>VZSR01001846.1:206050-253134 GCA_013398615.1 Brachypodius melanocephalos | reverse complement strand
AAGAAGAAAAAGAAAAAGCAAACCAAACTAAACCCCAACAGTCGTCTGTACCTACCTGTGCACAGCAGCCCTTAGGCAGACCGCAGAGTTGGAGCAATAACTACAGCTTAGATTGCTATTTCTCATACTTGAATTACTCTCTGAAACCATCTGACAAGAAATTCTCCTTTCCTTCTGTGACTGTGGAGTTGTGTGTGACTGTAGGACTCCAGGTCCAGCCAATTTAAAAAAACATCAGCCTAGGAAACAAGAAGGTATGGGCTCCTCTGCACCTTCTGCCACAATGGGCAGGATCCCTGGATCCTTGGGAGCCTTGTGCTGCCAAAATGGAAGGTGCTGAGAGTCGCCCTGGCTTTAGACAAACAGCTTTGCATAGCTTCAGCCCCAGTCTGCTCCTCAGAGGCAGCTCACTGACACAGCTTTTGGGAATTTCTCTCTGAACGTGCAGTCACCCCAAAGCCTGCAGGGCAGTAGGGAGCTGCTCCTCCCCTGCAGAGGGGAGGGGTCAGAGCAGGGACCAGGCTGCAGAGCAGGGGTCCACAGCAGGGACCTGGGCCCTGCCTCACACTGGCCACGGGTGGGCAAAGAGATTGCCAGGCAAGAGAGGAAGATGCAGCAAAGCCTGTGGCAGCCCCAGCCGGGAATGAAGCTCCAGGACCCGAGGCTGGGCTGCCCTGCCGTTGCTGATCCTAATTTCTTCCTTTTTGTCTCAGGTCCCAACAAGGTTTCTTCCTACAGACCTGGACTGAAATCAGGTAAGAGCCGGCAAGAAGGAAGAACCACCTGCACTCTGCAACCTCCTCCTCCTTTTCCTCACCAGCAGCCTGGATACAGATGCAAAAGGTGCTTGGGCCTATCTAGTTCATAGCCTGGTGGCCCAGGCGAGCTCAAAACAGCTCTGGTCCCAGCACCATCCTGCAGGGACTCTGGGGCAGCCTGGGAGCAGACGGACAAGGATACAGTGGTGGTTGCCCCATGGGAAGCCAGGGGAGAGTTGCTGTGAGGACTGCAGAAGGCATGAGTGACTCAAGCCTCACTGTCCCCAGGAAGCTCCCTTGAGACACAGGCAGTCACTTGCTCTAATATCGAGTATATGAAAAGAAAGCCCTGAAAGGGCCAGCCAAATGGGCTGTGCTCAATCTCCCACAGCAGGTCTCCTGCACATAGAGGCCAACCACAACCCACTGTTGGCAGACCTTGAGAGGTGGGACACCATTGGCTCTCAGGCACTGAAGAGAGCCAAGGATATGACATGACTTTTCAAGCCAATAGTAAATGCATCAGGATGAGAGAAACTATGCCTTGGAAACACGTTGGTCCCATCAACTGTGATGGGTTGTGACAAAGTCCACCTCCCTGGTGGGCTGGCAAAATGGACAAGAGCCACATGCCCCTGAGCTGCTGGAAGCTGATCATGAGGCATCAGCTGAGCTTGTCAAACTAGTCAGGATGCTGCTCTACCTCTAGTTTCTTCCTCTAGAAGAGTTTCAGGGAGGGTGCTGTAATGGCCCAGTGCTTTGCAGTGCTCTTCCCAAGCCTGCAGGTTAAAGGCTGGCCTGTGACATCCCAAGTACCATCCTGCTGCTTGAGTCTATGTCACCAGCACACACAAAACTGAAGCAGCACTTGCCCTCAAGAGCATGTTGCTAGGGTGCAGTGGTAGGATCCTGATGCACTGGCTTTCTCCTCCCTTTCAGACTGTGGAAGTCGCCCTGCCATGCAGACTGCCAGCAGGATAGTTGGAGGGTCAGAGGCATCCAGAGGGGAGTTCCCATGGCAAGTCAGCCTTCGAGAGAACAATGAGCACTTCTGCGGTGCTGCAATCCTCACAGAGAGGTGGCTGGTGTCTGCTGCTCACTGCTTTACTGAGTAAGTTTTAGTCACCCCCCCTTCCAACCTTCATCCCTGTTCCAAAAGCTGCTGTATCTGCTCAAGCTCCCATTGCACCACTCTGCCCCATCCTGGGGAGAATGAGGAGTTGCCATCAGTCCTGGAGTGGATGGCAGGAAGGGCGGGAGACAGCTTGGGTTTGCAGGACAATGTTGTGGCTGCAGGCTCACATGGCCCCCACTGTCTCTCCTCCAGGTTTCAGGACCCAGCCATGTGGGCAGCTTACACAGGGACCACCTCCCTCAGAGGCTCTGATGGCAGCGCAGTGAAAATGGACATTTCACAGATCATCCCACACCCCTCTTACAACGCTGACACTGCTGACTATGATGTGGCCGTGCTGGAGCTGAAGAGACCTGTGACTTTCACTAAGTACATCCAGCCTGTATGCCTGCCAGATGCTGGCCATCACTTCCCCACCAGCAAGAAGTGCCTTATCTCTGGCTGGGGCTACCTCAAGGAGGATTTCTGTAAGCAAAGCATGGCAAGCAACAGAGGAGACATGGTGGGGTGTGAGCAGGGCAGAAGGCATTGGGGAAGGGAATTTGGACCTTGCTCTGGCCAGCTGCAGTGAACTGTACCCTGAGCTGCTGATCCTGTGCAGGGCTCCCTGCACTTAGCTCACAATTGTGTCTTTCTCATTCAGTGGTGAAACCCGAGTTCCTGCAGAAAGCAACAGTGGAGCTCCTAGACCAGAACCTATGTTCCAGTCTCTACAGCCATGTCCTCACAGACAGGATGATGTGTGCTGGCTACCTGGAGGGGAAAGTTGACTCCTGCCAGGTAAGCTTTGCCCAGAGAAGACAGCACACCTGCCTGTGTAAGGCTTTTCCCTCCCAGTATGCACCAAGTGACACTTCAAGAAGCAGAACTGACACTATGGTCACTGTTTCCCACTGAAGTTTGAGGCTCTGACTTGGACCCAAGCACAGATCAGTGACTTCAGAAGACACAAATGAGGATATGTTCTCTACTGCTTAGAGCACGGCATGGTTGCTTAGGGGTTCTTTCGGCTGGTTAACAACTTTTCTTCCTCAGCTGTCATCACAGCTGGGCAAACCAATATTCCACATAGGCCTTCAGATCAAAATCCAGATGGGCAAAGGGCAGCAGTGGAAATTAAAACATACACAACAGTTTTTGGTGAACAACAGAGTGGGTTTTTTAGCCTTTATCTATCCTGGGACTGCAAGTGGTCAGCTGGAGACAGGTCTGCCTTTAATAGTATGGAGAGAGGAGAACTGTGATGTGGGAGGAGGACTGTCTCTGTAGTTTGGCAGGAATGTTCAAACCAACAGAAACCAGCTAAACAAATCTGCACTTTTCTGGTGGTAGCGCTTCGTATTTCTGCACCAAATATAGCACAAACACCAGAGAAGGGGCTAAGAATTGAAGATTCAAGGTTGGGTGATGAACATGACCCATCTGGTTATTCATTACTGATGTAGAGCATCTCCAGAAGGCATTACCAGCTTCACAGACACCACATGTCCATCAGTGATAGTCGCAGGGCCCCACAATAACCAAAAACTGACCAGGGAACCATAGACTAAATCAAGAAAACCTGATGCAAACATTAACATGGTCTCCCTGGGTTGTGTATCAGGCAATGAACACGCATCATCTGGCTGTGTACAGGCTGCTAGGATTAACCATTATGAGGCTTAACAAATTATAAAAGCTGTAGAAATGCTTAGAAATGCTACATCCTAGATTTACAGATGGTGTCCTTTGTTCTTCTGGCAAATAAAGGGCACAAGGCTTCTGTGTAATAGCAGGACAGTGTGCCCACACAGAGGAACACCCAAAGGCCAGCACAGAGATGCTCCACTAACCACTAGGTTGGAACAAATGTGAAGTGAGTTAGGATACACAGGGACAGAGAGACCCCAGATGGTAGAGGGATGCTGAGGGTGGCCTGGGCAAGCTCAGTGCATCCCCAGAGTGAGCTCACCATCTGACTTCTCTTGCAGGGTGACTCTGGCGGGCCCCTAGTTTGCCAAGAACCATCTGGCAGGTTTTTCCTGGCAGGAATTGTGAGTTGGGGTATTGGATGTGCTGAAGCCAGACGGCCTGGGGTTTACACACGTGTTACTAAACTCAGAGACTGGATCCTGGATGCTATTTCTGCTTTCCCTACCTCCGTAGTCCGTACCATTCCTCCAGTACACTTCAGGACTAACGGTAACATGGTCAGCACTGAAGAAGTCAACACCATCACCGGAGCAACCCCTACCACCTCACCAGCCCCAGCTGCCAGCAGGCCAGTGACTGCAGCAAGACCACAAGGTATGAGCACCCACAGCGGGTTCACCTTCACAGGCAGAGTGGCAGGTACAGGTCCAAACAGGCCCTGCCTCAGCTCAGTCTAGAGCAGCCTGGCAAAGCCACTCAGTATCTCTGCAGTTCCATGTGCTCCTTTGTTTTTGTGACCATCCGTGTAATCTTGTGTAACTGGTCTGCTCTGGCAGGACCAGAACAGGTCATTAAGGCACGGCAGCATCTGACAGTATTTAACCTGTTGATCACTTACTTTTGCTTGCCACCTAAGGAGTTCCCAGCAGTTCAAAACTGATGGCTGTCCCTTCACAGCAGCCAGGCATCTCTCTCTGAAGGGAAGGAGGGCAGGTGTCTGCAGGATGACCTGTCCACTCCAAGAAGCCTTGCCAGTAGCTTTGCAAGGAGATACAGATGAAGGGTATTTTTCTAAATCTAAATCAAACTTTTTATCTGGAACGGCAAGGCTAAGAGGCACAGAGCTATTGACTACTCTGCCTTCAAGAAAGGCCCAGGATCCACAACTTGCCAAGAGAAAGATACAGAACAGCAGTTTGTGTGAAAGTCCAGCTGTGCATGGCCACCATCGGGCAGTGCCACTATCAGCTGGCAGGGCTCGGGTAGATGTCTCACACCTCAGCCCTAACCTGTCCCTGCTAAGGCTTATTGGTTAGAGAGAGCAGTCTCTCTTTGCTTGTCTTTTGATAGGAATACTCACAAGTCATGCTTTGACTTTTGTTCAGCATGTGGAGGACGACCCGGGTTCTCTAAACCCAGCAAGATTGTTGGAGGAACAGATGCTTCTAGAGGAGAGATCCCTTGGCAAGTCAGCCTGAAAGAAGACTCAAGACATTTCTGTGGCGCCACCATCATCGGGGACCGCTGGCTGCTGTCAGCAGCTCACTGCTTTAATGAGTAAGAACCCATCCCTTCCCCTGCTCCAGCTCACCTGCCCACCGGCACAGAGCTGCACAGCCAAACCCACAATGTGGCACTGGAGTCAAGAAATGGAAATAAAAAACACATGTTGGACATTAATTTTTGCTATAACTAGACTTCATAGTAAAAAGGAGTTTGTGGGGAGGTTGGAATGAGGCACAGAAAGGTTAAAGCAGCCTGAGCAGGGAGCAAGGACAACACATCTAAGAGGAGTGGAAGAAGGGTCACAAGAGAGTTTCTTTAATAAACTTAACCTTAAAAATTTGATATATGAAATAGAGACACGTGGTCAGCTGGTAAAGGGAAAATGGTCAGTTCAATCCTCCATATTCTGTTAAACTGCAAGAACCCAAGCCCAGATTTAAAAGTAGCCTAGGTAAAGAAATGAGTAGCGAGAAGACAATGCTTGTCAAGAATAGATTCCTGAAGGCAGAAAAGGTGGCTTACTAATTCGGAAGGATTTTAAGACAACCTCATGCATTAAACAGCTGCGCAATAAAGGAGCAAGTGAAATGCAAGGTAAGCAAGTGTGAAATGTGAGGCACACAGCAAAACCAGCAGTGCTGTCTGTGAATGAGGATGTGTCACCATCAGATGTTGCAATTCAAAACAAGAGGTCAGAAACATGTGGATATTGTCCTGAGAGCACTGGTCCTGTGGCAAGGGCATTTAACAAGCACAGGAATGCAGCAAAAAACAAGGGATATGAGTGGGATGTTGCTGGTAATGCACAGCACACCTCCAATATCACAGGGAGGGCAGGATTAACACTGTGAATGTGTACACAAGGCTCAGGGATGAGCTGAGTGTGGAGCACATAACAATCACAACAAAATAGATCAGACTAGACCTGGGGAAAAAAAAAACTAATGGGAAGGCAGTGTTTGATGGGACTGTACAATAATGAAGGATACAAAGTGTTTAGGGAATGCCTTTTGACTGTCTTTTTAAGATACCTAATAATCACCAAGTGCAGATGGAAAACAATTAAAAGGAAGCAGTTTTTAAAATAAATGTCATAAAACTGAATATTAAAAATTCACCTGGGGTTAAAAAAAATAAAATCCAACTTTAGAAAAATCCAAATAAAACCAAAAAATCCAGCAAGACCTGCTGAATACAGGGACACCACTTGTGTGCCAGAACACTCCTGAAATCACAAATTTCCGGAAGTGAAGAGAGGATTATTATTACATGTTTATTTGCTCTTCAAGTAATATCCAACAGGTGCCACTACTGGAAACAGTTCTTTGGGCCTGACTTAGCTGGGCTCTTCTGCTGCATGCTGATCACATAAAGTTGTCTGCAATTTCAGTGTCAGAATTCATGCCAGGTGTAAGTGTGTGAGTATGCACATTTAGGTTTATGTATTTGCAGGACAAGGCCAGAAGAGATCGAAGCCTACGTGGGAACAACATCACTAAATGGAACAGACGAGAATGCAGTGAAAGTCAATGTAACAAGAGTGATTCCACATCCGCTCTTCAACCCCATGATTCTGGACTTCGATGTGGCTGTACTTGAACTTGCAAGACCTCTTGTCTTCAACAAATACATACAGCCCGTGTGCCTCCCACTTGCCATGCAGAAGTTTCCTGTTGGCAAGAAATGCCTCATTTCTGGATGGGGTGACCTCCAGGAAGGGAATGGTAAGCAATAAAGCATTACCTGATGATTTGCCTTGGAGCAGTGATACCCTGAGCAGCAAAGCCTGTGCAGCTGTGACCCACAGTCCTGGGAATGTGTAGGACAGGGGTAAGTAACAGGGATAGTCAGGAACTGACAGAAACACAAGAATAAGCAAGAATCAAGGTACACAGAGCACTACCTTAAGCCACCAGCAAAGAAGAAGATGGAAAGAGCAGCTTGGTGGGAACCAGGAGAAACCTCCTGGACTGCCCTCAGTAGCTCTACCATGCTAAGCAAGTGTCAGGCACTTGCCTCAGAGCCTGCTGCAGCTCTGGCAGGATGGTATGTCAGCCACAGCAGCCACTCTCAGTCACAGAGATGTTCCAAGCAATGAGCATAAGCAAAAACGCCTCTACAGGGAGAAGGCCTGACAGTGGCACATGTGCTACCAAAGAAGTCCAGCTGACAAGAAGCCCACAAACTCTCAGGAGCATGGGACACAAACTGGGTACAGAATCCTTCGCACAGACACGAAACTACACCCTGGGGCAAGCCACAAGCTTGAGGGCTGCAGAGAAAACTGGTTATATAGGACTCATTTCCCATGTGGGATTAGAGCCTGTTTTCCCAAAGTATATGTCGAATCAGTCTAAAAGCCATTAGTTCCTTCCCTCTGCTGCACTCACTAATTCTGTGATTTTCATGCAGACACCAAGCCTGAGATCCTGCAGAAAGCATCTGTGGGCATCATAGAACAGAACACATGCAGCTTCCTCTACAACTTCTCCCTCACTGACCGAATGATCTGTGCTGGCTTCATGGAGGGGATGGTAGACTCATGCCAGGTAAAAGTGTAGGATTTCTCTACTCTGTAGATTGTTCTAGAAAGCTGGGATAACTCTGCCTTCAGCACGTCCTTTTGAAATATTTACTGAGCTGCTGTAATCCAGCTGTGTAATTCACATGTACTTGAGCACAAAAACCCCCAGCCCACTACTTTGGAGATTTAGAAAAGTAAATAAAGCTCCACCAAGTTGAGAATGACTTAAAACTACATCCCACCACTCTGTCTGGCCAGGTCTACTCCTCTGGCAATGAGTCAGTGGCAGTTGTGGAAAGGTGCTGACAGGAGCCAGGTTGAGCCACTGACCCTAGCTTCAACTTCTGCATGCTCATGCCCTGCATACACGCTGCTTGACAGCAGACAGAACCGCAAGGCTGGAGAGAGAAGAGCTGGGGGTAGTTAAGTCCTTCTGGCGTGTCTGAGGAGTAAACCTGATTGGACTGAGCAGCTGTTGCCTTGCTTCTTCCACAGGGAGATTCAGGTGGGCCCTTGGCCTGTGAGGTGACCCCGGGAGTGTTTTACCTTGCTGGCATCGTGAGCTGGGGATTTGGTTGTGCCCAGGCTATGAGACCTGGTGTGTACTCCAGAATTACCAAACTCACAGACTGGATCCTGAACACCATCTCCCAGTTACCCAGTGGTGGCGCAAGCATCCCTTCCAGTTCAGTCATCTCTAGAACTTCTACCACAGCCATTTTTATCCAGCCCAGCACAATGACTGCAAGTCCAGCCAGCAGAACCACTCTGGGGACAAAAATGAGGACAACCATGAGTGAAACCTCTACAGCTCTAAGGACAACCAAGACTGACAAGCCTACCCAAACCCCAGGTAAAACTGGTAACTAATTCATTGACATGTTGGCAGGAGGCCTCCAGCATAGAGGATACTGAGCAGGCCATGGGTTATTGCCTTCCAGTGGTGCCTTGTACCAGCCTCACTTTCAAGTGTTCCAGCAAGATGTGCATTGGAAAAGAAAATCCTGAATGTGATGGTGTTGTGGACTGCAGCAACGGCTTCGACGAGCGCAACTGTGGTGAGTTCTCCTCTGTACCCTGTGGCTGCTGCCAGCTGTACTCTACATGACCCAGACTCCCCAATATGGCACCCACCATATCCACACTGGCTGTCTTGGGCCCAGACACTGCCTAGGCCAGCCCACTGTGGTACAGATCATACTTGTTCTGCCAGAGCCTAAAACAAGACAAAGCTGGATGAGCCAGATCCAAATTTACTGCCAGAAAGTGTGGCCTCTTCTACTCTGCTACAGATATTAGGTGTCCCAGCACACAGGCCTTTTTACCAGTCAGTCTGGTAGCACAAGGTGGCAAGACAGCTCTGCACAATATGGCAGCCCAGAAAGTGTCTTGTCATCCCTGGGACTGCACTTGGGGCTGCACGTTCCTTGCTGTGTGATAGCTCAGACAGTCTACCCAAAATCAGCTCCTCGCATACCACATCCCTGGAAGGTATTTACTTGATCTGTGATAACAAGTCTGCAAAATACACCCTATCTGTCAAGCCTTGCCTCAGCTGGGTGAAGTAAATTCATCACATCCTACTGCCCTGTACATGCTCCCCCAGAAGGTTGTCCCACAGCACAGGTTATGGAAGTCATTCCTTTCATTTATGGTTACTTAAAACCAGTGCTTCTTCCTCTGTTCCAGACTGTGGCTTAACAACTGCTCTGGCCTTCAGCAAGATCGTGGGTGGCAGCAGTGCAGCTCCAGGAGAATGGCCCTGGCAAGTCAGTCTCTGGCTTCGGCAGAAGGAGCACAAGTGTGGGGCTGTCCTCATTGCTGACCAGTGGCTGCTCTCTGCAGCTCACTGCTTTGACATGTAAGTCTGAGACAAACTAGTTAAGTCAGCTGGCTCTTGCCTCAGTCCCATAGGCTAATCTGCCCTTCCCCTCCCTCGCAGTTCAGCACCCTGGATGGGATGCTGTGCCCCACAGAAAGTGCACACTCCTATCAGAGAAATACCCCCACAGCTAAGTGTGAAGAGGAATGGGTGGAACCAAGCCTGAGTACACCCACTGTTCAGGAGACAGGGGTCCTGACCTCCCAAGGTGTAGCCAGCCCCACAAGTGGATGGCCCTCCTTGTGAGGCTGTGCTCCTAACAGCCAGGTTTGTTGTCTTTCTGCAGTTACAGTGACCCCAAAATGTGGGTGGCCTTTCTAGGAACACCCTTCCTGAGTGGCATCGATGGCAAAATGGAGAAAATATTCCGTATCTACAAACACCCTTTTTACAACGTCTACAGCCTAGACTATGATGTGGCACTACTGGAACTGAGCACACCTGTCACGTTCAGCAGGACCATCAGACCTATATGTCTCCCAGACAATTCTCACATCTTCCATGAAGGGGCCAGATGCTTCATCACAGGCTGGGGCTCCACAAAGGAAGGAGGTACTGGCTGAGAGGGCCCTCCCACATCTGTGATGGCCAAGCTCAGTGCCACCTACACTGCAACACTGCAAGCCCAAACATCTACAGTTCCCACACACTACCCTAAGCACTCCCATCCCAGGCCATACACTGCAGAGGATACCAAGCTGGGCAAAGCCCGGTGTCACCATCATCTCCTCTGCTGCTACCATGCACACTACTCCTCTATTTTATCACACCTCTGCCCTCTTGGAGCCTTCCCAAGCTTTCTACATGCCAGCCATTGTGTTCTCCACCCCCACACACAGCTGTGTCCCTGCAGTACAAGGACTACCCCAATACCATTTGAGTCTGGTCAGCCAAGCTGCCTGACAAACTACACACCCAGGAGACCTTCCTGTGTTTGCTCTGCTGAACCAGGCATGACTCACTTTCCCAGAGCAGGTCTCTCCCTCCAGCAAGCAAGTAAGGCTGCAGAGAGCCCACTTCTTCACATGCTGCTGTTTCTCACATGCTCTTCACTTTGCTAACAGCAATACTTGTCTCCTCAGGTCTCATGTCAAAGCATTTGCAAAAAGCAGCAGTGAACGTGATCGGAGACCAGGCCTGCAAAAAGTTCTACCCTGTTCAGATCAGCAGCAGGATGCTGTGTGCTGGTTTCCCACAGGGCACCGTCGACAGCTGTTCTGTGAGTGCAAGAGCAGCAAATGCTGTGGCTGGGACAGAGCAAGCTCGTGCCAAGTCCCTAGACTATATTCTCTTAAGAGGGCCCTGCCCTGCCTCCCTTAGCTCAGCTTTCTGTCCATCCATCAACTGGGTGCTGCTTTTATCCACGTTCATCCTGCATACACATGCTGCTTGCCCCACTAACCTGTGACAGGTCAGGGAAATACACAGAGAGGTAATGCTAAGCAACAGACCACATGGACCTGTTCCATGACTCTACTGTAACTCCAAACACACTCTTCTGTGTTCCAGAACCCCAGCCTCAGATTCTTCATGCAGGTACATCACTGAGCAGTCCTCCAGCTTGGAATGGGACTCCTGGGGAAGTGGGGAACAGGACAGCAAATGCCCATGCCCCAGTGAGAAAGAACATTTCACAGCTGAGGGAGCTGCACTGCCTGTGGCTTGATACCGGATCCTTTTCCTCTCTCTGCAGGGTGACGCAGGTGGGCCTCTGGCATGTAAAGAACCTTCAGGGAAGTGGTTTCTAGCAGGAATCACAAGCTGGGGCTATGGCTGTGCCAGGCCATACTTCCCTGGTGTCTACACCAAAGTCACAGCTGTCCAGGGCTGGATTGTGCAGAACCTCAAGCTCTGAAACTGCATTTCACCACTCAGGGAAGGCAATGAACAAGAGGAATAACTGCCAGAGGATGCACTAATGCCTCAGCTACTGTACCTTTTCCTGATGTTGCAAAGGGGTGAAGATGGTATTGCAGGTATTAAGCAAATGCCAGCTTTGTGTGACCTGATGGCTGTTACACCAAGGCATTTGACAACTGCTTTGCATAGAAAGGTACAAATTCTAGACCTTTTCTATAAATAAATGAAGCCTGTCCCATCTTAAGACCTGGCCAAATATACTGGGCATTGAAACACGACCTTTCTAGATGGATGGGTGCTGGAAACATCTGCAAAGATTCATGGAGTTTGGCTGACCTCTGCCTATCAGCTGTCATCCTAAAGCCAAGCCAAAGACTTGTGACAGCCCAAAGTTATGCCCTTGCAGAAGTTTCAGGCCTCACTGACTTGACAGAGGTGTTGCGCTGTGCAGTGGCTTTTAGGAAGGGTGTAATGCTGTTTCCAATCAGTGCGTGGTAAGACAGAGCTCATTGATAACCTCCTAGCTCACCATTTGATCCCAAGAGAATGCAGGACTAGAACACTTGGGAGTTCAGACTGCACAGGCCCTCACCTACAGTAGAGTATTAGGAGGGGCTTCTCACACACCTCACTGCAGCTCCTTTTGCATTAGGTAACAGGTGACTGAACTAGCATGATTAAGATTAAGGCATGGCCACACAGACCACTGTCTAGCTCAGCTAGGTAGGGAAAATTTAAAGTTCTGAGATAGCGGTGCAAAGTATACTTGTCAGGTCCTACCAGCCAGCTTAAGACATATAGACAATTTTGTTCACAAGCAAGAACTGCAGCAGAGCTCATGTGCTGAGTCTTGGGCAGAGCAGACTTGGACATGTCCCCATTGATTCAGCCACCAAAACCAAACGGCTCCTCATACCCCAAATCCCTTCCTCATTTTTGGTGCTTTAAGCTCTGCATCTGGGCATAGCAACAGGTTTCTTCCATTCCAACCCAGCTGGCAGCAAGATCCACAACTTTCCCAGACAGAGCACCAGGTAGGTGGGAGACCTGGCTTTCAGGCATGGCTCAGCTCCAGATGGGTTCAGATTCATGGCTGAAACACCTGTGGGATGCTCCCATGAACGAAATGGGACTGCTGCAGAGCTAGTGCCACAAAATTCATACAGCCATAAAGAAAAGTAAAAAGCCCCCATAGCAAATATGTCTGAAAGCACTTTATTTTCAAGTAGTCATTCTAACAGTCTGGAAACTCCAGTTTCAGTAAGTCCAAATACCCAAATATCTCCTCATAGTTTACCTTGTGTGAGAACACCTTAGGTTCTATCAAATCGCTCTGAATGTCCTAGCAGATATGGAAATGTCACTCTTCCAGTCTGTCTCTGTGTCCAGCAAACCATGACATCTTTTATAAAATACAGAAGAGCTTCAAAAGAAAGGATTAAAAAAAACTCACTACATGGGCACTGTTAGTCTCCAACACTCCTCTTCCAGATGCTGTATTCACTATTCACCACACAGCATGAGCCCACCTTTTCAGGAGCAGTGTGTAAGCAGAAAACAAGAGAGTTGTGCACCAAAGCAGACCGACCTGCCCTGTTGCAGACATGCTCCTCCATCAAAAAATTATGCTTAGGATGTAGGCCCCAAGATGCTACATCTGTGCCAGAGCAAAACAAGAAACTGGAGTATCACAGCCACACAACACACTTTATTCTATAAAGAAAAGAACTTAGGTACTTCCCAACCTCTTCATTCCTAGCTGTGCTCATACAACTACTTGAGAGGCTGTCTTGCTCCCCAACTGTGCTTGAGCTGAGTCAAAGCCTACAAGCCCAAAGATAGCCCCACATACAGAGATAACGGATGAAAGAGCCAAGGTGGCATGTGGAGAATCTTCTGGCAGCTTTTCCACTAATGAAAAGGGACTAGGTAACTACGTTATGGATGGGTCCATGCTGGAATCCCAAGCAAGGGTATGTGTTGCTGGCTTGGCCGTTTTCCTTGCCTGTCACAGCCCTTTCAGCAGGGATTTATCTATTGATATAATACCTTAGGCCAGTCTGGACATTTGGGAAGGGCAAGAAGTAAACCAAGCAGCTCATGGAAAAAAAAAATTGCTCTCTCCTGGGGCTGGTGCTAATAAAAGCCAATGGATGCAAAAGGTTCAGCGAGGTTTTATTGCTCTGCCATGACAGGGAGCAGGAGAAGGCAGCAGGATTTACCCCTAACCACCTGGACTGGCCGCTCGTCTCTTCCCCACATGGTCCCTCTCGGCCCGGAGGCCGGCAGGCGTCACATGTTGGCTCTCTCCCGCTGCAGCCGAGAATTGTAGGCTCGCGAAACTGTGTTCCAGGAGTCCATGTACCGGTCCATGCACATGGCGATGCACTTCTGCGGGACACAGAGCCTCAGCGGCAGCCCCGAACTAGAGGCCCGCGGGTCCCCACTTCTCCCGCCCGTCCTCACCTGCTCGGAGTTGTCCAGGGCGCCGCCGGGCTTCCCGATGCACTTCCGAAAGCACTTGTCCGTCATCCGCTGCGGAGAGAGCCCGTGAGCAGGACCGCGGCCCAGGGGCTCTGGCCGCAGCGGCCGCCCCTACTACGAAGGGAGCGGGACGGCCTGGCCGCCCCCCGCGACCCGCAGCAGGACCGAGCCAGCCCCCGCCGGGCCCCGCAGCCCCTTCTGACCTGCAAGAGCTCCTGTGCGTTGGCCACGGCGATCTGCACCTTCACCTGCTCCATGATGAGCCCCGGGTCCAGTTTCCCCCCGCCGCCTCCTCCGGAACCGAAGTCGGAGCCGAAGCCGCTCTCCATGCCCAGAGTCACCACAGCCGAGGCTCCTGCGCTGCCGGAAGGAGAAATGGCGGCGTCCGGGACTGCGGTTCCCGGCGGGCCCCGCGCCGCCGCCGCCGCCGCCTCCGCCTCCGCACCGGGCGGGACTGAGCGCTCCGCTCGCGGGAGGCCGGAGCCGCGGCAGCGGGGCCGCTCTAAATCGTCCACAGCCCGGGGACGCGCGTCCGGCCGCCGCTCATGGCCCGTGTCCCCGAGCGCTGATGGCACCGCTGGTCACGGAGGAGGCGGCCGCGATCGAGCTCCCAAGGGACTCCCTGGGACCGAGCCAGGCCCGGGTCAGACAACAGCGTTCCAGTACCAGGGTTCAGCGGAGCCCCACCGAGGCAACGGGAAGGGGCTTTTAATCGGCATCACCAGAGACAGAAACGCTGCCCAGCTGCACCCCATGGTGAAACACCAGCTCTGCTGGGATCCCCGCCGAGAGAAACTCCCCTTTGGGATCTCTCTGGAATTCATCCTTCTCTTCTTCGAGGCTTCCCTCTGCATCACGTGACTCGGGTGAGAGGCCCATGCCCTTAAAGTCTGCCTCAACTCCATTACACTTACCTCCATTAAGTAAGAATGCTGTGGGATGAGGTAGAAGCAGATGGGAGAGGACAACACTACGGAGCTCTTTTTCAAGGGTGAGATGTGATGTGGAGGCAGGAGATGGCACGAGAGGAGGGGACTGAGTACGACAGCAGAGCTAAAGCCCAAACTCTGCTCATATTCACTAGCCCAAGCCCACACTCAAAATATTGCAAATAATATCATCCAGTCTTTGGATCTGCCCACTTCAAAACGAAGCCATTCCTACCACCCCGCAGAAGCATCATCAACTAGTGCTAACGATGGGGCAGCCGCCTGAGGGACAATTTAGTATGGACTCAAAGTGGCTGCAAGCTGAGTCAGGCTGTCAAATGCATCAGCTCGTGGCAATGCTCCTGTCCATCCCTAAGGATCCATCCCTGCCAAGGATAGGTATCTGCTCTCATTCTTATTTAGCGTCAAGTAGGTTAAATCGAAAAAGCCTTTCAGTGCAGCAGTGATCAGAAAGCAAGGGAAGGTTTATCTGCTCCAGCTCCTGATGCTCTTCGCCCTGCTTTTGTTGGTACTGATCAGAGAGGACAGCACATTCCTCCAGCACTCTGTCAGGTTTAAGGAAAGCATTCATTTATTCTGGGGCGCATCCCACGATCCCTGCTGGAACACATCCTGTGATCCCTGCTATAACACACCTCACTATCCCTGTTGGAACACATCCCGCGATCCCCTGGGACACAGTGTGATTCAGCTGATCATTAGGAGCATAGACAGCAGCTCTTTGTGTCCTCTCTCTACACTTAAAGGCCTCCTTGGATGAATCATTTCGAACAGCTCACATGACCTGTGTGCTGGATAATAGACAGAATGAAACCAATAAAATGCAAAACATTTATTTGAGTGTGTTGTACAAAAAGTTTCCAGTCATAAAATGTATATTACAAATCATTGAAAAAGACAAGACATTTGGCATGCATATTCTAAAAAGAAAAAAAAAAAAACAAAAACAAAAACAAACCACTTTGAAATGATAAAGTCTAGGTCATGATGTAGATTTTCTAAATTTCAAGTGAACACTTTGTTTTGTCTTTGTGTTTCTGTTAATAACTTTTTTCATAATTCCCTATTTTAAAAACTTGAACTTTCCAAAAACTCATCTGCAGCAGCTGACTGGAGGTGGTTACTGCAGTGCCCTCAGGCCAGACCTATCTAAATCAAAATTTTGTTTAAAAAAAATTTAAAAATAAAAATCACAATTCAAGTCACAAGGCATCACTTCTACGAAAATAAGAAATCAACTGTATTTTGTGCCCAAATGGAAAGCATTTTGACTTAAACTTTCTCAAAATACATTATTGCTAGTAATTTTAGTGTAATGATCTGGGTAGCTGAATATATAGTAACATCTGCCTTACCAAGATGGACTTGTCACTTCAGTAATAGCTAACTAGAAAATCTGGAAGTTCAATAAACAACATCTTATCTTCTGGAATTCCAAGTCAATTCACTGCTTGTGCTATTCTGAATGGAGGCTTTCACATCTTTTTCACTCTAGACCTTAGCATTTCAAGAAAGGCATTATTTTTACAAGTAATAATTGCATGTAAATATGGTCTTGTATAAAAAGGACAATAAACACCTTTAAATAATTTTAAACTGGTTTAAAGCTAAGCATATTGAAGGGCAAATAAAAATTCTGTTTCCCAGGCAATTTTAAATGAGTAAACAATCTCTCCAATATAATTTGTCCTGACATTCAACTAAAACAGTGCTTTGAAAAATGCAATCACTATTTCACCTTCCGCTCACTGGTTCACAAGTCTTTGCTCACACAGAGTTTGGACCCAACAGTGTCAATAAAATGCAGGATCAAATATGGATATAACTTTGTTTAGAGATAAGACTTTCAAAAGAAGATACAGAAAGAAGAGATAGAATGGTTTAACAGTGAAGACATGAGTGAAGCAGCTACAAGAGATCTAGAACATACAGCATGCATGTTTTTCTGAAGCATCAAAACCTTTCTGATGTGCATAAAAGTAACAGATTCTCCAGGGTCCTGGGGTGTAGAGAGGATCTTTACAGGTCTCCTCTAACCTGTAACCTCTGTTCAGGTTGTAGTTAAAGGGCCTTTATATACGATAAGCATTAAAAAAGAAAAAAAAAAAGGTGTATAAAACCCAGTAAGATCCCTGAACTGAACACGAAGTGTCCTATTGCCCAAGGACAGACACCCCGCATTAGTGATCTTCTTTCACGCTGCAGTCTGCTTCACACTGCTGTACAACTCCCACACTACTGCCAGCTTGCACACCTGCTCTGCTGGCTTTTGCATCACAGGAAGCAGACATTTATATTCTTCCAGAGATTTTGATTCCTGCTACAAACACATGGAGCCAACTGCCCATCTAATGGCAACACAGAGCCGAAGACAAGTGAGCAACAGGTCAGTGCAAATGATGGGTTCTGTCAGAGCCAAGCTAGAGCTCAGTGTAGACATAAGGAGACCTGCTGGGAAATAGAGGTGTGAAGCAACAAGGGGAACAGGAAATACAGCTGTGCAGCAGCAAAGGAATCACAGGAAATAAGGATGTGCAGGAACAAGGGAATCCCAGCCACTCCACTCCTTAGAGTATGTCACTGCAATGCAACAGTTAAAGAACAAATGCAGAAGGGAGAAAAAAGTCGCATGAAATGCCAGGGACTCTGAGACCACACCTCATTCCAGAAGGCACCGCAGTCCTCACAGTCTGCAGATCGATGAATTTGCTCTGAGACAAGCATTTTCACATGGCATGAGTTTAGCAGAAGGCAGGACGTGTTAACTGTATTTTATGTAATATTCTGAGATACACACAGGAAAAACTATTTACTGTTTCATCCAGAATAAGGTTGTACTTCTGGAATAAGAACATCCATATGGATAGTTATGCTCAAGTAACTACTCTGATAAAAGCTTCATTTCCCTTATCAGAGACACCTTAAAATCAGGTACCAGCACTGGAGTAGAACTGCTATCCATGCTCTAATTTCATCAAGACTGGTTCACATACAGGATCGAAGAGAAAAAGTGGGCAAGGAGACACTGGATTTTATTTGAACAAAAAGCTTTAAATATCCTGAAAATGGAAAGAAATCTTGGAAAGACAAAAAAACCCCAAACTATGCTTTTTGGGCTGGTAAAGCCACAAAACTGCCTCCCAGTCTGGCTGGAACAGCACCATTAGACTGAAGTTCAGCATCCAAAGCACAAGTCCGGGATGGTGGCTGGAAATGGTGACACAAAAACCGAAAATACACAGAATACAGTAGTTCTTCTGTGTCTTGTAATTTACAGCCAGGAGTTATTTATCATATTTGCAGTAGCCTATTAAAAAGCACTGTGGTAACAGAATCATCCACTTTCAGACTTGGCTTTTCCCACAGTGTCAATCACAGGTTTATTTGACCTGTATATACCTAAACATGGTCCTGAAGAATCAAATAAACTGTTTCCAAAGTTCAAGGACACAGTTCCAATTCTAAGGACAAATTCGGCAGACTGTTACTCAAGGGCACAGTGCTCATCACAAGAGATCTGCAAGCACCAGTTCTTAAGGCTACAAGACACATTCCCCATACAGTAGCTGTTTAGAAAACTATGGCTCAGGTAGCAAGAGGTTTTTCTTCATTTGAGCTGCCTTTCTGTGGCCATACTTTACAGGAAACAAACAAACTAAAAACCACAGAAAAAAATAGTAAATTTACTACACATTCATTGCTTTAGTATTTAAGATCACAAAATAATCTTAAATTTATAGGACAATCTTAAAGGAATAAGCAGTCTGAAAGCTAGCCCATGTAAAAAAAAATAAATATAGATCTTTAGGGGTAAAGCAAAAAGCCTTCAAACACTATGTCAGTATATTATAGAAGCTGTGGGTCAGAAAGGGAAATGGTGTCCAGTGGTTGGAAGGTGTGTTGCAAAAATAACTTTACATTGATTGCATTCATTTGCATAACAACAAATTTAGAAAAGGTAACTGTAACAATATGTCTGAGAAACATAATTTCACTAGATACATCTTAAAGAGAGAGAGACATGATTTACTACATATTTAACCTTCTACTCAAGCAGAGTGGGAAGATTACATTAGAAAGATGGCCAAGTACATCAATGCAGTTATCCCATCAGCCCAAACAGCTAAATCTTCATCCTGTTTTTTTGTAATGGTCTTCTGATAATGGATTAAAACATAATTCTAAAAGTCTATTATCTGAACTTCAGCAACTCAGTCATCCCACTCAAGAACAGAAAAGTAGCATCTTTGATTTATTTTTAAATGGCAAAATAAATCCTGAAGCTTAAAGCCCCTTTTGTTCCCACCCTACTTGCATAACAAAGCCATCAGTCAGAGCCACTAAACCGACTTTCTAGGTTATATCTGTCAGTCACGATACTGTTCAGAGAACATAATGTCCAAAAGCCACCGAAAACATCCAAACCTTGTCACTTTTCTGATGAGTCTTAACTATTTGAATGACAAGATCAGAGTTCAAGAGTGTAGGTAAAAACAGGATTCTATGCTGGAATCAAATGGTATCCAAATTTTGTATCCAAACTACTAAGTTTGTTTTTCAAAAGCAGTTGAAAAAATATTTGCATTCTTTGGAGCAGCCAAGTATTTTTCCTCGTGCTTAAAGATGAACACTAGCCCTTATGGGACTCAGAGTTATCTCCAGAGAAACACAGCAGCAGAAACCTTAAGCTAAATGGACACTACCAGATAAAAAATGCATCCTATTAAAATAAAAATCACCTGCTACCCATACAATGCATTATTTATAAAAAACATTATTTTCCCTTCACTTCTTGTTAGACTTTGCCTTGAGCACTTCAATGCTGCATCACTTACATTCTTAACAGAGGGAGTTCCTTTGAACTGTTTAAAAGTTATTAAACTATTTGTGCTCTATTTTGCAAATATTGCTCCTTCAGATACCTGACAATGCCTCTTTGAACTTAAGAGAAGTATGAACAAGCTATATCTAGCTCTGACTAAAAAGGTCAACATTTACATGGCATAACCTTTAAAATCCCGAATATTTATCACTGCCAAAAGTACAAATATGTTTTACTTCTAAAATCTTAATCAAATATTTTTAAAGCTGAATATGTCAAAAAGATTAAATCATAAATACTGAATATGACAATTTGTGTCCATGATTTAACTTGTGACAATGGCAAAATCCCCTAAAAATCAAACAGCTTGAACTCTGGGTTTGACATTTCCAACTTAGGATGGTGTATATATTCAGGAAGCAGAACCCACCATTCTCCATCCTCTGAAACGATGACATGGAGCTCAGGTGTGACAGACCCAGATGTTTTACCATTAAGCTGTCAAACCTTGGAGAAAGACACAATGGCAAGGTCCTGAGTCAAAAATGCCTAAAATGAAGCTTCCCTGTGTCATTGCAGTTGTGGAGCAGCACTTTGAATGAATCTGTGGTCTAATTTTCCTAAGCTGGGAATTGCTGAGGATACCAGGCAAAATACTAGCATTTCTACAACTGTGGAGGAAACACTCTGTGAATCTCTCCCAAGGCCCTGTAGATGAACACACTTCATTAAACTTTTTTTCTGGGGGTATTATACTGGTTATATAATGTAATTACAGATTTACCATACACTCAAGGAGTCTCATCTCATTTTAGCTAAAAATCTCTTTTCTGCTTTAGGTTTCTATGTAAGACTTTAAATTCTGTATGGGGAAAAATATTGTATTCCAATATAATGTTTCAACAAAGAGGGAAAAATAAAGAAATCTATTAAAAATCCTGTCAGTTTTGTTCAGTAAAGTTTTTTTTTTTGAATTTTTTTTATAAAAATGTACCAAGGAGTAAACTTCAAAGAAATCAGGTGATGCATATAAAAATAGTTTTCAGTGGCTCTGGAAGGAAAAAAATAGCAAAAATAAAAGGAAATAAATGAAAGGAGGAAAGCGCAAATAGTAGTTTCTTTCTTCTTTTTTCACATCACTGAGCATCCTCTAGAGGTTGTTCTGGGGTCCCCCTAAAATAAGATAGACAGAGTTGAATTCAGTTCTTACCAGCTATTCAGATTGCAAGCCCAGACTCTGGTTCTCATCTCAGTTGCCAAAAGCACTTTTTTAGTAGTTTAGTTACATTAAGGGAACATCACTACATAAGAGGAAGTAGAGCACATGCCCCAGTCTGCTGCCAGGACTGACACACTGCTCCTCTGGTTGTGGTTTCCTGAGATGGGTTGACTGGTTAGTCTCCATATTTTCAACAGTATAGAGATGACAAATGAAAATTGTGATGTCATTAGCTTGAGAAAGCAAGTTCCTTTACTTCAAATGCTGATTCCACATAAGAGATCTCTCTGCTGTATAGCTGCTTTTTTGGGTAAGAAAAAGCAGTTGTTTTATACTATAAATACAATGCTCAATCTTCTGGCCCAAAAAAACTTTCAGAACTGACCTACAAACCTGCACAGAATGGGTTATTTGTGAAAAGAGGTACTAACAGCCATCGATCAGAAGAACAAATCCCTGGAGTTCAAATTTAAAATATTTTCTGGTATCACCTATGTATCTTCCTCCTTTTTTGCTGTCAACTGCTGGTCATTTACTTTACATTTTTAAGCTAAAGGTTATCAAAATATACAGGTGGTATTATTAAGAAAAAAACAAGTCTATTTCAGGTGCAGAAGGTATATTGTATCAGAAAATAAACCAATAAACTGAAGCTTGCAGCAAGAGAAGCACCCTCATTCCTGGTTTTCAGTGGTTATCTGGTAATATCCTGCTACCAGCAAGAGTGCCGCAGCTCTGTGGCACAGAGCAACAGGTACATGGAGGAACACTGCCTGCTAATGCTGCAAATGTGTGACTTGAAGCACAGATATTCTAAGCTGGTATCAGCCACTGCCTGAGCTGTACCAGGATGGATCCCAGCAGTAATTCCTGGCCGCACTGCTCACATTGTCCTCTCTCAGTGCACTGCAATGTTGCAAGAAACCACTGGAAGAAAGGAAGAAAGGGCCAGGAAGCTCAGAGCTGAGAAAAGTTGAAGGGGGATCCCCCCCTGAATCTTATGCCTGATTGATCCAACTAATGAGGCACAAGTTAAACATCTGGTCTGCATCTGATTACCTGTTGGTTGAAAAGGTCTTCCTCTCCATATTCTGCTTCATCTTCTTCCTCTTCATTTTCTCGCATGACTACTGATTTAGTAACACTTCTCACTGCAACTTCCTACACAAAATGATAGATAAGGAGATGGCCAGGAGTCTTTATCCGTTAAGTTTTTGCTATACCGTCCTTGATAATATCCTTATTACATTTTGGAGAGTTTAAAGCAACTTGGCCTAGATTTAACATTAGCTGTGCAAGCAAATACTGGCAATATCCTGCAAATCACAACATCGTTCCTATTTCTGTGAACTAAAAGGCATGGTAATGTAATTCAGCCACTTGAATTTTCTTTTGTTACCCTGGGATTTAAGAAGAAGCAGACATGTTTCAGGTGATCGGTAGTCAATTTTACACAAGGTCACAGCAGACACAGGTAGGAGCTGTCCGAGATACAGTGTCATGTGAGAAACTAAACTTTCTCAATATGATTACACAACATAAAGAATATTCCCAATTTCTAATAAATATTCAGTGTCAATTGCATATGTTGGTTATCAGCATGGTCTTACAAGCCAGGCACTAAAGAGAATTCTAAAACCCCAGGAAGCTTCCATTATTACTAAATTATTTTTAACACTTCTAAATAGTAAGAAATTCTCCTGCCTACTTGCACCATGGAAATCAGCAGTGAAAATCTCTAACTGTGGAAAAAGTTGCCCTTAACATACACTCCTAAGCAGGGATACTAAAGGTAACCATAGTGAAAACAGATATGGATTTGAAATTTTTTCAGATACTAGTTTCCCTACACAGTTTGAATACTGAGAGTGTTAGCTTTGTATTTGTACAAATTACCCCCTCCTACCTCATCCCATCCACAAAGTTCTTCCAGAAAACTGCCAGTGAGAAAGTCAACACAAAAATTGATACAACTGTGGTCTGTTTCCTTTTCCTACTGCTATCAGATTGCTGGGATAATGGCATGCTTATGAGTAACAGCTAAGACACAACTCTCCCTTGCGAAAGTCACCTGCAGGGATGGTTTGAAAAAAATTAACTGTGGGCAAATGTAGGACTATGCAGAATGCTCAGGAACCTCTGCCAAATGAGAACTTATGATATGCTTCTAAAATGGAAAGGACAGCTATCTACCTGCATTAATATTTACATTGCACTCCCGAACATCATAGGAACTATAAAATGGAATTGTGAATTGCCAGAAATGCTTCTTTTCTTTGTCTCATCTAAAAGTACATACTCAAATTCCAAAAAATTCTCTACAAGCAGGGTATTCTTCTAAAATAGGAAAGAAGTGTCTATGGGCATAATCATCAATGATTATGATGATCACAATTTTCAAAAGTATCCCAAAAACATCACAGATATGTACAGAGACCTAACTATTTCAGTGTTATAAATTGTTATATTAGAAGACAACAGTGGAGATCTGACAATCAGGATTTTGTTATTGTGTCATGTCACCCCACCCTCAAATTAAGAGTTTGGGAGATAACCCAGCCCATGGACACAGCCTACCTCTCCTTCAGAGTTTACGAGGTAAGTGCGGATATTTCCACCAGTGCCCCAGTTGCCTTGATTCTTCCACACGAGAACAGAAGGGGGGCTATGAGATACACCCGCATCTGCACCCCAGATCTAGAGAGAACAACAATCTGTAATTAGCTGTTTATCCAATTTTATCTGTTAAATATACATATCCCCCTAATTCTCCTATTTCTCTTTACATACTAGGTTTCTTTTCTGAATTTCAATGCCAGTTTTACCCTACTTTTAACTACACTTTATTTGTAGTAAGGTATTAAAAAGATCTAATATTGCAGTCATTAATTCTTTTCTGAACAAATTTCTCCTACACTGTCTCAATAACCACACTACATGTATGGAGCCAAGGCAAAAAGCAGCATGTGGCGTATCAATCTTTTATATGTATCTGAACAATTGATACTTAAGTAGAAATAGCTGCAAGTGATCAAAAGATACATTTATTTCTTCCTAAAAGAACATCTGCTGCCGACTGAAATAAAATGCATAATTATTGACAAGCAGTTGTTCTACCACCATTAATACTGAGAATGTCCAGTCTTAACTACAGTCTACTAGTCTGGATGAATGCTCTGAACCCAATTTTTAAGAGGTTGAGCAGGATTAGCATTCTAAACCTGGGCAAAGGTGTTTGGAAACAAATAGTCCTTGACTAATTCTCCAAAACACCTTTCTCTTCAACTTCCTCTGTGCCCAAAATAACGGTCTTAAATACTGAATTACTAAAATAGAAATACATTTTTCGCTTTGCATTTTTATAACTGAAATCCTGCTCCTCTAGAGTGAGATCCATGAACCCAAAAGTTATATATCAAATCAGGCTGTACCAGACTTCAAGATTTCCAGTGGCCATGGCATCAACAAAACCATATGTTGTTGACATACTGCAAATGCAACTTACTGTAACAGTCTGCCCAGCTCTGAGGACATACTTAGGAGTAAATTTGTAAGCAATTTCGTCTCCATCTCCAATTTGTCTTTTCAGTCTCCAGTTACCCAAAGACTGATCCTAATGGAGAGAGTCGGAAAGTTATTCAGAGTGAACAAAACAGAACAAACAGGCATCAGAGTCTAGGTCTTTGTTATTAAAATAATGGGAATATAAATTTATATGGTTGCTAGACATTTGCATACCTTGAAAGTATTTGCCTACATCCACTCAGAGTCTAAAGTGTAAATCCCATAAGGTCATTCAGCAAAATTTTGAAAGATATCCCTTTCATACAACAAAGTTCTGCTAGACAGCAGAGTGTTTCTGTGAGCAATGTCTCACCACACATTTACACATTTGGGACACAAATTGTATTCTCTTCCTGCAGCATGTTAGCCCACCATTATGTTCAACTTTTCAAAGCCCCCACTAATTCCTGCAGGATGCTGCACCTTGAGATACTGCTCCTGCTCTCCACATGGCTGCACCTACTCATGCTGCAGAGGGCTGTGTATCATCTCAATTTAGCTCCTCCTTGTTTTCTATGAGTTCTGCTGATGCTCACCTTCTCAGAGTTGTTCTTAAGCTGAACATACTTGCCCTCCAGGTCTATTTCTTCTATGCTGATACTTCCTGTAGCTGAAGCTTGCTGGGACATTTGAAAGCTACTGCTACTGCTGCTGCCACTGATACTTCCAGTGCCAATCCCACTTGTTCCACTGCCAGAAAGCTCCTCCGCTTCAATACGTTTTCTCTTGCCTCGGGAAGTGCGAACAAGTGAAGTGCTGCTGCTGCTGCTGCTAGAGGTAGCCCGAGAGACTGTGACACGGGAGGAGGGACTTGGAGAGAGCTTCAACCTTAACACAATCAAAAAAGCATTTTAATTAACTCACCCAGGGAACCACTGAAAAAGCTACCTCCTCAAGTAACCAGACTGTAATGTGCTCCGAGGCTGACAGCAACCTCACTCTGTATGTCAAGAGGACTGCATACATGAGGAGGAAGGGGCTACCCATCCCCTGAGGAATGTTCTGGCAGTATCACCATGTGACATGGAAAGCAGTGCTACTGAGAGTCCTCTTAACCCCTCCCTCCAGTACAGCTACTACTAAATGCACTATTCTTGGGCCCCATGATTTAAAACCACAGAAGTACAAGCACTTAAGTAAAAAGATGACATGAAGACCAAGCACAGAATGATGTATTTCACTGTACTCCAAGACCATTACAAAACCTCAAAATAATGACAGTGTTCAGTTGAGAACAAGTGTTTCATGCAACAACATTGTGGTGTGAAGCCAATATAACTTCAGTGAAAGGAAACCTCGGCATCCCTGCTCAAGTGATAAAAAAGGTAAGTGCAAGAAATGAAAATTACACTTGTAAGTTCTTAGAAAAGAAAGTGGAACCTTTACGCACCTTTCCTCTTCTCCTTCCAGAAGTTTTCGGTAAGCACTGATCTCCATGTCCAGTGCTAATTTAACATCAAGCAATTCTTGGTACTCCGTAAGCTGAAGCTGCATCTGGTCCCTCATGTCTGTCATTTCCCTCTCCTTCGCATCCAGCATCTTCCTAAACTTCTCCCGCTCACCAGCCATCATTTCCTCCAGTTCCCGAATGCGATCTTCTGCTGCACTGGCCTAGGCACACAGCACAAGAAAAAGCCCACCTAGCATCCATGCAGGTCCAAGGTAAAACCCTTCTCCCTCCCAAATGAACACAACAAAGACTTCTCCTTGTAAAATTCAGAAAATATGAAGGGTCAGAAATGTTAATATATTTACACAAAACCGCTGCATGTTTGAGATGAAAGACAATTTGTCCCTTTACCTGTTTCTGAAGACCAGAAAGCTGGTAGCTGAGAGCTTCTATCCTCATGCGAGCCTCCTTCAGCTCCTCTCGAGCTGCACCAGCAGCTTTGTCATTTTGGTCAGAGGACAATTTGGCATTCTCCAGCTGGAAAGAAAGTTTTATACGGCTCACTTGTATTGAGTTAGAAATTCTGCAGTATCCTTTTGGTAAAAAAATAGCAACTATTTAATTTATTAAAAAATTAAATGGTCTGGTAAGTTTAGGATAAGAACTGCATAACATTAAGGAATGCCCTAAGGACTGAAGGGAAGATCTATTTCAGATCTGTTCCTACAGGATTTGCTTATGCTGTTAAAAAAATACTCTACTAGCCCTTCCATTACACAAGCAACCTCAGTTTCCAAAAAACTGACTGTGTGCTCTGCTTGTTTGTCCTAAGGCAAATTCATGTTCTGGTGCAACAGTTCCGTGGATGCCCAGAGACTAACTCAATAAAACATTCCACAGGTATTATGTCTCTGCTGGCTATTTGCAGCTCAGGAACTTCCCCAGTCACAGACAATATTTCGCTGCTTACTATCTCTCAATGGATTTCTCAGGCAGGAATTTATCTCTCCTTTCTGAATTTTTGGGACAATGAGTTTAGCTCTATATTAAAGAACAATACTTTTGTTTCTTCTCAATCTGGAGTTCTCACTGGACATTCACTGTCCCTGCTTCTACTGAAAAAATAATAAACAATCACTCCTCATTCACCTCCCCCATGCTATTTATCCTTTTACAGGCATCCACTGTATCTTTCACTTTTCTCAATGCATCCCTTTTCCAGGTGAAATTTAATTTAAAATCTTCTCATGCTTGATTTGTTTCTCACTCTAAAATGTTTCTGTCAGTCTGCTCTGTACTACTCTGTAGTACCTTTGCAAGAAGCAATAAAACTACCTGCGGCATTCCAGATGTCATCCTATCCCAGAGGTAAAACACTGGGTTTGGTTTTATTCTCTTTTCCTAATAGTTGCCAATATACGATTTGTTTTTAACTTTTTGTTAAATTCACCTAGTGAAGAAGTTTAATTTCTAGTAGTTAATTTTTGCCAAAACAGAGAGAGCAAAACCAGAACTCTCACATGGTAAGTTTCATGAAAGCAGAGAGCTAGAAAAAGCATCCTTTGCATGCCTTAGAGCTGGACTTCAACAATTTTGCCACACCATGGAATCCACTCAAAAACTAAACCAATCCAATTCTAAGAACAGTTACAGGCAGAAGATGTTCTTTAGCCACACAAAACAAAGGTTTATAAAATCAATCTCCATTAGCTCTGCTGTTCATTAGGTTCTGAGAAGCACACACAGAGGCTTCTTTAAGCTACAGATTTTGAAGGAATTTCAACTACTATTTCAACACTTCACTACTTCTTGTAAAGTTTAAAATTAAAAGTATTTTAAGTCTGACAACCATTCACTACCTTATAGTCATGCTGGCATAGTGCCAAATACTCAGAATTTCTATTGCTTATTATCACAGATCATGATGATCTTTCTTAGAAGCCCTTTTTAAGTATTCAAAAGTCACAATAAAGTCTCCTTGGAGAGTTCTCTTGCCCAGGCTGAACACCCTAGCTCTCTCAGCTCTCTTCCATAAGAGGCGCTCCAGTCCGCAGATCACTTTTGTGGCCTCCTCTGGACTTTCTCCAGCCACTTCACATCTGTCCTGTGCAAGAAGTGAGCTTTTACTCAAGATCATCTCATCCTGGAGCTGCTCAGTAGCTAAACTTAATGATTTGCTTTGACATCATATTCCTCCCCATCTTTGGTTCTCTAAGGGGGACACATTTTGTTCAGCAATCACAGAATGAAGTTCACAGCTAAACCCCTTTCCCTCCATATTCCAACTTCATCCATAACAACCACCTTTATGCAGGAAAAAAGCAGCTTAATTTGTTCATTCACCTGTTCAAAACATGTCACTTTTTCATTCTCTAAGCCTGTATATTGCAGCTTTTTAATTTTTTTTTTCTACTAAGCATCTTCTGTCCTGGATCTCCTTCAGACTGTGACAAGTCAATCCAAATAGATCCTTGTATAAAGTATTACATGTTCCACAGCTTTGTGAATAATTCCAACAGTGCCAACTGTGTTGGGAGTTTTACTTTTAATTTTGGGGGTTTAGTATCTATTATCTATAGTGTTGCTGCCATAAGTAATAGTTAAATATTTGTAGATCAGCATTTCTCAAACCAAATCATCAACCCAAAGAATTCAAAGGGAGTCTCAGTGAAGGGTTGGGTAGAACAATGTTATCAGTACCATCATTCTTCCAGCACAAGAGAACAAGAAGTGGCTGCAACTTTGACAAGTATTTTCAACAGCCAGAATTGCCAGGATGGGGCTCTGGGCAACCTGGTCTAGTTTAAAGATGTTCCTGTTCAAGGCAGGGGGCTGGACTAGATGGCTTTTAAAGGTCCCTTCCAGCCCAAACCATTCTATGATTCTATGATTTCCAAATTACAGACCATGGTTTTCATCATTGAAGCTGGTCAAGAAAGGTCTGATATCTTGCTTGACATTTCACTGTCACCAAAGAAATCACAGCTGCATCTAGTAATTTTTCAGTCCAGAATTAACTTAGATCATTGAAATGTGGCCAGGCTTAGACATACTTAAAAGTGTATTGGCATGATTAAGAACACTGCAAAGACAGTAAGAGCAAAGTGACAATGCACCCTTAGATAAGAAACCCCTTCCAGTGTGTCTATATTAGTTTGCAAGCTCACTGCATTCAAGCAAAAGCCCATACTGAGACACACCAACTTCCAAACTCTCCAACTCCCCCCTCCAGCTTCTTATGCACAACGCATTGCACATTTTGCAAGTCTTCCCTACCCCCTCCATTTGTGAAGAAAAACTGGATCTAATGATGTAAGAAAAGAACACTTAGAGCAGAAGACATTGTCTAATCAGCAACTGCATGACACCCACTATTCCCATTGCATCTTCTGCAGAGACCAACAACAGCTCCACATGTTTTCTCACTAACTGACCTCTCCTGCCTAAAGCTATTGCTTGCTATTACCTCTGGCTACAACCTCCCTGGAAATGCACCTGCACACAAGTCCCAGGGAAGGCATTTAAACATTGGGACAAAACTTCCTCAAATTATAGTTACTCATCTCCTTAAAAGCAATAGAAGTGGTTTTTATCTCATAAACTGGGCTTCCAGTCTGACAGTACTGGGGACAGCAGTTGTTACCTTAGCCTGATAGGTCTGCTCCAGCTCCATCTTATACAGTTTGACTTGTTCATCATGTTGATTTCGCAGATCCTCCAGAGCCTGAGTCATTTTGGATTCATACTCCTGTTGGCGGCTTGTGTCCACCTCAATCAAACGATGTTCATGTCGTTTTCTTGTTTCCCTTATTTCCTTCAAACACACAAAAGAAGAGGGACAAATTCCCACACTAAGGTAAACAGTACAAGCAATTACATTCAGACAACAATTAACTACTGCAGTATTAACTATTTAGTATAATGGAGCTACAGTACCACAGGCATTTAAGCCTAGAATTGCTGCATGCATTAACAGATTCAAGTTACTGTACTTATTTGTCAGGATGTAAATCTTAAAAGTGATCCAACTTAAAACCAAAATAGCCATATACTGTCTAAGTAAAGAGCTGTTTTATGGTACAGAAGTCAAAATGGGGGGAAGCGAGGTGAAAAAAACATCAATTTTTACATAGCAAAGAGATTCCATATGCTGCACTACAAATTCTTCTCAATATATATCCTGACATTATAATAGCAGTCTACAAGAAATCAGATGAAAATGAACACCTTTTGTGAACATTATGTATATATTAAAAGAATTGTTATAGAGAAAAACTGCATATTCAAATTTCACTCTTAAGCACACGCAGATCTCATCTAATGTTCTATATACTTGATGACCCCTTCTTACTAAATTTTGATTAGAGCATCAATAAAGCAGCAACCCAAGCAACCTGAAGACATAATTTTTTATGATCAGTTTGTACTAAGAAGTTTTCATTTTTAGAAATGTACGAGTTTTCTGTGCTTAAGAACACTGGTTGCAAACTAGTAAGGTAAGTCTTACTCATGCACTTATTTATGCAGAGACCTGGCCAGATCTGAATGTGTGGTTTGAGAAAAACAGTGTCTTCCTTCAGGGCAGGAACAACAACCAAGGAATGGTTCTGAGTACTGGGAGGAGGCCTGAAGTTAGCAGCAGGGCCATGAGGAACATAGCAAGTGAAGCAAGGCTCAATTTTGCTAGACTGAAGTCATAGCAGGCTAACACATATTCAAAGCCATTTTACTAGTTGTTTTGTAGAAATGCTCTACATCTAAAAATAAATCCCCAGAAACATGTCCTTTTACTAGCAGCAATGTGCTCAGAAGTGATATGGAAGAAGCTTTTCTTTCCGTGGTTAATTTTTACATAAAAAACTAGCAAGCAGCAATCTCACAGTAACTGTAGGCAACGACAGCTCAGAAGTTGAAGGAATGTCATGGGGGACTACAAAGGATCAGGTGAATGGCTGAGCTGATCCAGCAGTTCAACATCACTAGAATAACAGGCCTCACTTGCCACACTCCCAGTCACTATGTCTCAGTTTTGGACCCTTCAGTAAACAAAATCAATTAATAACATAAAGGAAATTGATTTCTTTATTGCTTCGTACATTCAAGTGGTGCATAAAAGAATCAAAAAGCTTCAGGGATTGCTAAAGAACACACCCTTGAGCACAGCAAGCTTTAGGATTAGCTTCTGCCGTCTCATTTAGCTGCACCTTCGGTCAATAGCAACACAGTCTCCCCAAGAAGAAATGTTATTTTAAGGTCCTACAACCAAACAAGGATCTGTCAATGCAGTCAGTGTACCAATCCAACCACTCCAGGGCATAGAAGTGAGACAGTATATCTAAGAGGGATCTCCTTGGTTGGTTTCTTTGCCCTGCTCCAGCCCCTGTCCCCTGTCTGTAGCCACACAGCCCTGTCCCATCCCTTAAACCAGTCTGAGCACTCATTTGGATTCTGTGGTAAAAAAACCTCAGGCACTAAACAGTCAAAAATTAAACTCAACCAAAAAGACTTTAGTACCTTTCTAGTTAATCTGGTTGAAATGGTTAGGTCAACAGTGAGCCAAGCATCACACCTAGAGTAGGTGAGATGAACAGTGGAAGCATGTGGCAACTGCTCAGCAGCCACTCATTGAATGAGCTTGCAGAACCATCAGAGATGGAATAAACAGACACAACACTTTGCATCTGGTACAGAGAGAAAGTCATGCTTCCTCTCCTCAATTTCCACTATTACAAAAATTTTGGTCTTCTCTAGAACCATTCACTTAACAGGCAGAAAACTACCTCTGCAACAAGCAAGGCAGTTACATACAGTTCTAGTCAATATAATCAGGTCCAGCAGCCAAAGCTGGTGTAGGTAAAGAGCAAGCCATGCAACTAGGTCCAGAGAGAGGGAAAAAGATTGTCCCTTTCCCACAGCAGTCAGCTGGCTTCTTGAGTTCACCTGCCTATGGAACAATATTCTTGTCACCTGGCCTTTATACTGACTCCGCCAATGATTTACCATGTAAAAAGGTGTAAAATCTTCACCTATTTTATTATTCAACATATTTATAGGAAGGATAATACTGATTTTCTCTACCTGGACTAGTTAGCAGTTACTCAATTTGATTAAAAGCTACATTAGTTTTGGAGAGTGGCAAGATTACTAGATTGATAATACCTCCTCAAATACATTTTTCCTGAAATCCAGATCCTCTTGCAAACTCTGGCACCGGTTTTCCAGGTCCACACGCATGAGTGTCTCCTTCTCCAACTGCTTCTTTGCCACAGCATGACCATCTTCAGCCTAGTAAAGAATTTTAAAGATAATTTTGTCTGGATTCCTATCTTCCATCCATAAACTTTTATGGTCTTCATCTGATGTCTTTGGACCAGTTACTCACAATAACAAATCTAATGTCAAGCCATTGATTTAAAGAAAACTAATGCACACCACCACCAGAAAGAAACACAGTAAATAAAAAAACAAAACAAAACAAAACAAAACCAAAAAAAACCAACAAAAAAAAAGTGCATGTATATGTGTATGTTTGTGTTAATTGATATTTAAACCAAGCTTATATGTTTGCATACCAGGTATCTAAAATGTAGGATTAGTGCAATACATTCCGATACAGGAGCCGAGAATTATTAATTCCTCAAGCACAATATGTGGCACTTTTTTTTTCTTGCTAGACTCCATCACAAGTGTAAAATTATGCAGGACCTTACAAAGAACAACATTTAATAACACAACATCTCATGAATATGGAAACATCAGAAATTTTCAAAAAAAAGCTTCTGATGAGCAAAATGTCTAGAACACTGTTTTGCTTTGGTTGTTTTACATAGATTTGTTACAATTTAGTTTTGTGTGGAGGGGCAGCCAAAGGTTCAGCAGTAAGCAAGGTGGATTGTTGATGTTCAGGCTATAAACTAACTACAAAGAAAAAGGGAATTTACACTACACAGCTTGTCCTGTGCTGAGGTGAGAGAGCATTCCCTATCATACCTTAGCAAGCTGGGCACGCAGATCAGCCACCTCTGCTTCCAGACTGCGTTTCTCGTTCAAGACAGTATTGAGTTCTGCTTCACTTCTATGAAAGAGAACTTCCAGATCCTTGATGCGACCCTGAGCCACAGACAAATCTGCATCTTTTTTCTTGTAGCTGGAAAAACAAAAGTATATTATAATTTTACATGAGTGCACACCCATCCTAACCACGTCCTGATTATAGCCACAAGTATTTTGTTATCAGACACCTTTTATCAAGCCCAGCTCACCACTATATGGCTCCTGCAGTAACCTGGAAATGCTGATGATCATTGCCCTGGAACACCCCCAAAATGTGCAGCCAATTCCATGTTCTGTTAATGCATGGCATTTACATAAAAAACATGTCATGGAGAGACAAGGGGAAAAACAAGAAGGCAACTCTGGCAACTAAGAGATGGTAATATACACGAGGTGTAAAAAGTACTTTTTCATCTGGCAGCTACACAGCTGGTATCTTCGGAGTACAGCCCATGAAGAAAAGCATATGCAATGGCCAAAGACTGCTGAGCAGGTTTTGTATCTGACATGGTCAAGCCTATTCCTCATGATGTATTCCCAGTAAAATAAAATAATCCACCATAGAAATGTAGTCACCTTTCAGGAATAACCTATTATTTCTTCAGCAGTATTCATTATGGGCAAAGCATATCTGAGTGCTTTAAATATCATTATTTGAGCTGTTAAATCCAACTTGCAGACATGATCAAGGTAATCTTCCTTCTGCCCACCAAATATTTTATCAGTCTTTTCATCTAACATAGTGACTTTCTGCAGCTTTTCTCAGGATGTATCATTATGTTATAAGAAAACTGTTCTGTTATGTGCTTCCTTGTTGCTGCTTAAGCTCACTATTCTAGCCTCACACCACATGGGATGGAGGGAACAGGTTGGTTTTTTTTTTCCCTTAAGTCATCACAGACAATTTTTCTTGTTTCCTTTCCTCAAACTTTTAATTTGTAGATCTGCAGTTTGCACCTGTGATCCATGAGCTGCTTTTACGGCCCCACAGAAATAACTTTGAAGAGAATTCCTACTACATATATGTGGGAAGACAGACAGCAATATGGCTAAAGGCAACCTTGCCCCGATATATTGCAGCTGTGTTAATTACCAAAGAGTGGGAACGGCCTTGCCCTCACAACTACGGGTGTGATACAAGTGAGTTAATTGGTAGAGAGTCAGTTGGAGTCTGCTGGTCGTGCTGTGAGAAGGAACGGACAGGAGGTTGGGCAAGGGACAGATGAGGTAAGCCACTGTATGAGGCACAGATATGGTTAGGAGGCTGTGCTAGGGACAGGAAGCAGCAAGCTGAAGCTGCAGAAGGAAGAGAGAAGGAGAAAGAGCCAGAGCTGTGTGAAGCTGCCCATGGGAAGCTACACAGAAAAGATATGAAAGAGTTTTAGATAAGGTGCTGATGCTTGAAGCCCTCTGAAATTTTACTGATGCATTCTGAGTGTCGTGGCTGTCTCTACAATGACATATGGTGACCCCAATGCGATTTGCAATTGAGGTGCAGCAGAGACAGAGCCCAGCAAAGCTGAGAGCAGCATGTGAAGCTGCTAGTCTGGACTTGATTTTGACACCTAGAGTATAGGTGAGCTGCTAGGAACATAATGATGGGACTCAAGTATCAGGCGAAGAAAAGATTATTCAGCTAAACAACGCAGTAACTAGTGTCAAACAGAATATAATTGAGACAGTTACCAGCTATGAAGAAGAAATAAGGGATTTTTGAGTGCTTGTAAGTTGTACAGTTAATGAACAGTTTGGAGATCCTGACAGTCTATAGAACTGCTATGTGAATATCTCTCTGAAAGCTCTGCCCTTGTACAAAGTTTAGAAAAAAGATTTGCAGAAAAAAAAGGGAAGAATAAATCCAGGAATAAATGAGGCTGAGTTTTGCTAGCTGCTGGAATTTCTCCTCAATGACCATGGCCCTTGGATGTGGCCACTGAGCCTTGTGTTGATAGTGAGCTCTGCCTTTGGAGGACTCGCTCCAGTTCCTGGAACCTCTAAGGTTTTTTCGTGTTGCATCCCCAAAATCAACAATTTGAACAGGGAAGTGTTTTCCAATGCCGTGGGTTAGGAGGTTGCTCCAAGCCCCACCCAACTCCACTGCTCCCAGTGTGGGGTCTGGTGTGGTCCTGCCTGGTGCTGGGGGATACTGGGATGTTTCTGGCGGGGAATGGATCAGGGAGTCTGAAAAGGTTTGGAAGGGACCCTAAAACCCATCTAGACCCTGAGATTTGAGGTTTGCAAAAGGGATCCCAAAATTGTCGGGTCTGCAGGAGAACCATTGCAACATGGAAATGAGACAATTTGTGGAAGATAGAGAACATCATGCAAAGCAACAAAGAAGAAGAACAAATAAGGAAAGAAATCAAAGCAGCAGATACAGAAGAAACTGGAGACAGAGCAATTCTATTAGTATAAGGTGTTTATTTGCTAGTAAAACATGTGTTGTATTTAAAAATTTGTATAACTGTTAGTCCTAGGAGAAATATGAGAATATGTCATAATGTCAATTTACCTAAACATGATTTTCTAGAAATGTTCAACTTTATAATTAAAAAAGGGCAATTGTGGGAACACAGACATAGAGATAATGGCAATGTTGCCCCTGATATATTGCAGCTGTGTTATTTACCAGAGTGGGAACAGCCTTGCCCTCACAGCTATGGGTGTGATGAAAGAGTGAGTTAATTGGTAGAGAGTCAGTTGGAGTCTGCTGGCCATGCTGTGAGGAGGAAGGGACAGGTAAGGTAAGCCACTGTAGGAGGGACAGACAGGGTTAGGTGGCCATGCTAGGGACAGGAAGGAGCCAGTAAGCCAGAACTGCAGAAGGAAGAGAGAAAGAGAAAGAGCCAGAGCTGTGTGGAGCTGCCCATGGGAAGCTACATAGAAAAGGTATGAAAGACTTTTAGATAACAAAGTGCTGATGCTTGAAGCCCTCTGAAGTTTAATGAAGCACTTTGAGTGCGGTGGCCATCTCGACAATTACACATATAGGCTTTTTAAAGCTCTGCATTCAATCTGCAACTCCAAACATGAAAAAAACCCATTATGTTTGCCAAGAGAAAAAAGAAAGCTGAAAACCACTGTTCTAAATTATACAAACCTTGCTGCCTAGCCCAGATCCTGAAGCTTAGTTCCCAAACTCCTCACCACTTGAACTGTCTTGTTGAATTTCTGATTTGCCTGAATTATTCTACAAAAATCCTCCATTATGGGGTATTGGTGTGTCCTACATATATTTCTTTACATGGTTCAGCATGATGTTCATATTTTTCTAAGTTGGTATCTTTATTTTATGATTCATTCAGCTTGTTTTCTCTCTGTATTTCATGTTGTAGATCTTGGAACTTGTTTTCATTTAACTGTAACTGATTTTTCTTATTGGTCCAATCTGTCACTGTAAATTCTGTTCTGTAACATATGTGCAATATCTTCAAACTCAGCAGCTTGCAGGAGGTGCAGACAAAATAAGACTTCTACTTAAAAAACAGTTATTTAGCAGTAATCAGAAGGTCACAAGCACTGTGTTACACACGTTGTAAAACAAGCCGCTCTGTCTGTGTCACAACCAATCAGACCTGAGAGCCTTCTGCCTGTGCAGGATCCAAAGGGCAAATGCTACTTCACTCTGAGCATGAACAGCAGTATGTGCTCACACAGCCTCCTGTTTCCTCCCACCAGCAGAAGCCAAGCAGCAAGCTTCCAGGGATGGGAATGAATAGAACTGTTTGATGTACAGCTTGACAAAGAACCATAGAGAGTTCTTGACAGTGATAAGTAACTTCGCACCCCTCAGGGACACTTACAACATTGCAAGCCATTTTAATTTTTATTATCACTTATCATTTCAGCCTGGTTTATTGCCTTCCTGCAAAAATGTGACAAAAGTCTTACAAAGGTACAACTGCTTGTGGGGATCTCTGAGACTTAAAAAAGTTACCACAAGCAGTCAATGCAATTAGTGTCAATGCTTCAAGGAACACCAAGTTAGCTCTTGAGAGCTTATTTTTTCCAGAAAGAGACAAGTTTGCTCAAGGCAAATGTTTCAGTGACCACAGAATCACTGCCTGTTTGGGTTGGAAGGGACCTTAAAGCCCATCTCCTTCACTCCCGTCATGCTCCAAGCCTCATCCAACTTGGCCTTGAACGCTTCTAGGGATGGGCAGCCACAATGGCTCTGGGCAACCCATGCCAGGCCTTCACCACCCTCACAGGAAAGAATTTGTTCCTAATATCAAATCTAAACCTACTGCCTTCTCAGTCTGCAGAAACACCCTGTTGTCCTGTCCTCGCATCTGGGGTAGACAGCAGGCAGAGGAAGCCACAGTGTGACATTCAACCCTCTCAGAGCTGGGAGTGTGCAACTCCAGCAGAAGACTGCTAAAGCAATGCTGGTAAAGATACGAACAGACACTTCATGAATACCAGGACAGGAGACTTTCCTTAACCATGCCAGCAGAGTTACCTCTGCCATCAATGAATGGACCTTACTCATTTCACTAGGTCGGGTTCAACAGTCTTGTAGGAAGGTGATGTTCTACCCAAGCAGAAGTGTTGTGCACCTAACCAGTAAAGTAATTGGTCTCATCCATACCCCCTCCACTTAGCCCCTCCCTCCAGCAGTCAAAAGTTTTGTCAAACAGCTGAAGATGAAAACACAAACACTGGAAGCCATCACACAGCATAAAGGATAGAACTATACATGCTACAGAATGATATGAGAATGGCTATTTTTACAACGTTTTAATTCTAGATTTAAAAACATGTCCCTATTCCTGATACAAACACCTTTAAATGAAAAATTAAGCTGTTCCTTACCTCATATAAATGGTGTTCAACCATCCTAAAGATATTTAACTTTTTATAAAGTGAAACTACCCAACTGCTTTATGAACCTAGTTATGAACTCTGTTCAAAGAAAAAAAAATTACATTCATGAGATGCATTCAAGGTACAAATAGTACATACATGTATGTATTGTAGATGTTGTAAAATACACAGAATCACAGAACGGGTCGGGACGGAAGGGACCTTAAATCTCATCTTGTTTCACCCCTCCTATGGGCAAGGACACCTTCCACTAGACCAGTCTGGTTCCAAGCCCCATTCAACCTGGCCTTGAACACTTCCCTAAAGATGGGGCAGCTACAGTTTCCCTCAGGCCAACCTGTTCCAGTGGTTGGATATTATGTTCTAATACCACCCTATTAGGTGAAACCATTCACCCCTGTCCTACCACTACTGACTTGTATAAAGCCCCCTCCCTCTCTTGGAGCCTCTTTAGGTACTGGAAGGTGCTCTGAGGTTTCCCTGGAGCTTTCCCTTCTCCAGGTGAATGCCCCCAGCTCTCCCAATTTGGCTCCAGAGCAGAAGGGCTTCAGTCCTCAGAACAGCAGAACATGTGGCCTCCTCTGGACTCACTCTAGCAGCTCCACAGTCTTCTGATGTTGGGTCCCCAGAACAGAACACAGTGCTCCAGGTGCGCTTGAAGGGGCAAATGACCTCCCTTGATCGGCTGGCCACACTTCTTTTGATGCAGCACAGGATAGGACCAGTTTTCAGGGCTGCAAGTGCAAATTGTTAGCTCAAATTCAGTTTTTCATCCATTGATACTTTGTTCTCCTCAGGCCTGCTTTTGATTCATTCTCCACCGAGCCTGTGTTTGTGATGGGAATGACCTAACACATATGCAGAACCTTACACTTGGCCTTGTTGAAATTCATGAGGCTCACACAGGCCCACTTCTCCAGCCTGTCCTGATCTCTTTAGATGTCATCCGTTCCCTTCAGTGTATCAATTGCACCACACATGTTTTGGGTGGCTGTTCTTTCTCATTAGAAGGAAGTGCTTCCTGCCCCTTGCACGCCTCATGCCCTAGTTTCACATTCAGTTTCCAGTGGGTACTCTGGAAGTTTAACAGAGATGGTAAGCTGGTGGCTCCTGAGATATAGGCTCCAACAGGGAAACACATGTGAAATATATCCAAGAAATTAAGGGGCATTCATCTAAGAAGACGATACAGCCCACAGTCCCGCTGTTCCTCTACACCAATTCATGCAGTGCAGGCAATAATGGGGAGGAGCTGGAAGCCACTGTGCTGCTGGAAAGCTGTGACCTAATTGATGGTAAAACATGGTGGGATGAATCTCATGACTGGACTTCAACTATCAACAGCTACAGGCTGTCAAGAAGGGACAGGTGAGAGAGGAGGGGTGGAGGAGCTGCCCTTCCCAAGAAGTGCACTGAATGTGAAAGGCTGTCTCTAAAGAACAGCCGTAAGCATTTTGAAGGCCTATAGGTAAGAATCAAAGACCAAGGCAACAATGGGAACCCTTGTGGTTGACATCTACTCCTGGTTGACTGATCAAGTAGAGCCTTTTTGCTCCAGTTACAGAAGGCATTGCACTCATAGACTTATCCTGCTGTGGGACCTCAACCATTCCAGCATCTTCCAGAATAGTAGCAGGGCAAGCTGTAGGCAATTGAGGAGGCTGTTAGAGAGCACCAAGGGTAGCTTGTCAAGCCAGGTAATAAACAGCTCTACCAGATGGGGTGAGATACTGGACCTGATGGTCACCAATACAAGTGAGCCAATCCATGATGTCAAGAGAGGAGGCAGCCTGGGCTGCTGCGATCATGCAGTCCAGGAGTCTGCAGTCCTGTCAGACATGCCTCAAGTGAAGAGTAATGAAGAATGAATTTTAGGAAAGCAAAATGCCTATTGTTCAAGGAGTTGGTCAATAGCACCCCCTGGGAAACTGCCCTCAGGGACAAGGAAGAAGATCTTTTAGGAACTTTTCTAGAGCACAAGAGCTCTTGATCTTCAAGACTGGAAGGTAAGAGACCAGCATGGATGAGTTGAGACCAGCAGGTGAAACTGAAAGGCAAGAAGATAATGAAGAGGCAGTATTAGCACAGGCTGGTATCCTGGCAAGAGTACAGAGACAGTGCCTGGTTGTATAGGGGTAGGGTCAGTAAGGACAAGTTGAACTTGGCAAGGGACACCAAGAATAACAAGAAGAGCTTCTGCAGGTATGTTAGTCGGAAAAGGAAGGTCAAAGCAAGTGTACTTCTTTGACAAACAAGAATGGCAAAGTGGTAATAGGAGACAAGAAGAAGGTTGATGTGCTCAACAACTATTTTGCCTCAGCCTTCAAAGGCAACCTCTCCAGTAGATGGACCACAAAACAGTAACTGGAAGACAAAATAGCTCACACTGTAAGAGAAGGTTAGGTTTGTGACAACCTGAGAAACCTGAATATATCCAAGTCTATGGGATCTGACAAGATGCACCCCAGAGCCCTGAAGAATTGGCTGATGTAGTTGCCAAGCCACTCTCCATGACATTTGAAAACTCATGGCAGTCAGATGAAGGCCCAGGTAACAGAAGAAAGGGAAACATTGCAGCCGTTTTTCAAAAGAGTGGGAAGGAAGACTTCAGGAGTTACTGACCTGCCAGCCACACCTCTGGGAACATCATGGAACAGATCCTCCTAGAAGCTCTGCTAAGGGACACAGCACATGAAAGTGATTCAAGACATCCAGTACAGCTTCTACAGCATCTAGTGACAGAGTCACTTCATCGTGGAAGGACTATGAATAATGTCTGCCTGGACTTTTCTAAGGCCTTTGATAAAGTCCACCCACAATATCCTTCTTTGATAATTGCACAGGTAAAATTAGACAAAGGCAAAAATGAAGAAAAGTGAGCATATGCATAAACATAAAAGAATTTGAAAATTCAGTCAATTTGGCTTTTGTAACGGAAGACAAGGATCATAAGCAGGGGTAGGAACCCTGCACAGAAGGGCTCTAAGAGGGCCTTACTTTACCTCTGCCCAAAGAGGCCACAGCAAATCTGGATACCACAAAACACTTCTGAGTTCTGTAGCACTCCTGCCACTCACTGGGGTCTTGAGAGACATCTCTGAGTCTGATGTAAAATATTATCTGGAGCTTACCCTACTTCACACATCAGCAGCTCAGAAACACACAAAATGCAACTGTGCTTAAGAAATTATTCATAAATAAAATACAGAACAAGACATTGAACACTGTTATACTACAATAGCACCTTGAATCTTGGCTGAAGTTCCAATTCTGCAACTTTCCTTCCCAAGAGGATACACTAAAACAGTCAAAACGATGGAGAGGATAAAATGTCAACTGAAAGCACAAAGCAGCTTCAAGAGTAGAAGCAACTAAGCAGTAAGATGTTTCCACTTGAAAAAAGAGATCATTAAAGAGAAAAACTTTAGGAGATACAAAGGAGAATACAAAAATAGAGAGATAAATGAACAAATGAAACTGGGCAGGCAGATTGAACAACATGTTCATACAATACATAGGTAAGCTCAGAATTCCCTTGCTGTGTTGAAGAACTCCACAAACAGCTGGTGACAGAATACTGGTCACGCTATGAAATGCAAACACATGATAGCTATTATACAGATGGGTATCAGGAAGTCCCTTAGTTGAAGGGAATTGCTGAAGACTGGAAGAGTATTCCAGAGGACTGCTGCTATGCATATTACATTGTTGTCTTCTCTAGATAAATGGCTTTTAAAAAAGATCAATTACACAGGCTAAGTAGAGCTTTGGTCCAATCGAATACAACTGCTCTAGAAAGAGCCTTGGGATGCTTCTTGTTGACTTACTAGGCAAATTATATCCAATTATCTCAAAGACTAAAAATCCCCCAGAAAATGTTGCAACATTGGTAACACAGTAAGAGAAAAAAAAATCTAAACTAAACAAAATACGTTGCCCCAGAATCCAAACCCTGGGAGGTGAATTTGCACTCACATGGAACCCTGACATAGCATTATCTGTCAGTATCTGAACAAGATACAGAAAGAATAAGCAGAAGTGCTTCCTCTGAAGTCCATTACACCGACAGAAAAACCTTCCCTGTCCCAAATCCTTGTGCCCCATCCAAGGCTCTTGAAGCAGGTTGGCCAGCTGCTTCAGAAATTGAAATTGTGCAGTTGACAGCCCCAGGAAGGAACTAAAAGCAGGGAAAGCCTCAGGCTCCTCTGGACACAAAGGGGGCCTGGTGTTACCACCTCCAACCACACCCTGTGGCTTTCCTGGAGTATCTTCAGTGCCTTCAGTGCTTTCCATGCTGGCAAACCCAGGCTTTAGGAGTAAAAAAGAAAGGGGGATTCTGCTCTAAAAGCAGTTGATTGACTGTGATCCTATGTCTCGAAGAAGTCTATTATCTCCTGTCCCAGCACCCCAACCTATTCCAAGCAAACAACAGAATGGCAGTGTTTGGGATCCCTCCCGGCCAGATTGTGCTGGCATCCTTAAATCCCTCCCTGTCATGAGCTTGAAAGAGAGATAGAGGTAATAGTAGTGAATATAAAATTACGCAATAACCTACTCTTCCACTACACACAGGTCTCAGAGCAAGTTTGATCTGAGAGAAGCACCATCTGTCAGCATAGACAGGGAACCTTCAGTAATGAGCTAGATGTCAGGTGATCCCTGCAAATCAGACAAAAAATTTAAAGTTGCACTTGCAGGAGTCATATTTAAAATCTGGCCACATCACAAGCTAGACACCCCACGAACAATCCAAGTACATTACAAACATCTCAAATGGACAGGCAGGAATTTGGAAGAAGAAACTCTGAAGCTGAAAAAGAATTCAGCTCTACTGCTATGAACGGTAAACACAGGGAGAAACACAGAAAACCAGGTATTTTTTCCTCATCTATCACAGAAGTCAAACAAAAAGTTGAAATTAGTTTGGTAGAATTGGTAATTGAAGGGACTGGTAAGGATCAACTCAGTTGTCCAGACAACGATGAGGGAGGTGACCCAAGAGAAAACGCCATCTCCATTACTTTACATGCACAATCTTCTAAAACTAGGTATTTGTAAAATCTCTTAGTAGTATCAAAAGTCTAAACAGGAATCAACTGGATTCTTATCACCTGCCAAATTAAGATATTTCTTACATGGATACCTTAACCAAAACAGAGAAATACCATCTTGCAGAATACGAGAGGTGCACCAAATTCCCAGTTACTACTGTTGCTCTCTTTCTGGAGTTTGCTTTAAAAGCCAAGTAAGAAGAGTATCTGCTATCATATGACAAGAGAGAAAACCTTAAAGTCCATGTGATGCCAACTGCCATGCAAAATATACTACCCAAAATAAATGCCAAGACTGCTGGCCTGAGGCTTTGAAGGGGAGAAACAGTCCCAACATGAACATCCCAGTACGACTGGGTAGGATTCACCTTACTGCATTTCAGGGGTTTTACAGCTGACCTAGTTACCAGAGGGTTTTTCATGGTTGACAAAAGCAGAGCTAAATGAGTCCACAAATACCAGTGCACAGGTTGCCTGACCACATGCAGGCCTATGGTATTGGCTGTGCTTCAATAGGCTTTATACTGATTCACTCAAATGCAGATGCTTACACTATCCCTATTTCATATTTGGACAGCTGTTTTAGGGTAAATTCCAAAAACATCTTCAACAGCTGACTTTAAGAAGTGGGCCCAGCATAGAAAATGACTATCCAGTGATATAGCAAAATTTACAGAGAAAACATGAAATACTTTATCATAAATCAACTAGCTAGTCAGAGAAAAAAAGACAAGGGAGGGAAACACTGAAGTCTTTTTATAACCACTTAGCTGCAAATGAAGAGAGATGAGAGATTTACAGTAGGCCTTAGTGGCACTGTCAGATTAAAACCTATTTTATGGCCAACAACACTGATAAACAGGTGACGTACATAATGACCTGCTCAGAAAAAAAATCTATATTTCCCAAATCTTATACATTAAAATAGGTACCAAAATTCAATTAGAAACAAAAAATTATTTTTCCACCATATATATTAATTTTAAAATGAAGTTTCTACTGCTAAACAGTATTTGATTAAAAATAATTCCCATGAGAATTGAAATAATGGATTCTACTTGGCTTCAAAAACTAGTTCATTATACCAATTCTCTGTGATGCAAACTGAACAGTAGTTTTAAAAAGAGGTCTTTTTGGTAAAAGGTAAAAGGTCTTTTCCCAGCGCATTTACACTGTAACTTCATGTCTTTTCAAGGCAACACGGCTTCCATATTCCCAAACTGCTCAGGGCCAACCCTTTCCCTTTTCTTCCATTTACCCCATCAGTCATACAGTGAACCAGGCAATAAAAATCATGAATTAACCCTCCCTGGATGTATCAATTTTAATCTAGATCTCTTTCTCAATCCAGTTTACCAAGCAGCTGCACACGTGTGTTCACATAAGGGGAAGTATGACAGGACAAAGCAGGCACAGGCATTTATTTGAGCCTCAAATCACATGACATTCATCTTATATTTACAAACACATTTGTGTATATACTGCTGGAATTATGTGCTCTGACCAGCTGTACCAACAAGCTGAAGTATTTTCCCTCTGACAAGCCTGTATCTTCTCATGGATCTGCTTCCAAAAGGCATTTTAAGAAACATCATTAGTATCATTTCCACAGTAAATATTGCCCATTCTAATTAAAAGAAAAAATCTGAGTCTCCTCACCTTTTATTGAACTCCTCAAGTTCTGCTCTCAGTTTTCCTATTTCAATTTGTAATCTAGCCCTCTCTTTGGCGGTTTCATCCAGAACTCTTCGAGCATCAGCCAGTTCAGATTCATAGAGACTCTTGATTCCGCTTACCTAAGGGGAAAAAACAGTATTTGGGTATGAGAACATCCCAATGACTATCAAAGAACTGAAACACAGGACCAGGTTACACACAAGTTTCTTTGAAAAAGGGCGTATGATATGATTTCTGCCATTTAAGTATTCTGTATTAAACATTTCCAATTAACGAGCAATCAAAAGATTTAGTTTTTAGTAACAATGTGGCAAAATATACTATGTTTGAAATGTGCAAACTTTCCCAAGAGATAAACTGAACTAGATCAGTGCACCCTAGAATCTTAGCTTCAATTATTTGCCCTTATTCCAGATACCGCTGCTTTGGGAGATTTTTTTAAAACACTTGAAGACATTTTGTGGAATATGAGCCCAAGGGGCCATTTTGACTCTGCTTCTCTTCCACTACAAAGCTAAAAAGAATCTGAAACCAGATGAACTACAGAAATGTAAACTGTTTAGAATGAGCTTCCACTTTTGTTCTCTACCTCAGAGGATAAAGAACTACAGACTTCTCCCTGACCCCAAAATAATATATCATATAATCAGTGATACAGATTGGATGAGACACCTCAAAGTCTTCTATACCTCTATAGTTTTTAGAAGGCAAGATTATTTGAAAGGTATATCAGATGCCTAAAAGGTACAGACCATGTAAGATTGCTGGTTTTGCTTCTGTGAAAGGATACCAGAACAACTTTCGAAGAATCATAGAATATGCTGAGTTAGACCTGTCAGGAGCATCGAGTCCAACTCCTGGCCCTGCAGAGGGCACCCCAACAATCCTACACTGTGCCTGAGTGTTGCCCAAATGCTCCTTGAGCTTTGGCAGCCTTCATGTTGTGCGCACTTCCCCGGGGAGCCTGTCCAGCACCTAACCACCTCCAGGGAAAAAACCTTCTGATACCCAAACCAAACTTCCCCCGACTCAGCTTCATGCTGTTTCCTCAAGCTCTGTCATTGGTCACAAGTGCAGAGACTGGTTTAAGACTCCCCTCGTGAGGAGGTTGAAGACTACATTGAGGTCTCCCCTCGGTCTCCCCCTCTCCAGGCTGAACAAACCAAGCACCCTCAGCAGCTCCTCATACAGCTTCCCCTCTAGACCCTTCCCCATCCTTGTGGCCCTTCTTTGGACACTCTCTATTAGCTTATTGACTTTTTTATACTGTGGTGCCCAAAAGTGCTGCCAGAACTCAAGGTGAGGCTGCCCCAGTGCAGAGTAGAGAGACACAATCCCCTCCCTTGCCTGGCTGTGCCTGATGCCCCTCAGGACATGGCTGGCCATCCTGGCTCCAGGGCACTGCTGAGTCAGATCCAGCTTGCCATCGACTAGAACCTCCAGGTCCCTTTCTGTAACCCATCTTCAGCCTCTCATTCCCCAGTCCACCCACACAACCATGGCTGCCCCATCCTAGGGGCAGCATCTTGCCCTTGTTGAACTTTACATGGTTGCTGATTTCCCATCTCTCTGATTTGTCAGTATTTCTGGAGGGCCTCTCTGCTCTTGCAGATGTTGACAGCTCCTCCCAATTTACTGTCACTGGCAAACTTTCTTAGTATTCCTTTGAGTTCTGCATCGAAGGGTCGTTCACGAAGATGGGCATCATGATGGGCTGAGGTTGGAGATCCATGGAACTCCACTCATGACAAATGTCAGCCTGATTGTTCCCCCCATCACTACAACCCATTGTGCCCAACTCACGAGCCAGTTGCTCATCCATCATGTGACTGGGTTATCCAGCTGTACGCTGGACATTTAGTCAGATGGATCGGATCCTGTCTCTCTGAAGCATTTGTGAATCCTGAAACACAATTGCATGGTCACAGAATCACAGAACGGGTTGGGTTGGAAAAAGGTTTAAAGCCCATCTCTTCCACCCCCTGCCATGTGCAGGGTCACCTTCCACTCTGCCAGGTTGTTCCAAGCCCCAATCTGGCCTGAACATTTCCAGGGATGGGGTAGCCACACCTTCTCTGAACAGAGCAGAGGTGCAGAATCCCTCCTCCCCTGCTGCCCATGCTGGGGGCTCAGCCCAAGCACAGGGCGGGGTGGTTTGGGGGACCAGTGCCTGTGACCAGGGAAGGTTGAGCCTCTCACCCAACAACACCCCCAAATCCTTGTCCCCAGAGCTGCTCTCAAACCCTTCTCCACCCAGCCTAAATTTGTGCTTGGGGTTTGCTGAAGAATCCAAAACCCAAAATAACAATTGTGCAATCCAGAGTTGCTCTGCAGGATCTGCTCAGCTATCCTGAAGCCCTTCACTCTCCCCATACCACCTGGGCCCTAATAACACTGACAATCACTGTCTTGGTTTGAAAGACAAGTATCTGCCAAGGAAGGCATGAACCTCCCTTGGAATAGAAAATGTGACCCTCATTCCTCCAAGTTGTTATAACTTTGAAATTATGGGGATGTCAGGCAAAGACATGGGAAAATAAATAACAATTCTTTACCAGTATATATAGGTGTATAACAAAGCAAGCAAACAGCAGCAGCAGCAGCAACAAACTGAACCAAAGACCCAGACCCAGCCAGAACCACTGACCCAGTCAGAACTACATATCAAGTCCCAGTCAGAACCACAGTCCCAGTCAGAACCACTGACCCACACCCAGTCAGAACCACAGACCTGGTCAGAACCACTGACC
>VZSR01001846.1:195182-205950 GCA_013398615.1 Brachypodius melanocephalos | reverse complement strand
GGTGCGATGATTCTCCCGCAGCTGCAGGGGGCGCCATGGCGCAAGTGTCCGTAAGCAGGAGCAGAAAACAGCAGGACTGGGCAGTGGCAGCCGGGAGACACTCCCTCGGATGGGCTCAGAGTCCCAGGTTTTCCCCTGAGGCATCTGAGTAGATGATGAGGGTCCTTCCCAGTGAGTTCGGCTGTTGAAAATGTCCCAGATCAACGGCCGCTCTTATGAGTAAAGGCTCACCCATGGTAGGAGAAGCAGCACAGGACAGAACTCAGCAGTGGCAGTGAATTCTCTCCACAGTAGTAGCAGCCCAACCGTCTCCCCTCCAATCCCCAGAGTGAGCGAGGACCTGAGCCCAGCCCCTCAAATCCCAGTCAAAATCTCACTGTGTCTCTGCACTTCTCAAGAGAAAGCCCACCAGCTTAAAGAGTGCAGCCAGCTGTACCCCTTCCCCCCATATTAGCCACATCCTTTGTCTTTTTCAAGTATCTATAGTTCCAGTCTCTTAGGCAACAAATGGGAGAAAAAAACCCTAAGAGAAGGAAAGAAAAGGAAATTTAAAAAATCCCTGACTCCAACAATCACCCAGACTACATCACATGTAGCCATGTTTGACACTCTTCAGGGGTCCCTCTTGCCATTAGCACTAGTCCCTTTGTTGAAGAGCAGAAGGGATAAAACTCATATGGCCATGTGAGCCTCAGCAGCCTCTCTACAATGTCGAGAATACAAGCCCTGGGAAGCAGAAACAAACCTTCCCAGATATCAGGTTAGGTCACCAAATGGATCCCTAAACTGTGAAAATGGAAACCCCATCTCAAGGAGACAGAAAAAATAAAACTTAAACCTCAAAATGGAGTTCAGCAGAAAACCAAAGGATGTGCTGCAGCCCAATCCACTTCATGTCTATGTGCACCCAAGCATAAATCTTCCTGCACAGAGGCCAACCTAGACACCTATATTGCACTACAAATGTGCTTTCACTTTTTTTGCCCCCTCTTTTGCTGGCAAAAGAGCCTGCAAGTTTGTAACTGGGCAACAGAGGAAACAAGGAAATTGAAAAAGAAAACAGATGTTTCCATGGCAGACTCTGAAAGACACAACTGCTGGATCTCCCACCTACCTGTGCTGGGAGCATTCAAAGCTCACTAAGCAGTGGTTTAAGGGCAGACACACCAACACAGACGCTCCCAAAGCAACCACTTGAGAAAAGCTGCAAGATGTCACTCAGTGAAGACTTGAAACACATCAAGAAGGCACTGGATCAACATGCTAGGCAAGAAACAGCCAACCACAAGTGACTCCAGACAAATCTGCTGATGAAACACTCATCTCATGAGCACAGATTAATGTGCAAAACGCAAGTGTATTACCACCAGGTGTGGCTCAGTATGTTCTTATTTAGCCAGTAATGGATTGACAAAGGACTGTCAGTCAGCTATGGCTCAGACTCACCAAGAGTATCAGTCAAGTTCTCAAGAACAAGGTCTTATGTCACCTCCCAGATGATGTCTACAGTGCCAGAAAACCATTTAACCCAATATTATAGAGGATGCAACTTGAGTGACCCAATGTCCACAGCAGCATATGAGCATGTATTTTGCAGGTGGCAACTAGGCAACATCAGACCTTCATATCCTGGTCATGACAGTAGCTCTGGTCATCATACAAGGTGCACAAAAAGGGCATGGAAGCTCCAACACTGGCAAGTAAGAGGAAACCACATGAGACTGCAGCCACCTGCACTCATGTCCACACAGATGGGAAGATGCAGGTGAAGAGGGAACCCTCATAGATATTGCTTTTGTCACAAGGGCAATTGCTCCCAGCAGCTGAGGCTCCCAAGGATCTTATTTTTCTCACTAATTCTCCCTTCAGAAGGTGAACACAGTGGGGTGTCCTCAGAACAGTGCAGTAATTCCTCCTGTCTCCATCAAAATATCTGTTCCAGAAGACTGCAACCATAAGCACTGCAGGGGAGGGCAGGGAGTTAGTAAAAGGGAACTGAGGAGAGCTCTAGGACTGTTCTCTTAGCTCTTCCAGCATCTCCCCTCCTAGCCTCACAAATTAGGTTATTGCAAGTGACCCCAACACAGTGAGAACAGGATCAGTCATGTACTAAGGATGTAGAAAAACAAGCGGATGAGCTCAATTTCTCTTCTGTCACAGGTTAACCTACACAAGGACAGTGATGGAGGAAAGCAAACAGAGAAGAAACGAGGACACTTAGAGGTTCCTCCAGCCACATCTGCAAACTTTTCTTTTGCATTTCTTTGAGGGCTTACTGTACACACTTTTTATTTGTCTAGGTGCCTACTACATACAAGTAAAGGTAAAGCAGCACTGGACAGGGTTAGGAAAAGGCTATATTTAATAAAGAACTAAAGATGAATCAACTGCAAAGCTCCTTTTCCCTGCTGTTAAGACATGGCAGCCCTGTGTTCATCAAAAAGAACATCAGGAATGATATTGTTCTAAAGCCACGCTGAGATTGCCACACAGAACAGCAAAGGAGAAGTGCTTTCTGCAATCTTGTTCAAGTTGGTGATTGAAACAATGAGGAAAAAGAACATCCTTGTCGCTTCTGGTGCCTTTTCCTCCGCTGGCTAGCTAGCCCTGGCACCAGCTGCGAAGGGAATCCCTTCTGGTGGCCACAGTGCCACACGGGACTCCTAGTGGGCTTTTCTGAGGCTAGAGACGTTCCCCGGAGACAGCGGAGTGAGGTTTGGAAAGAGATGAATGACCCTGCTGCCTGGGTTATATAGGTTTTATTGTTTCATAGTTGGAGAGACGCAGCCAAGCCAGGAGGTCCTGACCTGGTGGGTTTCTTGCAGCAGGGCAAGGCTCCGGGCTCTTGTCCTGATGTTTTATTAGTGGGTGTTTCTTTCAACAAGATAAGGATTACTCCAATAAGAAGGATTCAAAGGATGGTACAAGACAAGATAGACAAAAACTATTACCATTGGGAATGGAGGGGTGGGATAGGGGTCTGGGACTGACCAATCTCCCCATAGGCTTTTCCGAAGTTTCTAGAACAAGGGGATGCCCAAGGTGAACGACAAAGCCCCAGAGGAGGTGAGTACAGTGATCAATACCCTAGGAAGGGACCAAAAGCAAGTTACAAAGGCGAATGCAGAGGGCAAAACCATTTTACAAAGCTAAAACAATAACTAATAACTTCTAAAGCTAAAATGCAACACCACACATCCTGATCAACTGGTGATTAAAGAATCTCTGGCAGAACAGTGACTACAGGCCTTGCCTGATCGGCATCAACTTCTCTCATCCAGAAGACACTACCCTAAACCAGAACTTTGAGTACAGATCAAAACTGTCCTCCTATATGCAGGGTGGGGGCAGGGGGCGTCAGGAATTGCTCAGGACATGTCATGTCAGTAAATCATGGCCTCACGCAGCTCAGGTATGGTCCCTGCGGAGTGACAAGCAAAGAACATCTCTCTCATGATAACCATGGTTCTGTCTACTGCTTGCCATATCTATCCTTAACATTGAGAATTTCACCTTTGATCATGGACCCCATGGCCTGCTGTCTAGGCAAAAGTCTCAGGTAGTAACCAATAGCCCACTGGTGAACAGTCCCTACTGTCTGCTTCCTACAAGGTGCATGATACCACCTAACACAGTGGCAGGTGATGTTTTCCGTCATTACCAAAGAAAAGCCAAAAATAATAGAATATTCAGTCAGCTTTTAAAAAAAAGTAAATAAGATCAGACTCAAATTTACACACAGTTGAGGACAACCAATGAGAATTTTCATCTTGAACACTGTGGAAAAAGAAAATAGTCTCCTACAAGCATGTAGAGCTTAGGTGCTTACATATATAAAGATTCAATACTGCAGAGAGAACAGAATAAACAGACCTTCCTAAAGGGATGGGGAAAATATTTAACAAAGGTGATCGAGAAACAAGTCAAAGAATCAGTGCCAAAGAAGAGCTTGACGAATCCTGACAAAATTTGTTATAATATGTCTAAGGATTAAGACCTTTTTGAAGTCTGAATGAAAAAATATTGAGAAGGAAAGCTCAGTAGCAAAGTAACCAAAAGGTTCCTATCAATATTCTCAAGTTTATTTTCCGATAACTGCATCAGAATACTTTTCAGAATTGCTAGCACACAGAACTGCTATTACAAGCTGTTATACGCTCATGTTAAAAGTCTAATGAAATTATATCTACGTTGTCTGCTTGTCCTCTTATTCTTGTTCTATGTGTGCTGTCAACAGAATTACATTCTGCCTCTTGCATTTCAAAGAGATACTCCTTCTAGCCTCCAGCGATCTACCACTTAGAAGTTGCCTAAATTAGATGTGTTTATCTTGTTTATAGCATGATTTCACACGGCAAGTAAAGTTTCATGCTTAGAAATAGCTACCGATTTTGAAAGCATAGAAGTTACAATATATCATTAAGTGATACAAAGGGACTTTAAAGGTACTTCGGTTTTGGGCATACGCGCACTGATTGCAGGTACGCCAAACAGCCCCCAAATAGGACATCATCACATCTGCTCTGCCTAAACTAAATTAAACCAAACCCTCCACCCAACACCCCGAGCATCGTCAAACCAGCATCTTAAGGGGCGAAAAAGATTTTACAATTATACAGTGGCACAGAGATCCATCATATCCCAGAAGTTACAGTCCAACCTGTTTATCAACAGGCTTTCCACAGCACTTTAACATCAGCTCAATGGTGGGGCACTGCACTTTGCTGAGGGGGTTTGTGCTTCCACAGGACGGGACTGTCTCCAGTGTGTCACCGACTACATCCTTCCGCCATAAGTGAAGGACAGTCCCGGGGGAAGCAGACACCACGGAATAGGGAAAAGCAAGGCTTAGGAAAAAGAATCATCCAGTTTTGCTTCCGAAATTCGAGGAAAGAAATCAGATTTACAAGGATTTCATTCCGAGTATTTACGAGGTCTGTAAAAGATTTCCTACGGTGAGAGGCAAAGTCAGTTTAAATCCTTTCAAATCATGCATCCCATTGCATCAGCCGTCAAGACAGAGGCCGCAGGGGATACCCAATACCCAGGTAACAGAGCATGCCTGTGCTGTGAGCGCGGGGCATCGAAGGGCTCGGACCGCTCGCGGCCCCGGCCGAGCCCCGCCCGCGGCCAAGGGACCAGCAGCGGCTCTGTGCTACAGCCCGGCCGGCCCGGGAGCCGCCAACACCGCCCGCAGCGCCGCGTCCGCCCCGCTCCGCTCTCGCCACCAGCACGGGGCTCCTGCCGGTGCCGAATCCCGGCCTGAGCAGCCTAAACATGTTGCCAGTAGCCCCTCGGCGAGATATCGCAGCCAGAGAGTCCCTGGCCGCCCCAAAGAGCAGCGCGAGTAGGCTGGGTCTGCACAGCCCCCGCTCCCCGCCCGGCGGACGCGCATGGCACGGCGGCCACACGGAACGGCCACAGCGCGCCGCGCAGGGAGCGGGCGGGAACTGGCCGGGCGAGCACTGGGCCGCAGACCCGCCCCGGGACGGAGGCGCGGGGGAGGCGCCCCACGGGCAGTCATTGCTCGCCCCCCACTCCAGCCGTACCTCCCGGGTGGTGACCTCCTCCTTCTCCGAGATCTTCAGCAGCAGCCGGTCGTTCTCCAGCTCCAGCGCCCGCACACGGTCAATGTAAACGGCCAGGCGGTCATTGAGCTGCCGCAGTTCCTCCTTCTCCTGCAGCCGGGAGATGCGGGTCGGCGACAGCGGGGTCCCGCCGGGGGTGCCGCGGCTCGGAGTGCCTGACATGGCGCTAGTCGGGCGGGCGGGCGGGCAGCGACTCATTCAATCCCGCCGTACCGGGGGAGGGAGCGCTAAGATGGCGGGCGGGTGGCCCTTCGCGCCGCGGCGCTGCCTGGGACATGTAGTCCCGGCTCCAAAATGGCCGCGGGGCTTAGAGCTGCTCGCCATTTTGTGCCCCATCCGGGGCAGCGGGTGCGGATTGGGCTGCGCGTCAAGAACAGAACACGCCGGTTCTGAGGCGAAGAGGTTTTGGTGGCAACAGCGGAAGGGACCGGAGTGACCGACAGGACTGACCCTTACCCTCACGGGCGGAACAGCAGCCTGGATCCCCCGGGGGGCTGAGGCCTGAGGAGTGACGGGTTCCTTGGAAAGGTGTGTTTTCACTGTAGTTCCCTAAAATACCGTCTACAGCCGCCTGTGCGCTGTGTGATTTTGCCTTTCTTTGCTGTCGGCTCTTCACAGGCCAGGGTCCAGCTCTGTGCTGAAATGGAGAAAACGTGCGTTGAACGTACCCAAGGTTGATGTTTTTAGGAGTGCCTAAAGAGTGATGTTTTTTGGGTACGTAGTCAAACTTTGTACAAACTAAAATCCACTGAGAAGTTTTCTCTTCCTGAATATTTGGAGTAATATTTAAAACAAAAAAAATTCTGTCACTTCTTGCACATTAACTAGGATGAACTGGATTACCATTCCCAAAGCTGTCTGGCCCTGTGCCTTTCACCTACAAGGGAGGGCTTAGAAAAAGGAGAAATCGAAAAAACATATTGAAAAGTCTGTCACCTGTATGAAGAGCAAAGAGAAAAAGTAGCAAGAGCATTATCCAAAGCTGGGAATATAGGTCTGGATAGAGAAACAAGGAAAGACAGCAAGAAAGTACAGCATGCAATGTGAAAACTTAAGGACCCAGGGTGAAAAAGTAGGTAGTAGGTATTTAGTCTCAAAATAGAACTAAATGTGAAATCCTAATATCAAGTACACCTCAAACTGGAAAGGCTTGGAATAAACCCAAGAATTCTGGATGCTCAATATCCATGTGCGCAAATAGCTGTAAGTCTCTCTAGCAATCACTGCATAAATCACAGGTTTTCGCTTGAATGCATTTGCCTCAAAATGCGCATCTGATACAAAAGGATTTGTCGCGGCTGCTGTGAAACAGCAGAGTGCCTGTCCCACCTGCTCGGGCATCACCTCTCCCGGGACAGCACTGAGTGCCCCTTCAACCCCGTCTCCTACTGAGAGCGAAGGGTAGGAATTTCCACACTGGTCTGTGGAGCTGTGGGTATCAGTGGGTTCCCCAAGGGTATTTATGAGTGACAGCTAAAATGGAAGCAAGATCACTCCCCGTGCGCTTTCTGCAAGGCACAGCCTCGCTACATAAAGGTCACTGCCGGCAGGGCGCTGCCAGTGAGACCTGATGATACGATATGCGACTTAGTGTGAAACACAGCTTTCTGACTGAACTGGGAAGGAAGCAGAGAACAGAGACTACAAATCCCAGGGTCCTGTGGTCGCTGCTTACAGGGAGGTCGGATCCTGCCCCATGCTCCTCCTGCTCTTTGTTCCGGCCGCACTTGGGTGATGCATTACAGTACAGTGCGTGTTTTGAATTTTGGCGCCTTGTCTGCAAACTGTAACCGAACTGCTTCTGGACTGAGCTCCAGCCCCAGTCCCAGCCCCTTCTCCTGCTCCGCTCCTGCGCCACGCAGTCCGTGTTCTCTCTAACGGCACTTCCTTCCTCCGAGCAAACCAAAAATGTAACGCTGAGCATCAAGCCATGCACTTAGAGTGAACTTTGACTCTCTTTAACATTCAGTTTCCAACACTAGCAAATTTATGGAAGACCAGCTATAAACTCTGGTTTGTTAAGATGGGAAAAAATATTTTAAGAATGCTGAAAGCCTCTGTATAAGCATTTTTGGGTTAGCTCACTTCTCTTGTGATTTGATGTGATCATCTGTGCATCTGTCATATTTTAGAAATTCTTTTAAGCTTTTTACCTAATTTTGATTGATAACGTAAACCAGACGTAAATCCCCTTTTTTTCATGAAGTTGAGCTCTCAGATTTTTTTAGAAAATGGCTTAGAAACTTTGAATATTTCAAGAGTTGGTGTGCTTTTGGTTTTGTTTTGTTTGTCTGAGTTTTTGTTTGATGGGGGGTTTTTGCCTTCTAGTGTTACTGGGTATTTTCATAGTGTTGCTATGAACTGTATTACAGTGAAGTTTTTTCAAAATATACTTCCTGAACTATGCATCAGTAATAATACCTGATATTTTCTGCATTTTTTTAGAAAGTCCCTTTCTTTAGCAGTAACCCGGACAATTGCACACTTTCATCCCTGACACCAGTCTCCGCTTGTTAACAGAATATGCATGTTCACTTTTCCTATCTCTTCTAAAATGAAGAGAAGGGTTTGGGGGTGAGATGAGGAGAGGAAGCATCAGGGAAGAAAGCTGAGTGCCTGCTCACCAGCTGTGTTTTCCAGGGAGTGCAACATGTTTCAATTGTGGTTTTGGCATCTGTTTAAACACTGGTTCTCTTGAATCCCTCCTATGATAGGGATTTAGTATTGAACCACGGTCAATATGGTGACTCATCTCTTAATATTTAGCAATTACTTTTTCATTACAGACCTTCCAATGTCTTTGCTACCCAAAACAATTTTACAATAAATTCCTGTTTTGAGCAGGTAGAACGGATTTGTTATCCCAAGAAGAAATAATTAACTGTTTGACAAAGGGATGGTATAGGGATGTGTCAACCTTCCCTGGCTGGGAAAACACAGGATCATGGCAATCACTGGGGCTGCATTCCTGGGTATACTGATTGGGAACCTGTTCAGACTACACTGCAGCTCCTGTCTTGTGCAATCTCCCAGGTTTTCCCTTTGTGGAAAGTAGAGAAGAGGAGGAAGCTGCTGCAGGTACAGGTTCCACCCTGATACAAGTCAGGAACTTGGAAGAGCCCTGGGCTCAGTGTGGAAGCTCTAGCTCAAAGACACTTGCAACATATCTGGCTATCTGCATAGGATAAGAATAAATTTTTTGGGATGTCAGACGTAGACAGTAGAGACAGACTCTGTTTAGCTCTGGAGTGTTTCTCCCACCAGATAAATCAAGGAATTGCTTCCAGTATGTGATAAAGACAAAGGAAAACCTTGTGTACCCTTTGATGCAGAGCACCTTCTCATTCGTTGACCAGTTTCCTGTACATTTGGGTGTAACAAATTTTGTGATGTTATCTGGTATTTCATAATGTCTCTGACATTTTCATAAATCTGGAGATACAGGATTTCCACTGCTATTTCTTAACTGCCTTGGTTTCTCAGCAGCTGCTGCCATACTCTTCCCTTTCTCATTTTACACTCTCTTATTTGTATATCTTGAATAGAATTATTTCTATCTCCTGTAGTCACCTAGCTCCCCCTCTGCCTCCTGTTCTTCACCTTGCTCAAACAGCCAATGTTTCATTGATTGTGTCAGCTATTGTCATTAGGGAGGAGAAAGGATTGAACATATACCACGTAACATTTTCCTATCAGTCCAAATTCAATCTGGCCTCAGCATTAGTGCTCAAAAAAATGCTAGCAATGGCTCCAAATCTGAAAGAAGCACTCACACCCCACCATAGAGCTCTGCTCCTGAATTTCATTTTTCATTGAATAAAATTGTTTCCAGCAGTGTCAGGACAGAAAACACTAAAGCAAGTAGAGAAAATGAATGGTATGAGTCATGGATGAAACCCTCCTCATGCACTATGAGAAAGTTTGCTGAGATGTAGAAAAGAGCAAAGAGGAACATGGCACACAATTGTGGGGTTAAAGCACACAGCAGACTATATATACAACAAGGGTTTTTTTCAAGGCAAGACATCATGCTGTAATTTATTTATTTCTGAATCCAGCACCTACTGTTTGACAGGAGTTTTGAAAAATGTTCTTTTGCTACAGCATTTACCTCCTTACTGAAGCAGAATTCAAGCTGTATCACACTGGTGGAAGTGTCAGCCAAGTCTGGACAGAGAGAATTCTGGTCTGTGCTTGCAATTGTTCCCTCTTTTGTGGTAGGAAGGCGAGTAACTTTTAAGTGTGGCCCTTTAGACTCTTGTACTGGAACCAGACCCTAGTCTCATGTGATGAGAAAGAAATGAGAATTTAATTCAAAAAACACTTCATATTTCCCCCCATCTCAACAGAAAAGGTGCAAAAGACGATACTGAGGGGTCAGTGCTCGGGGTCCCCGACTTCCACAATTCCACTTTGTCATTTTTCTACGGAGTGATTTACTTATCATGTTAGAGGTTAGGGTTTTTCCTTTTGATTTTCTTCTCTGTTAGGGAAATTTCCCCCATTTTTGTTGCTAAGGAACAATAACGACCGAGTACTCTAAAGAGGCAAAAGAAGTTGCCAAGCTCCGGGGAGGAGGGTATCTGGCTGCACCTCTTCTCTCTCGGAGGGGCACAGATACCGAGAGAGTTAGGCTGGGGCAGCTGCTAGCTCGCTTGCATGCTCGGCTTCGGAGGAGGAGGGTTGGAGCTGCTGCTTGGGGGTGGGAATTCGCTGCCGCTGCGGGAGCCGCCCCCCGTCCTGCTGCTTCTGCTGTGGGGGTGAGCCATTTGCTCGGGGAAGCAGCCACTGAACGGGGTCCTTATGAACACCCTAGCTCGCCGGAAAGGACGCTCACCCTGTACTCGGGTACCTCAGCGGAAACCCCGGGATCCCCGAGCCCCCTCCCCCTCCGAGGAAGCTTCTCTCGGCCGTGTTCGGGAGCCAGGCGGCCACTGCCCAGCCCCGTCGCTTCTCTGCCACTGCTCCGGGTTTTTCACTAACACTGTAACTCAGCATCCCTGCCCGCCGGGACACCCCTCGGCTCCTGCGGAGTTTCTGAAATATCTACCACTCCGGGACTTTGCTCGCCCTTGCCTTACCAGCTTCCTACTCAGAGGGTCCTGCTAGAGCTCTGTTATAAATACATATTATGAAGTTGGCTTTTCGCAAATATTGAATGCTATATATAATATGGGAAG
>VZSR01001846.1:131390-189880 GCA_013398615.1 Brachypodius melanocephalos | reverse complement strand
GACTTCCTGTGGCTTGAGTACCTCAATGACTGTGACTCCCTGCCCTGCAGAACATCACAGGTATGCCCCAGACTCTGCAGATGCTCCTACTCTACAAAGGTAAAGCATGGGCAGGTAATCCATCCATGCAAACAAGGAGCAAGAAATGTTAAGAGTTCTAAGCTTTTGTTAATCATGTTGTGTCATGAAATCAGTCATGCAAAAAACTGCTTTGTAGCTGCTTGGTGCTGTACGGTACAAACAAGTAGCACAGCTGAGAGCCAGCTCACACAGCTGCTCCTCTGGAATGGTGTCACTGGAGAATGCAGAGGAGCTCTTCTTGCCTCCACTGTGGCCACTCAAAGTCCTCTTGGGGTGGGTAAGAGATGTGCCATTGGTCAGCGGGACTCAGTCTGGCAGGCAGTGTCCAAACAGCTTCTCTTACAAGAAGCACATGGGGCTGCTCAGGTAAATGAGCCCAGGTTGCAGGAGGTTGCAGGAAAGCTTGTGCCAGAATGGTGGAGGATCCTTCACACAGGCACTCAGCCTCTGCAGATATGCCTCCTTCCTCTGCAGCACCTATGTGGGTCCACCTGCACAGGGCACAGCAGTTTGCAGCAATTGTCCCCTTCACTAGCTGTGACTGCTGCTCATGTCTCTTGCCCTGCCACAGATTGAGCACTTCAACCCACCTTCCCCTCCAACCTCCCCTTCACGGTCAGGTTCCCCACAGGCTCATGCTTGCAACCCCTTCTCCTGTGCCCTGTTACTGCACAGCAAAGAGCTACATGCTGGGCTTGGAGGAGCCGAGGAAGGGTAAGGTGCTGCACTTTTCCTTCTTTCCTTGGTCTTCAGTTAGGTCAAGAGGAACTCTGGCTTTTTCAGTTCTGTTCTTGATATCAATGCAATGCCTGTTTCTCTTTTGGGTAGTTTTGATGCTGCTTCCACCCCCCACATTCTTAATTTTTGTATTTAAATGTGATCCAGAATTTTCCACTCAGTCAGTGTGGCCTCCTATTGTACTTGTTTAACATTGGGATGAATCACTCTTATACTTGTTCTCCACTGGTTAATCAGAAATTCAGGTGGCTGTTTTACATCAACCTCAACTCACTTCTACTTCTCTTCCAGGCTGAAAAAGGCTCATTCCTTTCACTGTTCCTCATGTTCCAGGCCTCAGATATCTTCATGTCTTTCCTCTGAACTTATTCCAGATTTTCCAAAGTTTTTCTTGCATTGCAAGGTCTGAACACAGCACCATTTTTGTGATCTAATGAGTGCCAGCTAAAGGGAGCAATCCCTTCCTGGCCACTGCCAGGTGCATCTGTCCATGCAGCCTAGGATATTGCTGCAGCAGCCAGGACACACTGCAGATGTTGAGCCTATTTATGGTCCACTGAGCTTTCCATGTCCATCTCAGCAGAGCCAGTCTGTGCCAGCTTCAGATTCAGCTCCAACCCCAAGGCTTCCTCTACATTATCTACCTTTTTTCTGCCCCTCTGTCCTCAGCTCACCTGATGGGTAACACCTTACTTGTTACATCTCTAAGGAAAGTAATAAGGCAAAGAGTGAAGAGATGTAATGCAGAATCCAAAGAAAGATTCAGCAGAGATGCAAACCATTTAGCAAATGCTGGGAATGTGGATGAAGACATTTAGCAATGTTGGAATGGGGCAAAAGCTTCTGGAAACTGAAAACCTGGATTTTCTATTAGAGAGTTATGCAGGCAATGATAGGAGGCAAGAACTTTCGTCTTGGGAATAAGGCAGGGTTTGAGGGGTGTCCAGTCCAGGATAGGTCAAATGAGAAACCCACAGGGAGTTTGGGAACTGTAGATCCACATGTTTCTGCATGAATGGAAAAAATGTCCTGAGGGGAAGGTAGCAATAGTCAGGATGTGAGAGGGAAGAGCCCCACGCAGATGCTGCTGGTGGGGTGGTGCTCACAGACCAGGGAGAGGGAAGCAGCAGGTGCTGCCTCCTCCTCCTCTAGGCAAAGGTTTATTTTAGGGCCACTTGTACCTGATGAGGTCACAGAGCCAGAGCAGGTGAGGGCTCATCTTTAGCACACCCAGAAGTCAGTGAGCAGCTACCCTAAGGCAGCTCCATGCACATCGCCAGTGGCAGGAAAGGCGACAGGAGAGGTGACACCTCCTCCAGCCCTGGGCTGCAGCAGCTCCTCCTGTGAGGAACCCAGAGCTTGTGGATGGGGACACCTGTAGCTGTCCCATGCGATAGGTCTCATTAGCAAAGTTGGTACCAAACTCGTGTTGATTTTAGAGGTGCAGACTGACAACAAAATTGTCATTCGTAATTTTTCTTTGCTGACTTTTAGAAAAGTAACGAGCTATTTCAGAAAGGCAGTTCCTTCTGCCTGTGTAGGACAGTAATCCCCACTCTGCGGATTCATACTCTGTTGTCATACTCTGCTGTCCTGTGGAGAAAAGCATCGGAGTCAGACCTTTCCCACCATCTAAGCCACGAACGTTCCTCACTGCTGGAATCTGTGCCATGAGGGGGTGACAGAGTCCAGGAGCTCTGAATGGGTGAGCTGGGACTGCTGCCCTGGGATGAAAGGAAAGTTGTGCAAAGACAAGCTCTACAGCATGATGTAAAGTTCTGTAATTCGTTTTAAAATCCAAGGTTTTCAATTTCACACCAACATTTTCAACAAGTTAAACAGAATTGCCTTTGAAAGCAGAACAGTTGAGTTGCACATGTTCACCTCAGCTCTCCTTCAGAAGTAAGAAAATCCAGTATCTTTTATGCCAACAAAATGGTTTAATCTGTTCCTTTAGGTTTGTCTGTCAAACGTTATCAAATCGTGGTCGAGCGATACCAAAGTTATAATTGATGGGGAAAAAGTTTGTAAGTGCAGGGCTGCGTGGCCCTGTAGGGCGGGCACCCCGAGCCCCCCGGCCCCAGCTGAGGGGAACCAGCACTTCTGCCGCAACCCCACTGGGGGGTGACCCTCCTCTCGTCCAGACTGTCCCCTCATACCCACAATGACCCCACCGCGGGGTGATGCCCCAGCCCCTCATCGCACACCGGCCGTGCCGCCAGGGGGCGCCATCTCCCTCCTACTTTCCTCCGCGCGCCCTCGGCCCCGCTCGCCGCCGGAAATAGCGCGGTCCCGGAGTCTCGCGCACGTTACCTTCTTCCGGTGCGGCGCCATCCTTGCGGAGCGGGTGAGGCCGGGTGGGTCTGTGTCCATCCGCGTCCATCGGGCCCAGGCGCCGTAGCCATGGCCATCCGCTACCCTATGGCCGTGGGCCTTAACAAAGGCTACAAGGTGACCAAGAACGTGTCCAAGCCCCGGCAGTGTCGTCGCCGCGGAGTGAGTATGAGACTATGCTGGCGTGCCGTGCCGCGGGCCCGCCTCTCGCGGGGAACGAACGGGCCCGCTGCCCCCGGTCCGCAGCGCGGTTGTGTTCGTGTCCGGCGCGGAGCCGCCCATCGCTTTGGCCCCGATCCGCGGGGCTACGGCTCGGCGCTTTCGCTGTGGGGAGACGGGAGGGCTCAAAACCCGCGCGCTGCCCGTGACTGCAGGGCGGGCGGGCCCGGCCGGGCAGGGCGGAGAGCGGCTGTGAAAACTGTGTGCCTTCTAGATTTTCTCCTATTCTGCTTCTCTTTGTAACGACAAGCAATACCCCCCAAAACTGCCCGGAGCTTCCCTACTAAGAACTGTCCAGGTCCGACAGATGAGTGTCATGAGACATGAATGCATCTGGGCCTATTATTCACTCCTTTTAAATGCTCTGTAGCTGTGGTGTCCGACGTGTGTTGCAGTGCAAACCCCGGATAGTTCATGGTTCTGCTTTTTCCAAAAATGCTGGTCTATGCCAGTGACATGTGTGACACATGCGGACCCGAGCCTGAAGACAGATTGACACTCCTGGCCAAGCTCACGTGTTACATATAATCTGCCAGGGATCAGGCTTTCTTGGGACACGCCAACAGCATGGGCTGGTTTTGAGGCCTAGCCGAGAGTATGCCACAGCCCCTTGCAGTTCCCTCTGCATCAGCCACCTTGTAACCTGTGTCCTCCCTCCCTTCCCACAGCGTCTGACCAAACATACCAAGTTTGTGCGAGACATGATTAGGGAAGTCTGTGGCTTTGCACCCTATGAGCGACGTGCAATGGAGTTGCTGAAAGTGTCCAAGGACAAACGTGCTTTGAAGTTCATCAAGAAGCGGGTGCGTCAGTCAACTAACAATGATAGCAAAAACTACTATGTTGGTTTTCTGCTGTCCCCTAGGAATATTTGGCTTTTTAATTAATTATTTTTTCATTTGTTTTGGAAATTACTGGTGTAATAAGATGGAGTGGAGAGAATGTTCCTTGGGGTGGGTGGGAGAGCAGGAGATGGATGCAAAAGTACTTTGCCAAAAAGGCCCCAAGCTCATGGATTCAGGCTTGGCATGCTGTTTTTCCATGGTCTGCACATTTGGTGTGGGGAAGATGAGAGCAGCACTGATGGAAGGTGGGTGCCATTAACCAGGAGACTTCAAATGGAGTTCCTTGCATTGTAATGGTTATGAGAGCTGAAAGCAGCCCCTTTTGTATGCCCAGTAACTGTGCTGTGCTGAGGTACTACTGAGACATGATGGCAAACTCCTAGCTGGAGGTTGAGTCTGTCTCTCCAGGACTTTACCATTCTGCCTGGTTTTGAGGTGTGACGGCAGTGATGCTGCACTAGTCCCAGTCTGTCCAGTGTGCAGTGAGTAAAGACTGACAGTTCTGCTCTCTCCCCACAGGTCGGCACTCACATTCGGGCCAAGAGGAAGCGGGAGGAACTCAGTAACGTCCTGGCAGCCATGAGGAAAGCTGCTGCAAAGAAGGATTGAGTTGCACAGGCTGCAACACAATAAAGTCCTTTCTCCCAAAACCAAAGTAGTGAGTGTTCTTGGTACACCTACTTCAGTGAGTGCTATGGGCGATGCTGACAAGGTGCTGAACTTCAGCCACCAAGAATTTGGGTCAGTGTTTTATTGTACCTGCAGCTGGAGATGGTGAGGGGCTGCTGTGACTTACTCTAGAGGGGAATTCTCTGTGACTGTGCAGTCTCAAGATGTGGAAATCTGGCATAATGCCTCCCACTTCCTGGTCTGTCTTCAGACCTAGATGGTGGTAGCAGGGGAAGTCAAGTGGGCAAAAATGGCTGTTGAATATGGTAACTACTCTGCACTTCCTCAGGGCACATCAGCCCATTCTTCATGCAGCTTAGCCTGGTCCTGTGTTTCTCCTTATATACTCTATTCATGCCTGTTTTCTACAGTGTGTTCAGCAAGTAAGGAAAGACACCTGGAGTCAGCAAGAGGTCCCTGCACTTGGGTAGCTGGATTCTTTGTTCTTCCCTAAGGGCTCCCTTGCTGTGATATGACAAGAGCTGTTCTTGGCTGAGAAAATACTTTTTAACTAGACTTCATGCTATTACTCTTCCCCTCTTTAAATTCCTTTTTCTTAGTGTTCGTTGGAAAATGAAGTATTCAAGTTCTCTGGCCCTCAAGCCTGTGTTTACTGATGCACAACAGTCATGTCACGTCATTTAACTCCTTTTTTCACTCCCTGAATATGATACAGCTGCTGCAGAAGCACCGGCCATACGTGGTGCAGCACATGCTGCTGACTGGTGATATTGAGCATGTTGGTGTTTGACCCTAGTTTGCTTTCTTTAAGCCTGGAGTTCTTTCTGGTGGTATTGACCTGGTGACTGAACCTGGAGAACCATGTCCCTTTAACAGCTGAATGTACCAGCTGTGGTGAACTACCTTAGGATTTCAGTGTCCTTTCAGCCCAGCCCAGGCTGCTAAGCAGAGACAGATTCTGAGAGCTACTTGCCTTCTATCCACATCAGGAATAACGGCTGTACGTCAGCCTATCTCTGGACGTAGTGTTCAGTCTTTTTCCACAAGCCATACAGAAATTTACAGTGAAATAGTTGAAAAACCTTCAATGAGAAGAGACCAGACTAGCCCCACTGCTGGTGACTGATAACATGCCCATTCCTTTGGCAAAACTGGAAATCCTTTATTGTGGATCATAATTCAGTATTAAAGACTGAGAAGTAGTTTATTCTAGTAGAGCCATAATTCCTTTTGGCAGCTGCGCAGCAGCAAGTAGCTTCATGGCCCACTTCAGGATTGCCCCCAGTCACCCATCTCTAGGCAGGGGCCTAGTGCTTAGGGACAGAACACCTTCCAGCCATCAGGGCACAGCATGTCATCCTCCAGTGAGATCCAGCTGTGAAAATGCTATATCAAATACCTCTTTGTAGTGCTCCACAAAATGCACTTCCAGTCCTTCTGTAATGAATCCAGCAAGGTCATAATAATCCTTTTTGTTCTCTGATGGCAGAATGATGCAAGTAACACCTGCCCTCTTTGCCTGTGGGGAGAAAAAGTTGGGCTGTCTGTCGAGTCCTAGGAATCCTTCCATGTACCAGGAACACCCTTCCCCCGTTTCTGAAAGCAAGAGCAGTTATTTTGGATCATGATCTAGCTTTACTCTCTTATTTGGAGAGGACCAAGAGCATTCCTGACAGGTATCACCAGGGAGAAGCATGTTCTAGATTCTCCCTCAAGCCCCAAAACACATACTCTCCAGTGCCATCTCAGCTGCAGGGACAGATGATGGAGGCATTTTAGTTGGACTATGTCAGCAGCTCAGGGGACTGTTTAGAACATTTATACTATTTTACAGAGCTTTAAGTATATCTGTTACAGCTTGGGTGAGGATAAAGCCTAAGATGAAAACAAATTAGAAACAGCTTGTCAGACTAACCTACCCCATCAGTACCCTTAGCACAATTCCACAGAATCTTTTGATAGGGATGCCTTCCATGGAAGGAGTATGGAAAGGAGCGCTGCTCCTCCCAGGACAGGTTTGTAACCATCGCTTTAGGGGTGATTCTGTGTTTAGGCCTGCGGCCACTCACACTCCTGCAAGTGGCAGCCAGTCCGTGCCACAGCACAAGTTAGTCCTGTACTGACTGCTACAACCAACTACTTAAGTCATACAAGGAAAAGAAATTACGCTGCACAAGGCTGTAGCCTAAATATATCTGGGGACAGAACACTGATGTAAAGCCCCAGTTCAACAGCGGGAGACCTAATAACATTCTTGACAGAAAAATGTGTGTGGTGCAAGGCTTATGTAGGCCAGAACTGTGCACGTGAAAAGTAGGGAGACTGAACGCTTGGAAAGGAATTCTGAAAAATGCAAAGGGATGAAACTAAAAGTACAAGACACTAAATCTAAGTTCCTTTTATCTAAAACAGACATCTGTGTAAAATGTCAGACAAATTCACACTGGAATTAGGGAACAGTGCCTTGATTTTAAAAATGTACCTTAGAGATGGTGTCAAATCTGCACTGGATGCCATCCTGAAACAGGCAATTCAGCACAACTGTGCTAGTCTGACAGAGCAGACAGCTAAAGCTGTCAGCCACCTTCAGTTCTGCCAGTGTAGGTGGAATTGAGCTAGGTTAACACAGATGCCCTGGCACAAAGCCTGGGGTGCCATCCCTTTCCTCACAGCCAGAGACACAGCCAAGATTCCCATGTTCCCCTGCAGGCTTTTCCAACCTGTGCATGGAATGAAATCTGCCTCTCCCAGTTCAAGGAGCAACCCCTCTGGCTGTCCCTGTCCCCACTGAGCCCCAGGGCTCTCTCCTGTGGACGATGCACAGAGATAAAGAGTTCTTACCGCAATAGTCTTCTCCTTGATTCCACCAACGGGAAGAATTTTTCCAGTCAATGACACCTCTCCAGTCATGGCTACATTCTGCCTCACTGCACAATTCATGGCCAGGGACAGCAGAGCTGTTACTATGGTACATCCTGCACTTGGTCCATCCTTCGGGGTTGCTCCCTGTTTAAAAAACCAAAGCACAACCCCCTGCTCATTCAAGAAGCAGCATAGCCAGATAATACCCTTGTACTTGTTTTAACATTGTCCAAATTTCATTAAGCTTCACACAGGTTTTTGCTGATGTGAGTGATGGAATCCTGCTGCTTGAATTGGCTGATGTATTAACAGCTGTGACATTCCTCACCTTTTTCCTGAGGAATAATTCATAAGTCCACAGTGTGGTTTCTAGCCTGATGCCACCATCATACTCACTGGGCTTAGGTCTTTGAGTAAGCAACATTAGTGGGAAAAAAGAGCACAAACACTTGGAAGCTCTTTGTTAGAGCTAAGCCAACCATGGAAATAAGGAACAGAAGTCAACATCACAAGGTGGACAATGTCAAGAGTAACAAAGTAGTGGAGTACAATACCAAAAATCATTCAAGGCAGAAAAGATCAGTATATAAGGCCCCCCAAAAAATCCAGGCCTGAACTAGTGACAGTCCGGATTTATCTGAGATCAAACCTCTTTGAGGTCAGAGCAGAGGAAATCAATGTTTGAGAGAGAATAGAGACAGAGATCATGTCTGATGTTTTCTCATCTTTCAGGAAACGAATTCACAGACAACAGTGCAGTACCTGCACAAACACAGAGCAAGCTGCAACAAAGACATTGCACACAGAGCGTTCACGTAGTCCAGAAGTAAAGCTGGGGGACAATCACAGCTCAAAATCTGTCTTCAGTAAAGCACCTCCCCAAAGCTTGTTACACAGCATGTGAGCCACTCTGAGCACTGTGTGCATTTATTTTCAGCCCCAAATACTGAACAAATGCAATCACTGCCATTATGTGGACTAAGAAGCATGGCACAGAGATCAGGAGCAGTATTTTCAATTACACGTAAATTACTTGAAGCCTTTAAGAAGACCCGTTAACACAGAGATCTAAACTTTGATGTCCTTGTAACTTCATCTAAGCATCCATCCAAACCACTTATTTGTATGCCACAGTTTCCCCACCTGCACAACAGGGCCACATCTACAACAAAAGCTTAGGTTTCTTTAGAAAATTACCCAAGCCCCTGTATTCTTGCCACATGCTTGCTGTAGAAAGGAATGTAAACATGGCTCATAAGAAGACCTTCGCAGGAGCCTGGAGAAAGTATCTTCATTTCTGGGTTTTACTGCCAGAAGAGGGCATTCTGCACAACCTATGGACAAATGAAGTGCCTTCCAGCTTTACATCTAGGGGAGCAAACCAGCTGGGCTGCTGTACATGCTCTCTGAACTCTGCATCAGTTTACCTCTGGCACATGCAAGTGGATATGAGAAGACATAAGAAAGTCATTGTTGGGGTCCTTCTGCATCAGAAAGGCTCTTGCAAATGTGTATGCAATTTTGGCACTCTCTTTCATTACATCTCCCAGTTGCCCTGTTACTTCAAGTGACCCATCCTTGTTCTCCTTGTCTTTGGGTCGCCTCAGGGATGTTTCAATAAACAGAGTGGAACCTCCTAAAAAAAAGAAAAGAAAAACAACATCTCCAAAAAAAGTTAAATGAAACCAGAAAGTTTTGGTGATGCAGAAGCTGTGTCAGGCATTTGGAACTGATACTCTCTGATGAGACACTAGCCCTTGAGTAGAGAGCAGCTGAAACCTGTTCCTTAAATACCTTCAGGAAGGCCAGCTAGAAATCTCAACAGTCTCCATTCATTGCTTTTTTGGACTTCACCTTCTAGGAACACAGATGCAATCCCCTATTTAATGGAAATAATCAAGTTCTTATAATGGTTTCATAATTTTTGTTTCCTCCAGAGAGTAAGGTGAGTTCATAAAACACTTTCAGCCACTTCAATTCTCCAGTGCCAGGTATCTATTTACCTTCCTCACTGTACTGATAATTTTCCTCTTAACTACTTTAATTCTACCCAAGGTCAATTTGAGTATGAAGAGGTCATCTCCTTTGCTGTATTTCCATCCTCCAGTGCACATAAGCCCCCAAGTTACTAGGGGAGTAATCCAATGAACGGTAAGCAACCAATTGCACCCACTTCACAGAGTGCTGGAACATCTACACCTGCCCTCAACACCAGAAGTCAAGTCAGTGTTGCACATCACTGACAAGACATAACATTCCTCAGCTGTGCCTTGTGTCACAGTGGCACCTCCTGCTGCTGATGTTCCTAATATATGTCATTTGTATGGGATATGGAGGTTAAAGAGAAAACATGCTGGCCTTAAGCTAAGCTGAGCCTGGGTAAGGGCATAAGAAAGGCTCTCTTCTTCAGGGAAGTAATATTCAGGATCCAAAGGCCAAAGGAAGTTCCTATTACTGGTGCCTGTAGAAGAACGTCACTGAACTCAGTTCTGTTTGACTATTACATTCAATTTTTGGAAATTACACAGAAATACAGACATTAACCCAAAGTTAATTTTGTCTCACCCATAGCTGTCCAGGCCAGACCCATCACCACTCCTGGGGGAGTGGTTTCATACATGCGATCCACAGTGAAGATGGGCTTTCCTACAAAGTCCTGCAGGTTTTCAGGTGTTACTTGGACTGTCTCTGCTTCCCCACTCACAATTTTATAGGCAGATTTCCTCAGTACCTGGGTGAGATAGTAATTTATCTCTGTAGAAAAAGCTGAGAAGGCTGATGCACACTGGTCACAGTGACACATAACTTTCTCTCACCTTTTCTACTTGTTTCTGCAGATTCCTCACCCCACTCTCTCTGCAGTACTGCTTGATGAGAACAGTCAGGACATCTGATGTGATTTGAGCTTTGTTTTCATCCAAGCCACACAGAATTCGTGCTTGAGGGACCAAGTATCTCTGGAAGAAATAATCACCCACATCCTTCTCTTAGTATTTGTGACAAAGTCATTCCAATTCACTCAACTTTCTGCTGTTAACTCAATGCTGCTTTCTGGTGTCCACAGCCTGTGGAACACTGGAGATACTTTAACTATGTGTTCAAATGAAAGGAACTGTGTCCAAAATACTGTGTACCTAATTTTTTTGGACACAGTTACATGTAAATATGTAAGCCAGAATCTGAGGAAAAAAAACCCAACACAACAAAAAACAAACAAACAAAAAAAAAACAACCCCCAAACCAAACCCCCCCCACCCCAGATGTAATCCACATAAAGCACAACAGTGCTTTATCTTACCTCTGCAATTGCAAGTTTCTCTTCTGCTACATATCCTGACACATTGATCACTTCCATTCTATCCCGCAGTGGCTCTGGAATGGTTTCTGTTACATTGGCAGTACAAATAAAAAGTACCTGGAAGCATTAAAAGATCCTATTAAGAACTTTCATTAACTTGCTGCTTTACTCCAAGTACTAGTTCGTAAGTTCTGCATTTCTCTGTCTGAAGGGCTAGAGCAAGATCACCCTCTCTGTGGAATTAGTTTTTATTAGAAATTTGGATTTTAGAACTATTTAATAGCATGCTCCCTACCCCCAAAACAAATGTTTAGAAATACAGAATGCACAAACTGGAAAATTGGAATGGTTTGGTAGGGACCAGAAAAAGGGAGATCTAGATCTCACTCAGAAGTTCTTTCTACTTTCTAGGAAATTAGCACAGAATCACCCAATTATCTATACTATTCCTAATATGTCAATTCTGCAATTTATGTCAGCTGCACAAGAAGTGCAACGGTGTGTAAAAATGACCAATTTCAAAAGCTTCATAGCAGCATTAGGCCACCCTCCCCTGACAGCACCTCTGCCAATCATCATGTAAAGGAAAACTCTTGCCTTTTCTAGTTGAGATCACACATCTGTTTGTCTCTGGCTCTACACAGAGTTAGGGCTACAGAACATAGGCTGGTGATCACATTCTTTCATGTACAGACGCTTCAGTTAAAGCCAACTCCTGCAGAGACAGCTGAGTACCATTTATGTTCCATCTGACTTTCCAACTGAATAAAACGTCAGCATCTTTTCATGGACAGGAAATCCCTGCATTGATACACATTCATATATTTTGGCTCTACAACCTCTGCAGAAAAGAGAAATACCTTTGACAAATCCACAGGAACATCAAGGTAATGATCCAAAAAATTAGAGTTCTGTTCTGGATCCAATAGTTCTAGAAGGGCGGAGGATGGATCCCCTTGATAGCCTCTTCCAATTTTATCTACCTGTGGGAGAAAAGAATTTATTACTCTAAGAAGTTTCCTACCATGATAAATTCTCAAGCAAGACTTTTTCAAGGCTCCATCTGAAAATCTTCATGAGTGTTCATTAACATCCAGTACCAGTCAACCACTTCTCTGTGCACTCATCCAAGTCCCCACTACTTTCCTGTGTGAGCACATGACACACCTGAGAAGACAAAGGACTTTTGAGTGTTGCAAAAAATCACTATGAACTCTCAGGCAATGTGCACATAATAAAAACCACTACTACTAGTGGGCGACTACTCGTTAAGCTGAGAAGCTATAGGCACAGACCACAACACTTATTCCACAGTGAGGACTAGTGCTAGCTTATACCGCTCCCCTAATACACAAGCTCAGACACTTTCCTTACTATGCCCAAGGTGCAAAAAGCCTACACACAGCCATTCAAGCAAAGCCAGGTTAGTGACCTGGGCTTTTGTCACAGTCGTAAGTGACTGAGGCTCAGGGGGACTTCCTGAAGTCATCTTGACCAACCCCACTGCTCACGTAGGGTCACTAGAGCCAGCAGTCCAGGATCATGGCCAAGGTCATTGACTCTTCAAGCACTGAAGAGAACTTTCCTTCTGAGGATACAAACAGAGCCACTGCTTCTTCTCCCTTAGGAGTAGCGTTAAGTGGATAACCTTAATGAAATTTGCTGCTACAGCCAAGGCAGGGCTTCTGGGCAACACCACTTAAGTGTCATAACCTACAGGTTCCATTACCTTTCAAATCACTATACTCACACTGCAACAAATGACAGTTTATTGGTCCCCCCTCTACCATCCCTAAGAATCTGCTGTTGGTCCTTCCCAGGTATGGCCCACAAGAAGGCAAGAACAACCTTCAGTCTATTCTGAACACCTGGTATTATATCCTGTTGTTACTTGCTTTTCCACAAAGCATTAGGCTGGCAGCCTTGACTCATTTATTCTCAAATCAGACTACAAATTGACGGTAAGCATCTTATTCCTTAGAATCCTGCTTTAGACCTACTGAGTGACTCTTGCTAATAATCACATAGGCAATAGTGGATCTGTGCACAGTGACATGCCCACACCTATGTAGGAAACAAAAGAACTATGGAAACTCAGAATATCCAGCCAGGTCCATTAAGATCCAAACAGCTGTAATTTAATCAGAAGGACAAAACTAGAATTTTAAAGCTGGAGTCTGTTATAAGGAGAGCGATTTTCAGGAGAGTTACTGTTTCACCTTTTCTATGAGGATCACATCTGATACAAATCTTTAAGAGCAAAACTTAGGAGAAAGACCAAATACTTTACCTCATCAATCAGTATAAGTGGATTCTCTGTCTTGGTCTTCTTCAGACACTGGATAATTTTTCCTGGCATTGCTCCAACATATGTTCTCCTGTTTTACCAGAGATTGTATTTAGGGAACCATTGAAAAGCACAGCACATATCAGAGTGTATACCATACAGCTGACAGAACAAGTATATGCTGCTGGGAAACAAGTCTTTATTTCTTCAACATCTATCAAAAGCATTCTCCATCACCACATTAAGCACCAAGACCCACCTAGTGAGTTTCTAGTAAAGAACTGACATGAATTTTGGCAAAGTACTCCTGGATCACAGTTTTTATCTTCACTTTAAACCACTTCTCAATTGGAGAAAAGCAAAGAGGTTAGGCTGAGAATAGAAATACTTGAATTTTCACGGGGTTTGGGTAAGAAATGTTAGAAGAGTTAACATTTCACTTCCTAACTTGACAGGGACAAAAAGACCAGTGTAAATCAAAAGATACTAAAGGAACAAACTGTCAATAGCAAAATATCATCTTCCTGCTAGAGATTGTTTCTGGTATCCAGAAACAAGCAGAAGCAAAGACAGTAACAACAGAGTGAAGGCCGAGGCACAGAACAGAGAACATCTGAAAAACACAGAAAATATTTTTCTCTGCTCCTGTGTATTGCAGAGCCCTGCAGGTTTAATTTACTCAGCAGAATGGCTACTCTTACTGGTTTGAAAACACCGCTGGTTTTATATGCAGATGCAGACCCTCTCCTCTGCTCTGGTGAGGCCACATCTGGAGCGTCGTATCCAGTTCTGGATTTCCCAATTCAAGAAAGACAAGGAACTGCTGGGGACGATTCAATAGAGGGCTATGAAGATGACGAGGGGACTGGAGCATCTCTCATGGGAAAGGCTGAGGGAGCTGGGCCTGTTTAGCCTTTGGATGACCAAAAGGGGATCTTATCCATGTGTAAAAATATCTGAGGGGTGGTTGTCAAGAGGACAGGGCCAGACTCTTGCCAGTGGTGCCCAGCGACAGGACAAAGGCAATGGGCATGAACTGAAACACAGAAGTTCCACCTGAATATTAGGAGAAGCTTCTGTACATTGAGGGAGGCAGAGCCCTGAACAGGCTGCCCAGAGGCTGTGGGATCTATTTCTCTGGAGACATTTGAAACTTGTCTGGACACCAGCTTGTGCAACCTGCTGTAGCTGAACATGCTTTGGTCCAGATGATCTCCAGAGGTCACTTTCAGTCCCAGCCGTTCTAGGATTTTGTGTATGTGGAAGGAAAATAAACCTATGGAAGGGTCAGATCTACCAAGTTTTTATTCACTTCTTGCTCTCCCCATGAATGTTCTTGTTTCCAGGTTTTCCTCATGCAGCACCTCCACCCTGATTATTCAGAAACCAAGTCTCAATGACACCTGAACACACATGTGAATAACTCTGTTCAAACTGTCACCATTCTCTAGTTCTGACATTTACAGACAGGCAGGTACATTAGCATATAGCATCAGTCCAATGGTTTTGGATAGCTCACTCAGCTTTTCAAAACTGAGAATACACAAGAAACAGGGAGCAACTGCACTTAAAAGCACAAATATAATTATGTTTCGAACTCCACCCCTTTGCCATCTTTTTTACCTCTTTCTGTATATCTCAGCTCCTATCAGCAAGGGTTGGCACAACAGAGATGAAAATTACATACATTGTCCAACTTCAGTTAGGTTCCTATTTACCTCAGTAAAAACTGCTGGATAAAGAAATTTCTCAAGTTACACTGACCTGTGTCCTTTTATTTCTGCTACATCAGTCATCCCTCCAACACTGAAGCGGAAGTACTCTCTGTTTAGGGCTCTGGCAATGGAGCGAGCAATACTGGTTTTACCAACTCCAGGAGGACCATAAAAACACAAAATCTTCCCCTGGGTGGATCCTCGCAGCTGGCTGACTGCAATAAACTCCTGTAGAGCAGATAAAGCACCGGCAGTGAACAGAAGGGAATGTCAGCAATACCAAACCACATTGTTATCAGGTCAAGCAGTGATTACAAAACAAGCATCATACACAAAACTGGTCTTCAAAGGACTTGGGCGAGGGCAAGGGGAGAAGTTAATTCTGGATAATGATGCATCTGTTTTTCCTCTGGTTATTTACATGCTTGGTTGTCCCCAGGTTTTGTGCTCTGTATCATCTCATCAGAAGAAGTAGTCTCTCTCTCCACTGCCTTGGAGTGAGAAGACAAAGTTCTTCTCCCAGCTTCTCTTGTTTTGACCTGAGTCTCTCAAGCTACATGTGAGCATCTCCTACTGTACCACTCCCATATGTTAGGTTAAGCTTGTTTCATCTCACACTTCTATGACAGACAACCCCCAAGTAACACTGAACAGTTGAGGAATCAAAAGATGACAGTTCAGAACTGAAGCCTCAACTGGTTATACACTTACACTGAAGAAATGACTGTGCAAGTGGGGAAAAAGTCCAGAGACTGCTTCTCTTGGACATTTACTGGCCCAGCATTAAGTGCAAACCAGAATACTGCAGTCTGAAATGAGAATGTGACCTTCATTGCCACAAGTAATTAAGCACATTAACTGATCACCAGAACATTTGGGTCTTTCATGCAGCTTTCTGTTTGATGCATGAATTAACACCAATTCAATGGAGACTGCAATCTGAAACACATCCAAAATGCCTGATATTAAGCAGAGTATGAAATGGGACACACTGCCTACTCCTGCCTTACCAGAATTCGCTTTTTGACGTCGTCCATTCCATAGTGATCCTCCTCTAGAACCGCTTGGGCTCTTGCCAACTCCAGGTTCTCCTCACTGCACTTACCCCATGGGATGGATGTCAGCCAGTCCAAGTAGTTCCGTGTAACACTGACAGAAATACACAAATGAGAGTGATTAACCAGCTATGTCTTCCTCCACCACCTTCCAAAACAACCTCATCCAGAACAAGAGGGATATAAACTACTCATGGAAGTGAGGCTATGAAAAGAACATCACTATGTGGGCAGTCACTGCTAACCTATTTCACAGCCTTCAAGACCTTGTCCCTTCCCCCACAAAAAAACCAAAGCTTTTTTTCACAGTTTTTGCTTTTCTGAAACAAAGAATCTCCAATATACCGTGAAAAGACTTAAATTTCTACACACAACTTCCCTGTGTAATTGTTTTGGTATGGGGCTGGCTCCTGTCTAAAAAGGAACAGGATTGCTTGTATGATCTGCACCACATCAACTGCTAGGATCTGGTCACGAAACCTAAAACTAGAAAAAGTCTTCTGTCCCCACAGTAAACTAAGACATGGTAGAGACTAAAGATTCCTGGTTTAGAAGCAAGAAAAAACAGCTGGATGTACAACACCACAGAGAAAGATTTAAGACTAGGATAATGATGCCAGTATGGAAGTTAACAGTAGAGATAATCAGCATAAACAAATTGAAGAGAACACATCTCTTCAGTACTCACTGTTCTAAAACTACATACTTAGATCAGGAATTCAAGTGTACAGGAAGGTCAGCACAATGTAGTAACTATCAAGTTGTGCACAGTCAAGGACACAGGGAAGCACAGCTGGGCAACATGGGCCCAGGATTCACTTGATGGCAACTACCATGCCACCTGAGCTTTGGCTTTTTATTCCCAAGTACTTCCTTTGCAAACTTGCAATCACTGTTACAGCTCTGAAGGAAAGGTGCTAATGCTGCCTGTGAAGCCCAGTATGTCTTTTCCATGATTGTCAAGACGCTGCTCATCCAGAAGCATGTTTGCTGTCAAACACAGTCTTTTACTCTGTAAAAGATACTTTTAAAAGCAGAAACCCAAAACATTAAGAGAGCTGATGAGTACAACTGCTATATTGTATAGCACACTCTGACTCAATAGACAAGAAATGTTCAATCCAACCTCAGTTTCTGACAATTCACACCACAGAACACGTGTTATAAATTATTCACTCACTCCTTAGCAATTCCAACTCTGCCCCAGTACTTCAGGGGCCACTTCAGGTAGCTTAGCCAATATCATGTATTAGGTTCTCTCACATCTACTGAAGACAGCAAAGTACGAGAAAGAAGAGCCAAAACTGAGGGCAGAAAAAGAATGACCGCACACTTCGTGAGGAAGTAACTGCACATTTTGTGTCTCTAGTATCAGACTGCAAGAGAAGACAGAAGACCTAAAATGATCAAAAGAGGTAGAGCACATAAGTGAATGCAGGAATTAGGAGAAAAATGGAAGGAGGGGAGGAGATTCATAGAACTGCACTGATGTTTCACTCTCCCAATGAACTCTGACAGCATGACATGGCCATGCACTCACTTGAATTCTGAGGAGTGATTATCCAACAAGCCCAACTTGTTCAACTCTTCATCAATCACATCCATGACATGTTTTGGCACTACCAGCTCCTTTAGTCGCTCACGGAATTTCTCTTCTATAGCATCCTTGTCCTCTTTTTCCAGACCTAGTTCTTTCTTAATGATCTTCAACTGCTCTTGAAGAAGATACTTGCGATGGGTTTGCTTGATCTTCTCCTCAACCTAGGCAAAGCAACAAATACTGTAACTAATATGTTCCTAGTACGGTCCATCTAACATCAAACACTTCCAAATACTTCTCAGTTATGATGTTCCCAGCAACTGAAAATACTACTTGGAGCTCATCTGCAGTGTATTCTAAACAAGAAGTGACTTAACAACATCCTCCAGCACCCTCCATATCTTGATTGCCTCCACTGGCCATGATTCAGTGCTTCAATGTTGCATTTGAGCTGGGGAGACCAAAAGCTGGGCAGAGCAAGACAGATGTGACCTCCTTAGTACCAGACAGAGAGGGCTAACCACTACTGTCTACCTGCTGCCTACACAGGCCAACTGAAGCCCAGTATGCAGCTGGCCTTCCTTGCCACAAGGACAGGCTGCAATGCATGGTGAGCCTCCTGCAGATCAGAGCTTCAAAGTCCTTTTCTGTATAGCTATTTTCTATCCTCATTACTCCAGGCCTGGTCTGAGACTATGAATTTCTCTTGGCAGAACTTAAGGAGGTTCTTACTGACTCTCCGACAGGATACCACCAGTAGCTGGCTGAAGTCAGTTGATCACAACCTTTTCTGCCCATTAGTCTAGCCAATTTTTTCACCAATCTCATACTACATACTTCCAGGCTGTAACATCTTAATTTAATCAGAATACTATTACAGTTGACCTCAGCAAAGGCTATGCAAATGTCAAGGGATACAACAGCCATGGCTAGAATCATAGAATCATTTAGGTAGGAAAAGACCTCTGAGATCATTGAGTCCAACGATTAACCTAGCACTGCCTAGTCCACCATTGAACTATGTTTCCTTTTTGTGTTCTGGGCCTTCTCATAAGAGACAATTAGGCAGTTTGCTTTAGGAAAATCCCTTCTTCTTGTTCCAAATCATGTCCTTCTTCATTTGCCTGTATAGGACTTGTTGGAGAATTTTCTCCATAATCTTCCCAGGGACTGGAGGCAGGCTGAGATGCCTACAGTCTCCCTGATTCTCCTTCCGGGCACAATGGGCATGGCATTTACTTCTTTCTGCTTCCCAGGAAGATCTCCCATGACTACAGTGCTTTAAAAACGAATGAAAAAAACAAAATAATGACATTGATAAGCCCTCTCAACATCCTTGGATGCATATCTGGTCCCACAGACTGCATCTGTTCAGTTTGCTTAAGAAGTCTCCAAAAATATCAACCCCAGTACAAAAGCATTTTGCACTTAACATGAATTCTAAAAGCCTCACTTACTGGGAGTTAACAAACGAAATATGACTCAGTATACTCAAATATTTGTACTTCAAATACTTCATTACCATTTAGATTCAGTTACTGTATTAAATTTTACTGCAGTTCACAGGAGTTAGCAGAGGATCATTTGAAATAACACTGTGCTATCTACACTAGTACATGCTATATACAGTATTAGGCTGTATACTGTTACACAGATGCTTGGTAAACTGCAGACCTCTAGATTTATCTGCTTACATGAAATTACAATTTGGACACACCTTAACAGCAGATGCTGTAGCCTCATGTCTTGTTACTTCTACCATGTGTATGAAAAAACACATTTCTAACAGAAGAACAGAAAGACTCAAACCTAAACAATGTATCCTTCAGTGCACATACCCATACTAGGCATCACAGTGGTGGACACGATGTAAATATACACAAGGTATTTGTTACTCCAGAAACTTACCTCTCTTCCAAGACGCTGCTGAAGTTTGCTCAGCTCATATTCCTTTTTCAGAAGGGAAAGAGCTTTATAAAGCCGTTTGGGAATCTGGAAAAGATAGATACAAAACGAGTTTTGAGACACCATACCTTTGTAAAGTAACACACACACACATATATATACATATATATACACACTTTCTTCCTTCCAGTGAGAAAGGCAGAATAAAAAACTCCAACAGGTTGTCTGGGAGAGCTTTACATCACCTGCAGATGTGGAAAGACAAATGCAGCAACTCCACAGCACACAAACAATATTACGTGCTGCCAAAGATGCAGAGCACTCTGATTTACCCACAGTAAATCAGTACTAATGATCTATCATTTCCTTCAACAGAAATCTATTCACTCATATTAACATATCATCAAAAGTAGCACTGAAGTCTCTTCCGTACTGAGGCTGGTAAAGAAACCGGGACATACAACAGATATACTGATTCCATTCACATTGCTTGAGTCAAAAACTTCATCTTACACTGGTTTCTTCCAAGATGTCTTGAAGTTCATGTGATTCTGCTCCTGTTAGGGCTGCACCCATGTCACTCAGATAGATAGGGTTATCTACCACACGCTGTCCAGCCTGCATCATCTGAAGTACAGACTCTCTGAAAATAAAAGGTAAAAAACCCCAAAATGCTCTGTAAATTTACATTCAAAATGGAGTATCCTAATTTACTTGTTATGACAGTACAACAAAATGAAACACAGCTCAGTTTCATAGCAAACGTTTTTTGAAATTTGACTGTATCAATACTCAGTAACAAACAGATAAATCACTTGGTTAGAGGAATGACCAGCAATATATAAAACAAGGTATCTGAAATGCTCTCCAAACATTTCTCTCTAATGTAGGATTTTTTGTGCCACTATTCCAAAACTTTTATCCTGCTCGTAAGACATGGATGAGATCACGCAGAGAGTTTCACTTAGACCCAGATCACCTGCTTAAGGACTTAATCATTCTATCTTGTTTCTAAATTGCACATCGTGTTTTCAAAATTTTGATTCCAACAAGTGATAGAGCTTACATCCTAAACCAAAAATCTCTGACAATTCAGCAAATATCTGTACTTAATTACAGCAAAAAGGCATGCTGCTCCCAAAGCAGGAAAGCATGGGAAAGACATACCTGTACAAGGGGTTCAAGGCAATGATGTCCCGGATTGTTTTAACAATTTCTGCCGTAAGTGCCTATAAACACAACAAAAATTTAATCACCAAATGAATGGAAAAGGATACGCAAGATCTCAGTACAAATATAACATTCTCCAGACTCCAGTCACTCACTGCAGTGGTGGGCTATGATGGTTCTTGGCAGTGGGGCAGTTCTTGCTCACAGGAAAGGCAACAAGGCCTATAGGCTGGCTGTCTGCATGCACAGAACTTGACTGGCTCTTAGCCAGAAGATAGAATCAGGCTGAACACTCAAGCCACCTTTGAGCAAACATTTAGTTTGATAGAGGTCATCACACAGATTTAAGCACAGACTAGCCTCTTCATTCAGCAGCTTTTTGATGTCAGCAGTTCTAAGAATTGAGCTGTGCTAATGAAAATTTTTTACTTTCATATAATCCCCTTGTGCAGTGACTGTGAGAAGGAACTAGTTTCTGCAGCCTGAAATTAGAGCCTGATTTTACAACTCTTCCTTTTAAGCAAGATGTGTAGGTGCGATTCTACAGGAAAAGTCTAAGCTTGTAAACGAATTCACTTACTTTAACCTCTTCTGTGATCTGAAAATCTTCATGAACCACATTTTCTACTTCTACCATGAGAACTTCCTTCGAAGAGGCAGCTACAGGATCTAACACCAGATCCACAGCTTGGTCCTTCACTCCAGGCTCCTCTTCAGCCTCCTTCTTAGATCGCTTCTGTTTCCTTCGAATTTTTTGTTTGTTCTCAGGCTCCTCAGGCTCAACCTCTAGTTGCTTGTTTATACGAATCCTGAAAGCCAAAAGAAGCCATGTCCTCGTTACATGTGATTTCAGCTCTTCAGCATGAAAAGGAGAGTCTAAGCTGTATCTTGAACAAGCTAAAAATTTTAAAAGGAGAGAGACACATTTGCAAGACAACAGTTTCCTTTTCTGTGTGTTTCCCTATAAACAGTCCTCAAATCTGATATCCAGTGTGTTTCCTATGGACATGACTGACCAGTGCTCCATGTCTCAATCAAATATAAAGACCAATCCCCAAGTTATACCTTAGGAATACCAAGCCCTCTCAAGTTATAGGAAAGTATTTCTATTCCAAGTAACCCCAAACCAGCAGCTTATTTCCAAAGTACAATCATACATGGTTGTGCTTTGACAATGCAGCAGGAGGTCTAAGATTTCATTTGAAAAGGAGTTGACTTGTGAACTCATATAAATTCAGCTTTGACAGGACTGTTCATTCTTTGCTGTCCAGAACAAATGCAAGTAAAGGAAAGTGAGCGGAAGGAAAAAAAGCCATGCTTCACACCAAAACCCACCTTGGATTGCTCTTCCACCATGTTTCTCTCCTTGTGTTTTTCCTTCTAGTGGAAATTACTTATTTGATGCTTTGAAAAATACAATTTCTTAACTTAGTAAAATATCTGGCATAAATGGCTAGATTTTCAGCAATAATTGTATTTTCTTCAATTCAGTTCTGGGGCAAAATTATGTAGGCAAGACATAATTAAAAGTTATGGACCCCACCTCCCCCGCTTTTCTAAAGCAAAAATACTGGCTTGAATGAGTTCCAGAGATTTTTTTTTTCACCATTACCAAAACTTGCCATAATTGTCAAAGTAACTGCTGAACTTTAGCTTAATGAATGTTTGCTTGCATCACATCACAGCTGATATGACAATGACATGCGCTCTTTCGTTTTGCAGCTAACCTGTGACAGTACCTGGAATATCCTGACACTCTCAGGATATGGTGTGGTAACAAAGCAAAAACTTGTCATACACAAGCTGTGTGGAAAAATCCATGTATGTGTGAAACTGATAAGAGATGTCTCTGTTTATAGAGAAGTCTGGTGAGATGCAGTGAAGTACAAGTAACCAACCTTCGGTGTCCCATGACTATCATACGCAACTTGTCTCCAAGATCCTGCATTTCATGAATCTGGACAAAAGTTCCCATTTGGTATATTTCATTCAGATCCTCCACCACATCAGATTCATTGCTATTGAGCAAAAAAATTGGAGCAGATATTCAGAAATAGCAGGTCAGATTAAAAAAGAATAAAAAAGTATCACTGGTTGCAGAACTTTAAACTGGACTTAGGGGCAAAGATACTTAAACCCCATTGGTACCACCATGCAACTCCCTTCCAAATCACCCAAGTATCTGGACACCTCATCGCCTTCCCAAACACCACCCTTTCTAAACCAAGACTCCAGGTCTCAGCAGTGCTGGGACCAAAAACTTTCATAACACGAGTGTGGTCCAAGACCAGCCACAATTTCTGCAATGCTATCAAAGGCTGGGCATTTAGAATGATAGCTTTTATTATAAATGCAACCTAGACAGCTTTTTTTTAAAAAAAAAAAAAAAAACAAACAAAAAACCAAACCAAAACAAAACAAAAAAAAAAACAAAAAAACCCCCCAAAAAACCAAACAAAAAAACCCAAACAAACAAACAAAAAAAAAAAACCAAGAGAAACAACTTACTTGTCATCCTTTTTAAGAAAAACACCAGCATAAGGCTGGGCAAGACGAACTTTCCTCCTCAGCAGTTCAACCAGCTTCTTATTTTTCACCTAGGACAACAGGTATGCAATCAGAGGTGGATTTTCTGTAATCTTTGCACTCCTAGGGTGTAAGGCCAGGCATGATGACACTCTATAACTATATTATGAAGTTGGAGCTTGTACTGTTCTAGTCTTGTCCCCACTAGAGGACAGTAATATAGAACTGGTAAAAAAAGGTAGAGAAACATGAATTTTAAGTATTTTGAACAAGTCATTCCCCAGTCATGATAAGACAAACTCAAAGACTGGGGGAGGAACTAGACCTAATTTTTACAAGTCTTACAAGCAAGAAACCTGAGTTACTTGAACAGTACTTTTAAGTTTCTGTTGCAATCACTGTTCCTTTCTGTTCCATAACCTGTATGTCCTAGCTCTCTACTCCTGATGGGGAGCTCCCTATCAGTTGCCTGAATTCTGTCCACAAACTCTAGTTAAAATCCTCTTCTCCAATGCTTTCTCTGTTCAATTCCTTTCCTACCTCCACAAGCTCGAGTTCCTGCTTTCGGTTTCAGCCAGTATTTCTTCCTGGTTTACCTTCTTACTCTCCCCTCTACTCTCTAGATGCCACAGACCTGTCACTGGCAGATCTCCCAGCAACACTGAACTATTATCACAGCAGGCTGAATCCTTAGTGACCAAGAAAATAACTCCTTGTGAATTCTGCTGTTGCATGAAGTCACCCTGCCAACCACTGAGTGGTCTTCAAAGTGATGGACGTAACCTGCATTGCTCAACATTTTGCTAACAACCAGCACGGTTCTTACAGAACAGCATGAGTAATACCACCACTGTTGGCCTATTCTAATCTCAGCACACCTATTCTAATTTTGTACAATGTTTAGGAAAAATATGCTTGCCAATGTCAGAGACATTAACAGGAAGAAAATTGGTAATCCATAGGCACTGTAGAGACTTGACCTTGTCAGGTAAATTGCAGCACAATGAATGCACAGGATAAGAGAGAACATTTAACAATTCTGTGAGACATTGTTGACCTGTGTGCATTGAAATTGATGTCTTCTGTACATAAGTCTCATATGATTGCATGCTCTTAATAATATATAATCTTCTTCCCCTGACACATTTATAAAGACACTAGGAGCTGCATATATTAGATTTGGACATGCAGAAAAATACCACAGTAGAAATAACATTATGCTAAATAATACTACAGAAACAAGAAAATATTGGGTTTATTTTGTACTACATTTACTTCAAAATCAGACTGACAATACACCAGAGAGGCACAAAACTCCAAGTACTTGTTCCAGAATGGGTTTCATTTCAGGAGGAAAAAATATCTCTGGCCTGTAAGCTCAAGTCACACATCACTGATATGATCTATAGCTCTTAAAATCCTTATGGGGTGCAGAGGGAAAAGATCACACTCTGAAATAGTGACTGCCATCCCCATTCCTCAGCACACTCTCCCACCACAGCTGTGCAACTTTACACCGAACTCCTGCTTTTTCCTAGCAGCTCACAGCCTTCACCATCACGGGTCTCGGTGCTCTGACACCAACCCACGGCGCTGAAACAAGGACACGTTTGCTTAACCTTCATCAGAGAACACAAAGAAGACCGCGAACGTCGAGAGTGCGTGGGAATCGCCAACCTTCTCTGTTAGAAACAGAACTGCTGACGCAATAACTGAAACTTCAACTGGCCCAAAAGAAACCGCTATCCCGACAGGACCCAGTTACAAAGCTCGATCTAAAGGCCGAGCAGCGGCTGCCAGCAGAGGTCACGCACGAGGCTGCTTTGCTCTCCAGTTCAAGGAACCTGCCAAGGCAAAGAGAGCGACCCGGAGACGCGGCACCGCCAGCGGGGGGGTCAGCCGGTGACTCCCGCACGGCCTAGGGTGATAACACCCCGGGACCCCCGCCCGAGGCCGCAACGCTGGGCGAGCCAGCCCAGAGCACCTCCCGCCCGCGGCCCCGGCACCTCGCGGCAGCGGTAGCTTCCACCCAGGCCGGGCCGGCGGAGCCGAGGGCTCGGCAGCAGCTCACCTCGATGATCTTGATGAACCGCGGGAAGACGGGGTTGCGCGTCACGGCGATGAGCGGGACGTTGGGGAAATGCTCGGGGACAAGCAGTGGCGTCAACGCCGTTATGACCGGGCCGGTCCCGCCGCTGTCCGCCCCGCCGCCGCCGCCGCCGCCGTCCTCGCCGCCGCCTTCCAGTGAGTCGCCCCCGGGCAGACCGCCGGGGCTGCGCTGGTGCCAGCGCGGGCCGGCACTGAAGGGGGCGCGGGGCGGCGGCGCGGAGCCCAGCGGGGCCGGGAGAGCGGCGGCGGGGGACCAGAGGTGGCGCCGCGTGGGGCCCAGGGTGGGCCCGGTGACCGCAGGCCGCCAGCGCCCGCACAGCCGCCACCAGCGCGCGGCCGCCATGCTACCGGCGCGAGCGCCTCACTTCCGCTCTCCCAGCAGAGTCGGCCCCGCCCACACGGGGTCGCGTGGCGGCGCGCACGTCCGAGCCCCGCCGTGAGCGCGTGTTCGACCCCCGGCCGGCCGGGTGCTAAAGGCAGGGACCCGGCAGTCATGGGTGTGGATTTGGCCACTGCCCAAGCTTCGTTTTCCTCCTCGGTTTACTGGAGCCGGCTGCCCAGACAGCTCCCGAAATATCTCCAAGGATGGAGACTCCATAATCTCTCACCCTGTGCCACTGCTCTGACAGCCTCTCTGTAAAAAAAGTCTTTCCTGATATTTCGAGGGAGCCCTTTGTGTTTCTTTTTGTGCCTATTGCCTCTTGTCCTGTCACTAGGCACTGCTGAGAAGAGGGCTCTGTCTTCACACCTAGGTAGGTTTTGCTCTACATTTATGACACCGCCGAGCCTTCCCTTCAGCAGGCAGCAGTGCCAGCACCCCGGCCTTTCCTCAGGGGAAATGTCCAGTCCCTCCATCATCTGCAGTTCTTTACTGGACTCTCCATGGCGTGTCCGTGGCGCTGGTAGTGGGGAGCACAGAGCTGGACATAGTTCACCGGCCCTGGCCATAGCAGTGCTGAGCAGAGGCTCCCGTCTCTGAACTTCTCCAGGACAGGCAGAGGCACAGTAGTGGCCCTGGTTCAACTCCAAGTCCGGCAGAGCCCTCAAGTCCTTCTCCACAGAGTTGCACTTCAGCAGGTTGGTCTCTCTGTGTGTCCTGGTGCACCAGGTTATTCATCCCCAGCTACAGGACATTGCAATTCTTTTCGCTGAACTTCATGTTGTTCCTGTTAGCCCTTTTCATCCTGTTGAAAGATTAAAGATTCAAGGGAGCATTGAGATTTGTCTCAGTGGTATTTGGTGAAAACACAATAGGCAATGGGCACACGTCAAAAGACAAGAAATTCTATTTATAGAAAAGGATTGTTATGGTGGGGGTGATTGTGTGGAACCTGCATCCTTGGAGATGTTCAAAATCCAATCAAAGTCCTGAGCACCCTGCGCAAGTTGCTTCTCCTCTGAGCAGAGGGGGTTGACTGGGGCTCTTCAGAGACCCTTCAGCCAAGCTGGTGGTACCACACAGGAGTCAGCATGGCTGGGAGGGCAGGAGGGGTAGACTATGTTGCAGATGCACCCCAAGTGGACTGTTAGGCCTTAATGGCCCTGGGCAGCCTCCCTTGGGACTTACACCTCAGACCTGCTGTTGTCTTATAGTCTGACTTATGAGTGTGTGCTGTTGCCTTTCTTGGGTGCTGTGGGACTGGGGATGCCCTTTCCCAGCAGCCCTGTTACTCAGCTTGATTCCTGTCCGTTAGGGAACAGAAGACAAGAAAAAGGGATACCAAAGGGAGAACAAAAAGCATTCGCTCTGTGCAGATGCCATTAATGCAACATTTTAGCAAGTAATATAAACCCATTATTGTTTAAGCCTCTGAGACCTCTTCCACATAACCTTTTTTGGGGGTGGATTTTCCAGGTGGAAGTATGTGTCTATGTGCTGTCTGGTGCAGATGAAACAAACCTCATGTAACTTTGTCAGTTTATGGATAAATGCCAAAGATGACATGAAAGAAGAAGCTTTAGGGAAAGGCCTTGTCAAAATCTGAGATTAGTATTTTACCCATGAGGTAGGCACATAGAGATAAGAAAGTATAATACATCATGTGAAAAGTAGTGTCTCTGACTTTGGAAGGTCACAGTCCTGAGGAAAATAATAGAAAAAAACATCATGGGAAAGTATTGTGGAAAAAAATCCCTTTATTTTTCAAATATGGAAACTATCTGTATTAATACTGAAAATAACAGCATGAAAAAAAAAGCCCACAGGAATTAACAGAGTCAAATTGCATGAATACCATGAACACATTGTACAGTACTGATTTTCAGTTTTTCTTTGGGCAGAGCAGGACATACAATTTCAGATCAGTTTTCATGGGCAGCTCTGACTCCTGGAATAATGTGTGTGTATCACAAACAAAAAGTGACATGTCGCCTAACTGAAAATCCATATTCTTCCTGGATTTTTTCTCTTCAAATTAGTATTGAAGAGTTATGTCCTTATCCAAGAGCTACTTGTGTATTTACACTTTGAGATAGCTCTCTGTTTCATCCCATCTGTAATCATTAGGAAGAGATCTGTTTGCAAATAGAAGGAACTTAAAAAGTCTGGAAGAAGAAGCAGCAGGACCACAGTAAAGACTGTATAAGCTCACAAATATCCGGTAATTTTAAAGACAGTGGATAAAATTATAAAATACCATTCAATTATCCAGTTTTGAAGGCTGAGTTAGTACAAGACCAGCACTGGATTTGGAAGGAGTACAAATACTTTAGTATTCTTGACCAATGTCTGAAAGCTTGGCCTTTGCCAAACAGATGCAGTGTTGATGGGGGTGTTTGGGATGTGTATGTACAGGGACACAGTGGAGAATTTTTTTGATACATTGAGAAGTTCTCATTTCGTTTCCAGTAGGTACAAGTCAAAATTGGGATGCATTGAGCTCCTTTCTGGGAAATCTGGCTTTGAAAGACTCATTTCTGTAATGAAGTAGAACAGCCTCAGTTTTTTGATTCAAGTATGGAGTTAAATGAGTAAATCACAACGGGCACCAAGATGAAATATGCAGCTTTATACCTAGTGAGACTGTAGTATTGGCTTTCCTTCTTGGATTAGTAACAAAAACTTTGACTCTGCACATGTATGCTTGCACACATGCACCCCTTTCATATATAGGTGTATATATATATGTGTGTAAGTATATGCAAATTTCTGACAATACTTTGATGTTCAGGTACTGTAAACAGATAATCTGGTTAACAACATGAGTAAACACCAGAGCTAAAAGCCATAAACTGAATTCTGAAATTCCCAAAGAAAGACTGGTTTGCATTGTTGGAAAATGAGGCCTCTACTTGTTTGTGCTCTGTTAATCTTGTGTGGAAAGCAGGAAATCACAACTGGCAAGGCTTGGTGCATACTGCTTTGTGGGAACATCTGTGAACATGTGGATGCAATGTGGTATGGAGAGTGTCTTTTGTGATAAGTGTACATGTCTGCTAACAGGAACTGAAAACAGGTTAGACTCCTGCTGAGTTTTATTGAAGTATCATTAGGATCCTTTCAGATAGCTTTTAGAAATGATTGGGCTGGAAAGACCTTTGTGATATCTCTAAGCCAGAAAGCATGTGCATATATTATAAAGCCAGCAGGGACCCTTATGACCAATCTAGTATGACTGTCTGTGTAACCCAAGCCATAGGACTTCCCAGAATTAATTCCCATTTGAGCTAGAATCCAATCCAACAATCTTCTGATTCATCCTTCAGTTTGCCCTTTTTATACAGGAAGTGTCTTCAGGATTAGAATTCAATGTTTTCTTGAAAAGTTGGACAAATACTCTGGAAAAAAAAAGAAAAAGAAAACCAAGAAGCAGTTCAATATGGACAAATTGAAATTACTATACTTCAATAGTAATAATCAGCTGCACAAACACAGGCTGGGAAATTGCTTGATAGGCAGCAGTCCTGCTTAAAATGATGTGGGAATTATCATGTATTACTACCAGACTAGGGTCAATGCTATCATGCTGTTGTTAAAAAATAAAGCACTTCATTGGGTTTTATAAGCAGGTCTGTTCTTTATGAAGGTTTAGACTCGTCAGCTGAGCAGTGTCATTGATAAGCTAGTGCTGTCTTAGCTCACTATAGATACAAGCTGATGCAGTGCATCTGGAAACTCTTTGATTAAGATCGAGTCTTCTGATAGAGCCGTCTCATCCAAGTTAGAGTCTAACCTTGCTAAGAGTTAGGATAAGATGAACAGACTTGAGTTTGCCGTATGTATGCATCAGGGGCAGTTATCCTGATTGGCTGATGCACAGCCTGCTAATAACCATGGTAACATGAGTCCAAGGTCTAAAACTTAACGTACAGGAAATATTCTTTCCTCAGTGCTCACTAATAATAATTCTTTAGTTGGATTGTTGTGCCAAATTTTAGTCATTCCACTTCAAGAAAGATGGAGAACAGCAAGGAGAAAGTCCAGAGGAGAGGAATGTGAATGATTATTACCTGTGATATATACAGGATCTGTTTAGTCTAGAAAGGAGAAGAGCAGACATTATAAAAGTATTCAAACAAGATTTAAAAAGTGCTACAAAGAGAAGGAAAATCATTTGTTATCTAGCTCACTTGCCTCCTGCTAGAGTAGATCTCTTGTCAAAATAAGCAACCTGCCTTCCACAGTCAGCAAACAACTTGCTGCCTTACAGTCTGGAGCTAGCCACTGCTAAACAGAACTACCACACACTTCTACTTACCCTGTTCTGTTACCAGTGTTACATGAAAGAGATTCATTTGTGCATTTATCTCAGGTTCCCAATAATTGTCCAGCCCATAAAAATAGAATACTCTGCCTGCAGGATGAGGCATGTGGCAGCACCAATATAGAACTGTGCAGTTTCTGAACAACTAAAAAGAACCTCAGGTTCTGGCTTTGAACATCTCCAGAAATATGTTTGAGGAAGCTTTGTTTAGTGCTGGGGAGAGCAGCACAGTTGGGCGTACAGTTGTGATTGGCAAAGTTGACTCCAGCAATACCTCTGTTGTCTTCCTTCCATGATATGCACCTCTGAGTGTATGGCTATGGCTAGGGATGAAAAACATCAGTGTGTAAAGCCAGGGTAGAGGAGTGTAAGTGACATGGTGGGTTGGGAATAATGAGCAGAACTCAAGTGAAAGCTGCCCAGTTTAGATAGTTCCTCAGTGGGTCAGGAGGCTGCTCATTGCTGTTTCTGCTCTTAGCCATTGTCAAAAGCAGGACAGCTACACTGCGGCAGCCCCAACACTGTGGATTCTTAACATCGTCCTGGTTGAGTTATAGACATTCATTTTCTGGATGGTCATGGACCATATTATGGAACAAGTCCTAGTGATCCTGTTCACTGGTGTGAGAGATACCAGCTGTATTCCTGGCCATGCCAAGGAAGGGGGAGAGAGCGTTGATGAAGCAGGTCCTTACTTCTATCTTTAGACTCTCAGATCTTATGGATGTAATTTGGGCTTATGTCCAACAGAAGCTGAATTCCATTTGGTAGGAATAAAAAAATATTCCCTGAATTTTTAGGTCTAGGATCTGGCAAACTTGTGCAAGCGCTAAGAAGTGATTTGGCTTCGCCCATAAAAGTTAAGGAGTTATAGAAAGACAAGAGGTGTTTGAGAGCACATTCTAGAGCAATGTGACTGAGGGGAAGTCACTTCTGAAAACAGGCAGAGTTGAGAACAGGAATAATTTCCTTAGGAATCCTGTGATGAGGAGTGAAACTGTCTTCTGAGCAAATCTAGCATGGAAGGGAGTCATTCCTGGCATGTATGTACCACTCAGCTACTTATGGGCAAATTGTTCTTAAACTTTGTGTTTCCCCTCCTGGATTCACCAGGATGAGAAGAATTTGCTAAAAAGAAATGAAGTTAACTGGGTTTTTGGCAGAGCTTGGTAGAGGGGAAAGCTGTTTCAACACTGAATAACGGATATAATAATTTTTTTTTAACTGTTTGCTTCTTTCACAGTTCTTTAGGATCTTCCACTAATGAGAAGCCTATTGTCCCCTATTGGTGCTATGAGCCAGCTGTCCCTGCAGTATGATTCCACATTCCTTCAGGATGTGGGTGACTCTAGTATCTGCAACCAAACAAGTTGCTAGAGGAGCTCTCAGGGAGCATCAAGTGCATATCTGTGCAAACACCAGGAGGACTGTGAGCAATGAGGTCAATGCTAAAAGCTTGTTTGGGTATAGGTACTAACCAGGTGAAGACTTTGCAGCTGTAGCTTGCAGGACAGAATTACAGCAACATTTTGGTGCCAGTCCACAGATATTCCAGACTCACCTGGCTACTTAGTTCAGAAATAAAGGAGCTCGTAGTCCAGCTCCTTCACTGGGTCTTCCTTACTGAGGTCTATCTATTGGGCCTCATAAGAATGACTATATCAGGCTTTCTTTGCAGTTTAATTTTCTCCTCTTTAATGCCAGTCAGAGAGAAATAGGGGAGCAACAGGATTAGGAAAGACTGTATGTGGCAGACGTAATGGAAAAGTGAGTGTCTTGCACAGTGGATCTTTCTCTGTCCTCCACTCTGGACTTCTGTTTCAAGTTTTCGCTTTTTACAGCATTAATCTGCACTCTGCTGCCCAATTTCACAGTGCTGTCTCCCTCCTGCAGTGCCTGTGGGTGTCATTCTGTGGGCAAACCAGATGGGAGAGCTGTTCTTTCTCCTCTATCTCAGAATTACCAAGTTCGCAGTCTTGCGCATCCAGCTCATGCCGGGAGAGATGCTCCACAATGCCAGCCCCCAGAGAATCCCCCAGGACGTTGGTAGTTGTTCTAAGGCGATCCCTGAAAAATCAGAGAGGAAAACAAAATACAGTTTCATAGCAGCAGCTAAGGGGATGAAAATTATTTCAAGAAACATCTTCAGTGAAACTTATTTCTACTTTCTAAGTCATTCTAATAATGGATACTTCAACACTGACAGGAAAATGTCTCCCAGAAAATGACTCTTTGATTGACATCCTTGAGCTCAAGCTTCACATTCATTCCTGTTTTATTGCATTTCCAATTTCTTACTGAAAAGTTTTGGACTTGACACAAATGAAGAGGAAGGTTGCTCTGTTTCTACATGGACACTGTCCTTTCCAAAGGCCTTGATGCAGACTCAGATGGCCTCAGCACATCTGCTTCACTTCAGTTGCATTTTGTTTTACAAAAAGTGCTGAAATTCTGGTGCAAACCTATGACAACACTGCTGTGAACACAGATTTCCTCAGCATGGACAGCATGCGTTAAGACAAGACACCAGATTTTTTTTTGTGAAAGAGCACATCTAAAAGACCCTTTGCAATGAGATATTCTCCACAAGCACAACAGTATGTCAGAGCTGCTGAAGCTGTCACCAGTCCAGTGGCCCAATCATATCCTTGAGAGGTAACAGTGGCACCTAATTGAAATAATCTACTCTGAGTAAGCACAAGAAGTAACCTGGTTTATTAGGAGGCAGGGCTCTTCCCAGCCAAGTTTGCTCTTATGTACAATCCACAAGAGAAGTGAAGGTGTTCTGCAGAACTGTTTCTAACTGGTCAGCCATGGCTGGGAGCAGCTTTTGGCTGCTTTGGCGACAAACCATCAATACAAGATGCAGAAGAACAGAGGAAACACTGATAGTGTATCCATCAGGATTTTGGTGTTTGAGAAGACAGAGTGGTGGAACAGTGCACAAATGCATTCTTCAATCTGGTTCCTAACAGCACTTCTATAAAATCACTTGTCCCAAGTGATTTTATTTAAAAGGGGAAGAAAGCTGTAATGTAGCAGTATGGGTGACTAGCTGCACCCATGTAAACACTCTTCAACTTTGTACAGCCCAGTCTCATTCCTCTTTCAGTAACCCAGAGGTGTCATTCTGTAGTGTGGATTTGCTTATTATTGTCACAACCTTTTACTATGACTCTGCAGATAATTTCTGCGTGCATTTTAAATAAAGCAAAATGGAGGATGTTCTGTTTGGTCACCAGGCTGATCAGCAAATTACCTCTGATGCCTTGAGTCACTGAAGCACATGGCAAAGACTCCAGCATGGGCAGAGAGGGCTACTGTGTAAAGGTCTCAGGGATATGGGTGTGTTTTAAGCTTAATGGTACAGGTTAGTGAGCCTGCTTTTAGCAGAGACATTGGGAGTACAGACGAGGTCTGTAAGCACTGGCAGGAATGCACAGCAGTGCATGCCTGCTGAGCAAGGAACTTACAGAAACCAGTCCACAGCGATGATCAGTGTAATGTCTTCAGTAGGCAGCCCCACTGATGTCAGCACTATAACCATTGTCACCAGTCCTGCCTGGGGAATACCTGCAGCTCCAATGCTGGCTGCTGTGGCAGTGATGCTGGAGGGAATGGGAAAGCAGAGCTATTAGCAAAGGGAAGAAAAGAGATGGTCGCATTTGTAGAAATGTCAGGAAGTTGCTTAAACTCATCATCAACTCCTTCATCGTGTTGGCAGCCTTCCTGCCCTGGTCACCAAGACCATGTGTGGCTGCCCCTGCCAGACACCCCCTCATAACAGACTGCACACCACAGCTTTTCCTAAGACCTGGACATGCAAGAAGGGCTCAAGTGGAGCCTCAAAGACATAGTGTCCACATTTGCTTTGACACTTGGAACTGTTGTACAACCCTTCTTTCCCATACTTTTTTTCCTTATTGTCTCTTCTGAGCAAAAGAGGAACCTGATCACAACTCAAATAAGCCAACAAAACTGAAACCCTTTCTGTAGTCCCAAAACTCTTTCAAAAGTCACCTTATTGTGATGATTTGCCCAAAGTCAAGTTCATAGTTGTTGACTTGTGCAATGAAGATGGCTGCAAGGGCCTCGTACAGAGCAGTGCCGTCCATGTTAATTGTGGCTCCCACAGGCAGCACAAACCTTGTGATGCGCCTGTCCACACCATTGTTTTCTTCCAGGCACCTGAAGGTTATTGGCAGAGTCGCTGAGCTGGAAAGAATTTACAAAACCACATGAATTACATGTGTGCTGACTTTGGAAGAAGGACTAAGCCTCTGTCTGGTTTATGACCTTACCCACCCGCTTTTTCACCCTGCCACGTGAGCCAGAGGCCAGAAGCTGCTAGGAGAAAGAACAGTCTAAGCAATGCTTCCTCAGATATGATGCACACTGCAGTTACACATTCTGATATGGCTTTTCTCAGGGGGTTGTGACAGGGGCTGTATAACCCTGAAGCTGGTGATGCTGGTATAACACCAAAAGAAGGAGGATTCAAGACACATAGGGCAGAGCCTCAAGACCAGAATTCCTTTTTCTGCTATTAAAAAAACTTGAGCCCTTTCTTATCTCGCTCAGTCCATAAGACAAGAGGCATGTTTGAGAATATATCTTGCAGAAAAGAAAAGAACTGTTTTGAAAGAGAACATGAGCAGGAAAAACGCTATGTGTTTTGATATGAGAATCTATGTGGAAGAGCCTGCTACGTACTTTCCAGGGCATGAATAAAACAAGAAACATGGCACTTAGTGAAACAACGGTTACCTACCATCCCTTGCTTTGGCTGTGTGACGTGGCAGTGTGAGTCACTGAACATACTGGTGTTGATGCCTTTGCCCAGGTCTCTGGGAAGTTAATGACAGCTGCGTACAGTCTGTGTGCCTGGGAGAGATGGACGTGAAAATGTGTGCAAGTACGTGCGTGTGAGAGATAAGTGCATGTGGAATAATGCTGTGATTCAGCAGGATATTTGTTCTGAGATCATCATTTCAGTGGTAAGCAAAGTCACCCTTATGTTTGGTCAGGAGGAATATGGGCCATTCAGTGATGGTCAGACCTGGTCATATAAGTAGAGCTCCTGAGCAGGGCAGTGGGAACCTTCCCACTCCCAAACAAGTTTGCCTGGTCCATTGCAAAAAGCTGCTAGTGCTAGAAATTGTGACACCACAGTGCTGCATTGAGAGCAATGGAGTGCTGAGATGTAGTATCTACATCAGCCCAAACCCCACTCCTACATAGCCATCATACCTGGAGGAGGTGCCCAGGGCTGTGATGAGAGCCTGCAGGAGCCCTGCAATGAACACCCAGGGGTTTCGATGAGTGACAATGAAGTAGAGCAGGGGCAGGATGCAAAGGGCATGAATGAGGAGTCCAACGATGACAGTGAGTGTGTACATCCCCAGCTGGCCTCCCATCACTGCTAGGTCATCCATCTCCAAGATTTTGCCCGCAATTAAAAACATGATCCCAACTGGAGCATACCTGTGACACAAACACAAGGCCAATGGTCAGGACTGGCTTCCACACTTTCATAGCAGCTTTAACACATGCTGTCTGGATAAATCCCCAACAAGCCAGCATAACAAAAGTGCTCACTGAGCCTAATCACTGGATTATACTGCTGGTTTCTTTTCTAGAAACCTGGAGAGAGCTGAGACTTGTTCATCCCATGGTCAAAAATCAGCTCTTGGTGTGTGCCTGGGGAGGCCAGCACTCTCTTTTGCACACAGCATGGCCAGTGGTGGTTTCCTCCTCCTTTTGGGTTTTCTCTATTTCTACAACACTCCTTGTAGAATTGATAAGGAAGATTATGTAGAGAAGCCTTCAGAGTCCCTTCCTTTCCTAAAAGAGACAGTATTTTTTACGTGAAAGGCACAGGAAAGTACAGGAGAAACAGGGAGTAAGGCAGTAAAAGCAAAAGTGTCCTATAGGTTCTGGGATATCAGCCTTGCTATCTTCAGATGCTCACATTTAGTGAATATGAACATCTAAGGATTCCACATCTGGTGTAACAAAGACTGGGCACACCAACACCTGTAAAAGCAGCCATGGCTCATATAAAAGCCCATTCTGAGGTACCCTGCTATCTTTCCCATTCCTCATGTCTTCCGCCTTCCCCGCCCCACCCCCAACAATGCAGCTGACAAGGAGCAGTGAAGCTTCACAGAAAAGAAGCCATAAGTCAGATATGGAGAGAATCATGGGCACTAATATAACAATCGGGCCAAAGAAAATTCCAGCTCCATGGCCACACCTCTCAGGGCTGGGCCTCTGCAGCTCAAGAGCTCACATGCAACTCATGCACAAGGCTCAGAGATCCACATGCTAAACTCCAGCTTAGCCTGGGAGATTTGGAAAAGTTTCAGGAAAGGATTTAATAAATATTTCATTTCCTCTGACCTTCCTGTTAGAACACATCCTTGGCTGCAGCCAGTGACCAGATCTCCCCAGGAAAAACAAGCTCCTTGGGAGATGGTCAGCAGGCTGTGGCTACAGGAAGGCATGCACAGGCAGTGTCCCAAGTGTAACCAATGTTCTATACATAAACTTCCTGCCTTCCTTCATCTAAAGGGAGGTTTAAGGAGGGGTGTCAAAGGTCTCTGGAGTAGTGTGCAGGTCTACTTGTTCCACTGTGCTCATGTTCTCGCTTCTGTGCTCTCAGGCAAGTCTTACCTGTTCTTAGGAAAGCAAAGCCCCAAGTTCTGGTTCAAACATGGAGTAAAAGATCCTGGGGGCATGGGGCTTCCCAACATCTGCTATGAGCTCAGTGATATTCTTCCCCTTTCTGTCTTTTTCTGTAAGGCTTGTCCTGCCGTGCTCAGGATTTTGCTCTGAGATAAAAGACTGTGACTTGTAAGACCAAGGAAAGGAAACTGGAGTGATCTAAAATGGGAGAGGATGTTAGGCTGACAGATTTCTTCCCTGTCAGACATTTGCATGTATCCTGCCAGACCCACATCTGTTCTCTTTTGCAGTTCCTGACAAATCTTTGAGCCCTAACTGGTAAAAAGCTTAAAATAACAATATTTGGTAAAATGCTGCCTTCTAGAGTAGACTTGTCTCAACAATGCCTTGTTCGTCTGGACCATGTGTCATGGGCAGCCTTACACAGAAAGCAATGAGCAGCTGAACTCCAGAGGAGTCACAATCTGTGAGACCTCAAACTGAAAGGCAGTAACTTTGAGCAGATCCTCTCAACCCAGCTCAGCTCTCAGAGCTATTGCATTACTGCATACAGCTGCCATCCTGAAGGCAGGAAAGGGGCAAAGGGTTACTGTGATTCATAGCTAAGTCAGACTCCTGGAACACAGCTGGAAGGAAAGCTTTTGGTGAGAAAGCCTCACACCCTACTCCTGTTGGTAAGGCTAAGAGATCTTCCACTCCAGCTCTCTGGTCTTCCAAGGATGTTTCCAGAAGCCTCAAGAAAAGCAAGTCCTGGTGTACCTGATATTTCTATGGCAAAACCAAAAAGAACAGGAAATGAAATGTGAACAAATATCCCATCCAGACTTTTCCCTCCAGCTTGATGGAGCCAAAGTAGAGCTGTGCCCATCTGCTTTTTCTGTCTTGTACATGAAATCCTTAAAGCTACCCCACTTCTCATCATGTCAATGGAAACTGCACCTGCAGACCTCCTGCTCCAACCGGCCGTGCTCCTCACCAGATGATAATGGCCACCAGCCTCATGATGGCTTCGTTGAGGCAGTTAAAGAACTCCCGCAGGGCCCGTCCCTTCTGCTTCATGCTGCCGATCATCAAACCGAAGCACATGGAGAACACTACCAGCCCCAGCGCGTTCACCCCATTGGCTGAGCCTGGGATGGGAATGACTTCTTCAAAGGTCAGCACCTCGGAGATGGTTCCCAGGCCATGAGTGATATTCTCCATGATGCTGGTGAAATTCTCAAGCACAGGGATCTGAGTGGTTGTCACACCTGCTGTGACATTGCTGCTGTGGAGGATGGTTCTGGTGAAGACCCTGGTGCTGTACTGAGTCTTGTACTGAAAAGACACAGATTATCAAATGCACTCACAGGCCCTATGATCAGATGATCAAGACACATGCTAGGCTCTTACATCCCTTCTTAAAATAAGGGGAGTACTGCAAGTTGCTGTTGACCTGTGTGGGTAACTTGCTTTGCCTGTTCTCAAGTTCCCCAGCGTAGCGCTTTCACCAGAAAGTTCAGAAAGTTCATAAAGCAAAAGGCCAAAAGAGACCATTAGAGCATCTCATGTCTCTAGGACTGAGATATTCTGGCTTCTCTGATTACCCTTTGTGCTGCTTCTAAGAGCACTTGCACTGCAGAAGACAGATTCTTGAAGAATCTGTTCCATATCATTGCCAGTCCAAGCCTGCTACCTGTGATCATGCAAACCCTTCCTGCCTCTGTGGGATGAGATGGAGGTTGAAGCCTCCATGTACAGACAGTTTAAAAAGCTTGCATGGGGGATGCTATAATACAGACTAACATCTGCAGTGCCTCCTGCAGCAGTCAGACCTGGGGAATAAAGTACTATTCCATCCCTCAGAGAAGTAGATAGGACCAGAGCACAAGGTGCAGAGAGATGAGATTTCATACCTGTTTGAAGCAGGCTTCTACCAGGTTGGGTGGGAACATATTCCTGCAGTAGATAAAACAAGGAAAGAGTTATTGTCCTGTTGAATTAGGAAGAAAACATGGGCTTCCTGGTCAACTTCTTTGTCCTGGAGCAGTGTCTGAGGTCATAACTTTCACAATGTCCACTTAAGTACTTTCAGTCTGACTGACAGAAGGGAGTATGCTGATCTGGACCCAGCACCTCTTGCAACTTGTCAGACTCCCACTGCATGTTTTCAGACTTCAGAAGGTCATTCAGGTATGTGGAAAGAGATGACCCACATACTGCCCTGGGATATAGGTACATTGTAAAACTATCATCAAACCCAACCGAACCTTGAAACAATACCATACCACAATGTTTAATACACTGCCTTGCTCTCAGCCTCACCTCTACAGCTGTCATATGAGCTCTCTGTTATCCTGTACCTCAAAGACACAGCTTTATACCACTTGAGATGGTACAGCTTTGCAATTGTTTGAGTAAGGTCACAGCAAGGGAAGAAAAAGTAATGTCTTGGGAACCACTTCCTTGATTTCTTTTGGTTATCGGAAATGGATATTTGGAGTAGCCTTTGCCGGGCAAATTTCTGAAAGGTATGTAGCCATTGATGGTTTTCATTACTTGTTTTGTTGAGCACACCATGACCTCTTACATTAATACCACAGGAGAAGGGATAGAATCCAGGCCAGGCTCTCAGTCTCGGAGTGGCAAAGCCAGTTAGCTAGACTAAGCTAGAAGTAGTAGGCTTGCCAAAGCTCAGCCATTAACCTCTTTCCCTTAAGACAGTATGCCTAAAGCTGTGATACTTCAAAAGGACACTCCATGGAGGAATCTCACTGATATTATGACTGACCATCTTGTTTACCTACCTCACCAAGTCCATGAAGGCATCTGTGGTCTGCACCTGCTCAATTCTGCCTTCTCGGTGAAGTTTGTCCTTAGATCCTTTTCCTGGGTGTATGATGATCACCATGAAGATGCCAATGAAAACAGCTATGATTGTGGTCACCATGTAGTAGATGATAGCCCGCATCCCCATCTTCCCTGAGACTCTGCTATCCAGTGAGGCCATTCCTGGAGTGTCAGACAGAGAAACAGGGAGAGGAAGCCTATCGTCTTAGACAGAAAGGGAAAGCTTGAGGAAGATTCAAAGGCTGCAAGGCTCATGCATGGAGTTGGACAGGGAGCTAGGGTCTCTAGGAAGACAGCCTACAAAATAACAGAATTGGAGTTTCAGAGTGATGTTGATATGGAAGAATGTGGCTTGTGGTCATGACGAAGCATGGCGGATCTTAGTCTACATTTGGGAATGCAGAAATTTTCTTTTAAAGATTTCAGAAGGGAAATGATTCCCTCCTTGTACATTGAGTCTTTCAGTCCCTAAGGGTGGGGTGTTTCAGCAGGTGGAACACCTTGCAGTCCCTTCTGCTCCCTGAAATCTCGGGTGTCTGTCACGTCTTCCTTGAGGATCTGGGTGAAACAAGCCCTGCAGCTGGTGATCAATTTCAACCCTTTCGGACTGACACAAATTAACCTCTAGGCTGGAAAAAACCTGAAGCTGACTTGGGCGACAAACTTGGAGGCATTTGAGGTTATGTAGGATTAAATCCTTGTTAGTCCTCAAGTGCTGGGCATTGGAACCACTGCACTGTGTTCTCCCCCGTCTTCTGAGAAAGCACAAGGTCTTCTGCTTCTCTGCACCACTAGTGAGCCAGCAGGGGTATCAGTACAGATCATGTTCACTATGGCTGTAGATTCAGGTTTGTCACTACTAGCCAAGCTAATCCAAGCACCTCCAGCTGGGTCATGAAGAGGTACCCGAACAACAGTTTTGCTGACCACTGTCTTGGCTGAAAGCAGCAGAAAGCACTTCTCACCTGTAATCAAGCTAGAGACAATGAGAGGAAGAACCAGCATCTGGAGCATACGCATCAGCAGCTCACCGGGGAAGGAGAAATACTTGATCTGGCGATAGGTCAGCTGGTAGGGCCGGAGGGAGAAGGCCAAGATAATCCCTGTGGATGAGCAAAGGATGAGAATGGAAGTGGGACAGTGTGATCCAGTGGTCTGTCCCTCAGTCCTTCAATGTGGCTTTTCTCTTTCTCATCTACTCTCAGTTCCTCCTCTTCCCAAAGGAACAAATGCTCCTTTTCTAAAAGGCTATAATCCAGTTTTTATGGTGTGCTCTCTCTCCCTCTGACATATTTATGTGCAGAGGAGCCTTGTGTGAAACCACAGATGTCGTTGTTCCCTGTCTGTTGCTCTTCTAGAGTCTGTTCCCAGGAAGCTCATGAATACAAAATGCTGTGATGAGAGACATGATCTCCCAGACTAAAATAAAAGTGTGACTACTTAGTTCAGATTTCTGTCTACCCACCTCTTGAAGTTGATTTCAGCCAGTTAGAGACATATAGCCTGGATCAAAAGCTAGGGACAACCTGCTGTCTGCTAAGCAGATTTGCTGTGCATTGTATAATGGCCATTTGCAGCAGTTCTGGTCCTGCCAGGCTAAAGCCGTGGGATGAATCCAAAAAGCCCTTGTGCCTACAGCTGCACTCACAAGATGCCTGGATGATTTGTACTAGAATTGGTTGAGTTGGACCATCAAACTCTTTCTATCATAGACTGTTTCTGCAGCCAGAAAAGATCAACAAGGACTCCCTCCCACATATACATTTTCTGTTGGGTCTCTTGACCTTGCACACAAAAGTACTCATGTGGACAGCAGTTTGAGCAGTCAGCTTATCAGCTTCACCTCCTCAGTCAAATCACTCTGATAAAATAAAATCTTTGTAAAATAAACAAATATTTTCCCATATTTATAAATGATGCCTGGTGTTGCTACCAGCTCCATACCTAGTAGGACTGCAGCAATGGTGAAGAGGACAAAGGCATTCCTCCTGAAGAAGCTTTTAGCGCTCCCAGCAGTGATGCTGCGCATCCGCTTCTTGGCCCGTGCTGCCCGCTTCTGCACAGCCTGCCGGAACCGCTGCACCCGGCTGTCGGCGTGGAGCCGCTTGGCTGCATCCTCGTTGAGGAACAGGCTGTTGACGTGGCTCTGCTCACTCATGGTCAGCACAGCTGCTTAGTCCTCCAGGCACAGCTCTGCCTACACTGAGCAGGGAGAAGTCATGTAGGAAAGCATAAGCTGTGGCACATCTTGCTTTCATCTTTAGGTCATTTCCCTGGGGCCTGCTTACAAAGGTTTATTTAAAGTTGACTAATGAAATCCTCTGACCATCTGCAAGGAGCAGACCTTAGGGAAGGGTATCTAAAGGGCTGCTAGGGTCTTGTCACTAGTGCTTTGATGCCTCTAGAGAAGCTCTGAACTCTATAGCAGCCAACCTGCACTGAGGAGTGGCTTATGTTGGCCTGGGCAGCCAGAAAGGGCTCCCCAGCTACCCAGGCCTGTTTGTAGGAGTTTGATAATTTTGGAATTGAATTTTTTTTTTTAATCACATGGCAACAAACCCCTTTCCCATACACAAACTCTTCCAAACAAAACCAAGCAGCAAACAATATTTCTGATGTACCTCCAAGGTAGACAGGTCCCTACCACAACAACTTTCCCCATGACAGTGAGTGGTTCTGGCTATTTCCTTAGAAAGGAACATTATCCCCTTGCCTTCCATGGAGCCTGAGGCTAATACTTTATTTACTGACTTTTCTTTGAAACACAACAGGACTTAAAAGTAGTATGTCTTGTCAAACTCCACTGTTGGGGTTACTCTAGTGTTCTGTCTTCATAAATACTAAGACTGAAGTCAGATGTGCTCTAAAGAGATAAAGAACCAGTTCTGCTCCATTACCAATTGGCTGCAAGGCCTGGACAGTCTACTGTACTTATCTGTTTAGTTTTTACAATTATTTCCATATTCCTCAGAACAAAAGAACAAGGAGGCTATACAGGCAAAACAGTCCCCTCTAGAGTGCTAGAAAGCACCAGCCACCCAACACTTCACATAATGAGGAAGATTATTGCCTGACTATGCAGGTGCCGTTTTCCTTCTGTCACTGTGCCTTGACAGGTGGAAGGTCTGAAAGTTATTCCCAGGAGTTTGCAAAGGTAATACAAACCTAAATGAAACCAAAGAAGAACAAAGTCACCTTAGCACATCAGCAAATACTGGAAGACCATCTTTGGTGTTGCAAGTCAAATAAGAGCTAGTCCATTTGTCTAAATTTAAATCAAAGAAACCCTCACAAATGAGACCATATTCTCTATAAATTACACACCTAGTATCTTCCATTTGGAGCCAGAGAAATGCCTATCATGAACTTAAGACATTGACTTTAAAGAGGATCTGCTTCTTTGTGCAAGATTGCAAGATCACGTGCACAGAAGGTGGAGAAAAACCTGCATTCTGAGAGAAGGTTTGTTTGCATAGATGCTAATGCCTTCCTGAGGTTCAGAACAGCAGACACATCTGAAGCAGCCCAGCCAAGTCACTCTAAGCCCTCCCAAGGCTAAGCTGTGCAAAGGCCAGTGACAAAGATGATGGGTATTTGCTGCACGAACCTTGCGCTGCTGCTGTGGTCACCCCCGCTTTTGGATCAGCAAACAGCATTCCACAGATTTTGATCCACTCATTCCAGCTTGATCAAGCATTCCATTCCTCACTATACCATCCCACTTTTTCTGTTGACGGAGACTGCACACCAGACTGTGTGAAAACTTTGCCTGTCTTCCTTCTTTTCACTGCCAGTCCTGCTTTTCATAGCTACACTTGAGAAACAGAAACTGCAAGATTCTTTCAGTTTATTGAGATTGTGAGAACCTGACAATAGGTTTAGAAACTATGAATTCAATCCCCTTGTGTCCCACAATAAACTTGTATCATTTATAGCCTTCCAGATTAGAGTTGAACAAATGACCTGGAACAGGTGACACAGGAACACACCTCGGTGGGTTTGAATGTCTCCAGAGGGAGACTCCATGACCTGCCTGGGCAGCTGTTCCAGTCCTCTGACACCCTCAATGTAAAGAAGTGCTACCTCATGCTGAGGTGGAACTTTTTGTGGTTTAGTTTCAGGCCATTACTCCTTGTCCTGTTGCTTGGGCATTCAAATGCTTCCTAATGTCCCATTTGATCATCCTCTGGCACAACTTTGAGCCATTCCCAGTGCTGCCCCTGGATCAGACAACAGTCCGGCACTTCCCTCTCCACATTCTCATCTGAGGAAGCTGCAGAAAACAATGCTTCGAAACCTCCATTTCTCTGAAGGAGACAAGCCCAGAGCACTCAGCTGCTCCTTGTAGGACACGCCTTCCAGCTCTTCACCAGAAAGTTCACTCTCAATTCCCCTCCTCTGGACACATTTGAGGACCTTCATGTCCTTCTTCAATGTTGGGGCCCAGCCCTGCACACAGGGCTCCATGTGAGGCTGCAGCACTCCTGAATACTGTGGGATAATCCCCTCTCTGGACTTGCTGGTCATGCTATGTGTAATGTCTCCAGCACGCAATTTGCCCTCTTAGCTGCCTGGGCACACTGCTCACTCCTCTTGAGCCTGCAGCCAATCTGCACCCCCAGATCCTTCTCTGCTCTTCAGCCACTCTCTGAGTTTAGACTTGTACCTAGTGTTACTCCCTCCCAGCCACAGAAAATAGCACTTGGACTGCTTCCATTTCATGCCTGAGATAGCCCAATGCTCCAATTCATCAAAATTCTCCTTTGAGGCCTCCTGTTCCTCAAGAAAGTCAATGGCACCTCTCAGTTTGAGACTGTTAGCAAGCTTGCTAATGGGGTATTCAATTCCTGCATCTGGATAGTAGATCAAAAACCCAAACAGTTCTGGCCCCAGTGTTAAGCCCCAAGGACACCACCAGTGACCATTCACCAGCCAGACACAGCCCCATTCACTACAACTATTCAAGCCCTGTCATCCAGCTGACTCTTCACATTGCACACCATCAACTTGCCTCTCCCATGGCTGGACAACTGTCCAGAAGGATGCTGTGAGGGACAGTATCAAAAGCCACACTAAAAGCCAGGAAGACTGCATGCACCACATTCGCTTTATCAGCTTGGGGTGTGACCTCATACTAGAAAGAAACTGGTTAAAGAGGACTTTTCCTCTGTGAACCCATGTTAAAGATTGTATTATTCTTCAAATGCTTTTTACTAGTGTTCAGTAGGACCTTCTCCATAATTTTTCTAGAAACTGAGGTTAGACACACAGGTCTTTGTGTAGTTATTTATGTCTACCCTTACACCTTTCTTGTGGATTAGAGTAACATCGACTTCCTTCCTAGTCAGCAAGGATGCCGTGTGACTGCCTACAGTAGAGCATATTGCTACCTGAGGCAATCACTTCCAAACAAGAACCACCAGAGAAACTTTCAAACACTAGACACTCTTTTTCTTACTCCCAAACTACTCACTCTTCATCAAATGACCCAGCACACATTGGTAATGTGAAGTGCTGCTTTACTTTGATGTGGAAAACTCCAAACAGTTTTATGATGACTCTAAAATCACCCACCATAGACTTTCTACACACAAACCAGACTTCTCATTTGCTGTGGTGACCTGAGGAGACCCGTGTTGAGTAGAGAAAAGTGTGCTCCCTCTCCTCCAAACCTTGTCTTTCTTAGAGCTGGACCATACCACAGCCACGGCACAATTTCCTGTACAGAGAAGGTGGGTGTAGAACCCACAGATATAAAAGGACTCACCCAATCTTTTCTCCAGATGTCTCTCCATCTACATGCGCTGGAAAATGTATTTTTATGCAAACAAAATGAAATTTCTATTTTGATATGGAAAAGGACAGGATTAATCATTAGATTCCATGTTGCACCATGTGTTCAGCTGCCTTCTTAGAGCAAAAGTTATTGCACAGAAGGAACTCACCAGCACTTCTTGCTTCTTTTATGTCCCACCCTCTTGCTGACTTGCTCCCTTTCTCTAACTGCATATTTTGCAGCAGAGCAGCCCCCTCCACAGGACATTCTCTCTGCATCACTGGTTTGGAATCGTGTAAATATTCTCTATTGCATCAGCAGGAAGTTCTCAGACTGCTGCAGTAAGTCACAAAAATTCTCTTGCCAATGGCTTGGATTTTCCTCCTTGTGAAGAAGAAGGTGGCTTTGCTCTCTCAGTGAAGGTTGTTCTATCCGTGGCTGCTTCACCAGTCTCCACTCTGCCAGAAACACTGAGATATTTGAGAGGGCATTTTTTGGAGGTAACTTCAAGGCTTGAGCAGGGAGCACGAGATATTTTGGAAGAAAGTTCAGTGTTGCAAAACTAATGCCTAGCTCCTGGCAGTGAGGTTTCACATAAACTGAAGAATTATGGCTATTTTAGAGGTATCAGATGTCAGTGAAAGAGAAAAATTGGGAAGACTTCTGCATTACATTTTGTCCTGCTCTTTGCAGATTTTTCTGTGATTATTTCCCCATCTACCCAAGGAGATTTCCAGCATGGGGGGAGGAGTGCAATAGAGCTTAAGGACTTATGAAGAGCTAGAAAACAAGGACTCTCTGAATCAACTGAGATGCATCTGTTCCAGCTTGTACTGGACATTAAAGAACATCTGTCCTCTTTATCTTTTATCTCTGTTAAAGCAGCCAATGTCAGAAAAGCCAACATCAGAAAAGCATTCAGTGTGCAGCATCTTCCTGTGAGCATGTTTTAAAGATAGAAGGTATTAAAATTCTGGTTGAAGGGAGATTGGAGATAGCCATGGCACAATTACAGTGCTGGAGGGCCAAATGTGGGATCATCAGGGCAGGTTTGCATCCACTTCTCACAAATTGTATCATTTTGGTCCCACAAAGTTCGATACTTAAAATCTGAGAGTAAAATATTGTACAGAGCAGAGAAACTTCTTGAAATAGTATCTTGAATGTAATTTTTGACCACAGGCTTCATAAAGACACACAGCCTCCCACATTTTGGCCATGCCCCTCTCCCAGAGAAAAGACCAGCTTGTTTAAATGGAGAACTAGGGAGAGCAGAAGTAAAAAGCAATCTTCAAATGCATCTAGTTGAAGGAAAATCCACATCAGTAAGGATATGGCCTCAGTGTCAGATCAGTCAGGGTTTTGAAAAACTTTTGTCAAGGATCATGTATGAAAGGTTTTTAAAGCAATGGATATGAAAGGGAATGAAAGGGGAGATCCCCTTTTCATCATCACTAGTGGTGACAGGCTGTCAACAGAGATTTCAGTTGTGAGGTCCAAAAAGAAATTGTGCAGAGGGCTGAGCTGTTCATCTGCTCACAAGTGACGGGAAGAATTATGTGCTCTATGCATAAATGAAAAGCAGTAAACACAGAAAGAAAAACTCTTCGTTCCAGTGACTCACAAAGAAACTGTAAAGATCACAGAAAAGCACAGACTGACAGAAGAAAGTACTAGGAATTATTTGTTAGACATTAGGGGACAAAGAAGAAAATATTCCATCCCTGAGAGGATGAGCGGCAGCTGGGACAGAGTTAATTTTCCTCCTTGTAGTTGGTACAGTGCTGTATTTGAAATTTAGGGTGAGAGTAATCTCAGACTTTGTCTTATGTTAAAGTGAAAATGCCAAGACATGAATCACACTTGTGAGAATGATATAGCTTTCATATTGCAACATTAAGTGCTTGAAACTGTTGCGATTTTTTTATATTTAAAAGCCTATACACACATCTTAAATATTGCAACATCACAACAACAGGAAAAAAAATGAAATTAATCAGGCAAATTTTAAGTTGCTTGCTGAAGAAATTTTGCATTTAAGTCAGATTCTAGAAAAGCTGCTGTGAAAGTCTTCAATTACTTACTTTCTTTGTTATGCAGGCTCAACTTCAGAAAAAACCCAGCCAAGTTTGACTGTAATAAAGCTGTCATCACTGATATGTTTCTGCATTTAGTTATTCAAACATCAAGAAGCAGGCTGTAAGTATTTATACTTTTTTTCATGTGCTGCAAAGTTTTGCACTGTCTGTATTAAGACACTTTGCATCCATGGGAGCCCACAAGCAAGCTCCTCCTGAGCCATGCACATTTCAGGCTGTTAGCAGAGGTGAAGGGCAGACTTTCCTCACAAATGCACTGGTCATGAATCCAATCTGTCCACTGGGCAGGCAAGTGGAGTCTCATGAGTGTCTACCTACTTGCAGGGTAGCCCTGCAGAACCCACTGCCTGTCACTGGGCAGTGTTGGCACAGTGCAGAGCTCAGTGCTGTGGCAGTAAGACTGCTTCTGGAGGCAGGATCTGGGGGGAGCTGGAGGAGATAGGTTATATCTGCATATGCAGAGCTACACAGCATGTAAATCTGCAGAGAAGGCACAGTTCCATGTGGAAAACATCTCCCAAAAGGTTAGGGCAGTGGTGCTGGCCAGAGGAGGTCAGTTCTGTGTAGCGTGATACATTGAGTTTCTGCCAGGGAAAACAGACAGTTCTGCTGAGAAGAGAAACTATGTGTAGGGAAATAAATATTCTTCATGCCTGTGTGCAGCTCTGCCCTCATTCCAGAGATATCCAATAGTCTGAGGTCACAGAGCAGCAAGTGTTCTGGGTATGGGGGTGGGCTGCAGACATCTCTGGCCTGGCTTTGTCCAGGTAATGGTCAGAATAAGGCTGTGGTGGATGAAGAAATATATCTGACTACTTTACATGGTCCAGACAAAACTCAATATCAAACTCATAGTAACAGTTTCTTAGGGCCTGCATCTGGTATATCAGCCCTGGGACCACAGAACTCCCAGGACATCTCAGGTGGGACCAGCACTAGAGTCCAGAAACTCTGGACTATGCTTGTGCCAGCAGGTTGAGGGAGGTAGTCCTTCCCCTCCAACTCAGCATTGGTGAGGCCACAGCTGGCATGCTGTGTCCAGGTCTGTGTTTCCCAGTATGGATACAGGGAAGAGAGTCCACCAAAGGGCTGCAGAGATGATGGTGGGACTGTGGTATCTCCCATTAGGAAAGACTGGGAGATCTGGGACTGCCCAGCCTGGAGGAGAGAGGGCTTGGGGTAGATCTTATCAATGTACACCTGCAGGGAGGGTGTGAAGAATTCAGTGCCAGGCCCTTCTCAGTGTTGCACAGTGACCACAAGAGGTGGCAGACATGAATTGAAGTACTCGGAAATTCTTATTAAGCATATAGAGAGTCTTTGTCACTGCAAGACAGACTGAACACTGGGGCAGATTGCCCAGAGAGACTAGCGTGGTGCTCTCCTGGAGACATCCAAAACCTGTCTGTACACAATCCTGAGCAGCCAACTGTGGCTGAATTTGCTTTGGGCAGGGGGATTACACTAGATGCTGTTTAGGGCTCCCTGCCAACCTCAGCAATGCTGTGACCTTCCTTCTGCTGATGTGCTGTGAGACAAAGCTTTCTGGGACTTCAGACAGCACTGACACATCTTGTCCATGGCAGTGTTCTGGAGGTGGTTTACATTTATAATTAGCACAGGGACATGGTCAGTTCTCCACTCTTCTCTCACCCTCTGACCCCTGCACAGCACTTCTGCACTGCACAGAAAGACAAACAAGAAAATGCCGCTTCACCGAAACATCCAAGTGCCATTTGCGGCTGTCGGACAGACTGTGAGGACCCAGGGGTTTCCCAGCAGATGGGGGGCCATCAATCAAGTGGATACACTGTGAGATACTCCTCTGGGAAAGGGGAAGGTCCTGACCACTAGCAGGACATGTACATTACAGTCATTACAGGGCACTCTTGCCATGGTGTGTGGGATTGGAGAAAGTAACAAAAATTTCAGACGAAGACTGTCTGCCTTCTTTCCCTGTGCTCCGCTCTCTCATGAAGCAGAGCACAGCAATCATCCCATGCCCGCTTCCTCTGCCCTCAAACAACACGCTGGCACAACTTTCTGATTGCTAAGGTGTCCAAGAGATACCAGCTGATGAACAAATAACCTGCTGCAAGAGAGGCAAAAATCTGCATGTCCAGCACAGCAGAGGAGAGCTCCATTCTTCAGAGGGTTCAGGCTCTTGGCTGGTAGAGGCCCAGTTGTCAGTACTCAGAACAAACGGATGGGAAACAATTACTGAAATGCAGCTGCTTTATAGCATTGTCCCACTATTGCTAATGTCTGTGTAGAAGAACACATTAAAGGGTTAATCTAATTAGCCAGTTTTACTCCTGGGACTAGCAGAAGTCAGCCAAATTAGAAATGCCCATTGCAAACCCTCTCCCAGGTTTACCAGCCTCCAGGGGCCGGTGGAAGAGAGGCGATATAATCCCAAGACAGCAGTGTTTGGTACAGCGTGTACCATCACACTGTACCACAGGCATGGCACGTGGCACTTGGTCAAGCCATGCTGCTAAAGGGATGACACTGGAAAAGTATGTCACGTGTCCCCCTCAGTGACAGCTGCCCCATGCTCCCTCTTCCTTCTGCTAATGCAACCTCCTTTTTAGTTTTCATTGCTGAAAGCCAGTCAGACTGTGAAATAATCAGCACTTGGAGCCCACTGTTTCTCTTGTCTCCAAGGAAACTCTGCTTTATGTTCAACATCAAAACCAGCAGAATTTTCAGTGAGGGAAGTCTCCGCAGGTGGCAGCAAAGAAGCGCCCAGAATGGGAGCAGGAGACATCTCTGTAGAAGGAGAGGTGTTGGAAAGACTTATGCACAATTAGGCAGATATGGAAGGGCAAGGCAAGAGGTCACTGAAAAACCTGTGCCAGTCTTTCCGAGTGCTCGGTCACCAAGGGAGAGGAGGTAAATAGCTGATCCTCACATGGTGGCAGGGGAGGCTTAGTGCTTGTGAGGAAGGGATGTGTCATTCTGCTCAGTGGTCTGAAAATTGCTGTTAACAGCCCCCAAGTTCTACTTGCTTTTGGGCAGACCATGGGCACTCCAGAGTGGGAAGCTACAGTCCCCGCACTGCCAGCTGAATCAAACTGGTGCTTTGTGGGGATTGTCTTTGCAAGGATGGCAAAGGAGTAGTAGGTGTCTCCACTCCCACCTGAGTTCCCCCCAGCAGTACCTCAGTGCCTGTGATCAGGAGCATTAAATCCAGCCATTATGCTATTGTCTGAGGGGTTTTTTTCAGTCCTGAGGACCACAATCTCAATCCTCACAAGGTTCATAGACTGCCCCCCCGCTCCTCGGCTGGAGGCATCCTTATCCCCCATGCTATTAGATCCTCTGCAGCCTGGCTCATTGCTTGCCCTTGGGAAGGGAAGTACAAGCTGAAAGCAGTGAAGCCAAAGAGCCTATGTTGAAAATTTCCATTGACAAGCCCAGCTCAGCCATCTTTGTGTTGCTATAGCATCCCCTGGAAGGGCTTTCTCCTCAGTAGGGCATATCTTGTTTCTTGATACCTGTCAGCCAGCTCCCTCCCAGAAAACTTCTATCACAACAACGGACCCAGGAGGAGAACAGATCTGCTCAGAGCCTAGCCACTGATCCATCTCTGTGAGAGAGCATCAGTTAAAGGGACAAGAATCTGCAATACACAGGAATTTCAGCCCAGCTGAGCTCTACAATGACAGTGATCACCAGCTGAGCAGTGGATTTGGGGCCTAAGTCCAATACTGGTAAAACAAGTGCCACTGTCTGTAATGCTCCCTACTCATGCCAGGGTCCTGTGATAAAGTTGTCTCACTCAACCTTCCCAGTGGGCATTTAACCCCAGCCCGAGACATAGAGCCCCATTTTTAGAGCACCCCCCACTGGGCAGCCCCCTGTCCTAAGACTGATGAGAGCCGCTCTCTCATGCACATGCCCAAGGAAATCTCCTGCCCTGCTTCAGCCCCTTGTACTGGCACCCCTCTTACTCATGCATTCAGATTCACTGATAAAACCACTCACCTGGAACCAGTGCAGGTTTCCAAGCACAGAGGGAAGCGAGTCGTTTTTGTCTTGGGGGATTATTCTGCGGTGTTTTGTTCCTTAATTTTTTCAAAAGCAGGAAGAAGGATTTTCTCCCTGGAAAGGTACAGTGTTAGCAGACAGCTCTGAGCAATACCTCCTGAGAGAGGAAAGGAAGACTGTATATGCTGAGAATACATGGCAGAAAGGGGTGGGGGAGTGGCATGTAGGAGGAGACAGAAAAAATCTTTGATGATTGCACCAGACCAGAGCACAGAAAGCACCTGTCACCAGGAGGTTGCATAGAGCCCTTACTGGGTTTCACAGTACCAATGGGCTTGCACTTTCTTCTGCCTCCTCACACAAGTTTCAAGGAGAGTTAGCAGTAATAGAGAGCAGGGCAGCTGTTAAATGAGAATCAAATCTCATCCCTGTTCTACCCCTGCCCCTTACAAGGGTTCCTTCCACAAGGGAGGCTGCATGCATAAATCAATCCAGCAGCAACAGCTGAGTACTGGATAGGCAGGTCCTTCACTGGTCCAGTCTGTGTGCATAGGACTTCTGAGGTCCAGACATACCCCTGTGGTTTGTCCAGGTCAGCCTTAGGGGATAGACATGTGTCTGTGCCTCAGCTAAACTGCTGCAGTTTCCCTTTGAGTTTTAGGCACATCATATGGAGAAATCAGTTCACTGAGCATGCAAAGGAAATACAGCAGTTGTACAGTCTGTCAGGGAGACAGACTCTGCTTCCAAGGAAGCAGGCAAAACTTCCACTGCTTACTGATTTCTTAAATATTAATTCCTGATGCAGTTTCTTAGATAAAAGTCCCACATTTCAAAATTTCAATCAATGCACTATGTCACAACCACAAGTGAGCACCACACAGCCCATGCTGGCCTCTGAATGTGGCAGAGTGAAAAACTATATCCAAAAACCAAGCCACAGCACTGAAGTTACAACAGCACATCTGTTTCTAGCCCTACTAGATGCATGATTCACAATGGACACAGCTGTTTAATGAAAGTAGCCTTCTCCTTAATTCAGGTGGCTCCAGCAGTAGAGGTTTTGCTGTGTGCTCTGGCTTTGGCACACCACGGCTGATATATTTCATCTGCAGAGCTTGCCACAGAGTTTGAACTCATCAAGCCAGGGGTAGGTCAAAGCCAAAGTGTCATGCTCATTTTACAGATGACCCTGGAAATTAAATCCTCCCCCAATCCTGTGTCCTCATCAGTTCTGTAGGAGGACAACTGGACCTCTTTAGCCCAGGTTACAGAAAGCAACTCCCAGCACCAACTGGCTTTTTCAGACATTGATCATAGAATTGTTTAGGTTTGAAAAGAACTTCAATATCATTGAGTACAACCACAAATCAGGATGGTGATCAGACGGGACTTCGCTCAGTCAGCCATTTGGAGTCATGACTGTCTCTGTCACTCTCCCTTGCTTTAACTTGCTCCAGACACAAGCCACTGCTGCATTAGGAGACAAGGACATACTCTCTGAACCCAATAAATTGCTTGGTCTTCACATGATTCCATGGCTCACATGGCACGAATGACCCTATCTTCTTGAAGGTTCAACAACATCTCAGGTCATGCAAGTATCAACTGGGGGCTGTAAATTCAAGTACTGTACCCTGCAAGGTTTCAGTCATCTTTCCAGAAAAACACATATTGTAATGGGCTACCCAAGAAAATATTTTTGTTCCAAAATTAATGTTTCTGATTTTGGGGAATAGGCGTGCTCTGCCTGTACCACGCATCAAAACTCTCCTGCAGAAATGTGACTGAGAGCCAGTCCAGCTGCAGAGGTAAAGGGAGACAGATTGTGGTGGCGCAACCTGGTACACGGTTGATCTCCTTTGCTTCTTCTGCTGGTTCACATCGACCATAGCTGGGAAAGTCCCAGAGAAAGGAGATCTCCTATTCCTCATGCCTCTGATTCTCACATAGCTTGGCCAGAAGCTGCTCTTGCAAGAGGGCCTCTGACAGCACTGCTGGCTCTGCTGGCACTGATGATCTCTAGCAGAGCACTCCTACCCTTGACAAGTGCATTTCTGGTGCTACCCAGAGAGTGGCAGAGCAGCCATGCACTTGGCCACCCCTCAAATGCTGTTCTATTCCCTGATTCCACCTCAGGCAGCAGTGTTTGGCTAACAGTGAATGGTTGTCCTTTCCACCTCTTATGCCTGAAGTTCAGCTTCGCTCCTAGCATCTCTGCTAATTCTTACCCTGGTTTTTAATTCCCTGGTTAGCACCCATAGGCGTTTTTAAGCCATAAATTTGCAGTACAAGTACCTTAAACTTTCTCTTTGGCAACTTTTTCCATATTTCAACTTGTGGCAACTTCCAGGCAACTGTGAGGTATTTAATAAGACACAAAGCAGCAGCCTGAAGCTATGGAGGAGGTGAAGAGCTCTGCTCCCTCAGGATGGAGCTGCCTGATGTCCCAGCAGTCTTTCCAGGGTAGAGCAATCTTTTGGGAACAAACTCCATGGTCAGCTAACTCCCCCAAGTCTTTCCTTGTTCTGTGAGTGCCAGGCACACTTAATCATCCACATCGGAAGCCACATGATGCCCTAAGTTTTCAACAATGGATAAAAAGGAAACTCACAATGTCACCTTGGGGGAGGCAATGAGAAAACAAATGACAACCGCACTTCATGTCATGGAGTCACCTTACAGAGGGTGTTCTGATGCTATCCTTGCACAGCTGCTTGAAGATAAAGGAAGCTGCTTGATAGGAAACAGCCTGGAATAGCTTTCTAAAATCAGCTCCCTGGAAATTTCCTCCACAAAGCACCTTTCAAAATGATTCATGCTAATTCCACAAGTAAACTAAAAATGTTACATAGGGACAGGGCAGATTTGCACCCTTTCTGTACCACCCTTTCTGTGTTTAAATACATCCTCGGTCGGTATGGATGCCTTTTTCTCTAGTCCTAGAAATATGAGCCAGACACCCTTAGGGTGATATAAGGATCTTTAGGTGCACTGTCTGTTAGGTGGAAAACGCTGAGGATGCTTGCCCCGCGTGACCCGTGTACAATTTTTATAGATTCTGCAAATTAACATATGTGACAAGAGCCGCTCCCAATTAGAAGTACACTCCATGAAGTAATGCTGCCTAGCTCTAGCACCTTCTAAATCCTCCTCTCTCAGATAAGGACCAGATCATGTTTATAAAAATGTGTCCCAAAGAGCTGGTTTCAACCTTGGTTTCTAAGGAGAACCAAGATAGCATAGAGGTCCTGGAATTTGTTTTGTCTTTCTGCTATGAGAATACTGAAGCTAAGTTACAATTATATGCTACAAAGCTACAAATATATGTCTAAAGAATACAGAAAATATATAAAAGAAAAAAGGTATAAATCCAGATAGCATCAGTATCTCTGCCCAAATTGGAAAGACCCAGGTCCTAAACAAGGGAAGTTCTGGGCAAATGATTCTTGAGACAAATTTTTACAAAGGGATTGTGTGTCTAAAGGAGAGGTTTGCAGGTTCAGCAGAACAACTCCTTCTTTATCACCTCCACTTTTTAAGAAAGATGGATTTCTATTGGATCTTTTAAAAGCAAACCACCTAAAAACTGGCTAAGGGTCAACTCGTAATAAGGTAAATCTTTCATGTGAGTCTCTGTTAGAATGCAGTTAGAGTGTCCACTTTGGACACACAATCTGGAGGAGGCATTGAGGCTGCAGGGCTAGAATACAGAACCCAAGTAGATGGTTGTATCCACTGTCCAATGGCTTTTCTAGCTTCCAGCAAGCACTTTGCATATCAGTCTTTTGAAAGTGCTTGATTTCTCTGAAATGCTGGAAAAAAACCCTTCAGGACCATGATGTAGTGAATGACAGGTAAGCATGACAGCCCTGTCAACTGAACATGTGATGACTGGGAGGATGGATATGGACCATCCATACCTAGACCTGGATATGGAAAGCATCCTAGAACACGGATACTTTCTCCTGGAGTGTGAAAAGCCACTGGGATATTCCCTGCTGCTAATTGTCGTGGGGAAAGATGTGATTTCTTTGTGTGTTAAGCAATCCTTCAGCCCTCCCTTTCCTGGATTTTGCAATTCTATAGTTTTGTTCTCCTTGTTACAGTAACCTTAATTTGGGGGCTGATATTAATTCTGTCTCCTGCACTGCTCACTGGCCCTGGGAACAGAGTCCAATTATGCAGCTGCGACCCTCATTACAAGTTAGCAGACTTTCTGCAAATGAACTTCCTTTATGTTTCACAGAGCTACTCAAATAATGGAATTTCCATCCTAAGGGAAATGCCAATCTCTCAACATCTATTTTTGCCCTATTTTTAAACAAAAAAATCAAAATTTCAACTCTTACCACACATGAAGCTCAGGAAAATGCAGAAATGTAAAGAAATGTTTTGGTTTGGATCAGACTGATGTAAATCTACTCCTGCTTGCACTGCAGTTTTTCCTCATGTGAGTGCCTCCCATGATTTTTTTACCTCATTTTTTATAGACTACAGGTCTCATGGTGCTCTGCAGTGTCCCCGTATAGCCAAGCTGCTACAGTGCATTTTCCTGGGTACAGCCTGGAGGGAGGAACAAGGGCCAAGGAGAACAGGGCCCAGAGAGCTGAAAGAGAAAGAGCATGTGATGCCATTCTCACGGACAGCACCTGCCAGGACATTTTGTTAGAATTTCTGATGGGACAACAAAACAATGACGGTGAAGGTAAAAAATCCAGTGACAAAAACTCTTACCCCCAAATTTTGTCTGGGTAGTTTCAACTGATGAGTGAGACAAAGCTTTGTGAATTTCTGAAGTTTATGTCATTCTAAAATGCCCTCATTTTCTTCTTGGCTTTGCTGAGAGTGTGTGTGACTGAGGCATTTTTGCTATTTTAAACCCCAGCTCATGCTCCCTGCTTCTTCCAGGTGCACTGGGATCTTGTGCTGCACACTCCTGGGAGGAGTTCTGCATTGAGAGTTTGTGTGATTTGTTACGTATTTTTTAAGCAATCCCTGTAAATCACTATACAGGCACAGCCAGTGCAAATGCAGATTCTTACAGTGGTTACTCTGATGCCTGACTTTACAAAAACACCATTTTCCTCAAACAGTTTGAGAAACTGCACTGCCACTGGAAAATAAATCCCCTGCTCTCATCCTGAGAGGTTCCCTGGTGGAAACTCACCTGATTCCTATAGCATGAAATGAGGGGTGAGGAGTGATTTCGATTTTCTTCCCTGACTTATCCACCTCTAACTCTTTCTCCCAGCCCCATGCTTGTCTGCTGCACTACAAACTAGCAGTTGTTCTCCCTGACCTACTTGAGACTTGATTCAGTTTTCATGTAACAAACAAGTTCTTTCTAAAAACCTTTTTATTTTCACTTGCCTTATTGTATTTCCACATTTATTCTACTGTATTTTGTGTTTTACCCATGACTTGGGAATACAGCTTTCTTCCACTGCTTATGCTGCACAGAGACAATTCCAATGCCAATGTGGCACTGTCTTTTCTTCCATTTGCATGAGCAGGAAAGGAAGAGCATCTCTCTTTCCTTCACACCTCTGCTCTGCCTCTTGCAGCCTGTGGTTGGCTGTGCTTTCTACTGCACAATTGGCCTCCCTAGTTCTCAGGCTCCTAGGTTAACAGGTCTCTCTACTGCACTGCTGCAGTTTCTGTGCAGAATGGAGTTTCAGTGAAGATGCCAACAGTTACCAGCTGCCTGGCTGAATATTAGCACAAAATTTATGTTCTTTGTCACAGTGGCTGAATCACTTTCTGCTTCTGCAGTAGATCATTTGTAAATACAACATACCAGAGGTGCCTTCTCTATGCGTTATTGGCATTTTAACTATTACATAACTCTTTACACCTATATGAGATTCTATTTATTACACTAGTATTTTTTCTTGCACTCATAAGTTTGGACAGCTGAATTCTACATGTGCCCAACTGCTCTGGCTGCTCTACAGAGAAATGTGCAATGCAACCTCACAAGTGAATTCACAGTAGGTAGAAGCATTTCCCAGGGCCCATCTTTGTATACACCTTTGAAGCACTATGAAATAAAATACATTCTGCCAGAATGATAGGTGGCATGACTCCCATGGATTGCCCTTACAAATATATTATTTCTTCTTGAAACTCAGGCAAAATCTTCCAATAAGAGAATGTCCTGGTATGGAGAAGAATAGACTTCAACACAGCACAAGGTGGATGTGCCTTGCCACAGAGGCGGGAGAAAACAGTGTAAATACTGTCTGTCCCTTTCTCCAGACCATTATTTCTGAGAACTGCTATCTGCCCAGGAAGAGGTATTTCAGACTGGTACATTAGCTGAATACGCACAATAGAGTGAAATGAATACCATCTGACTTTATTTCTTCGTCTCCCGCCTTGTCTGATCTCACTCCATTCCTTCTGAGTCATGCTTTCAAATAGTGAGGATCAAACATTAGGTGGTTGGTATTTTTGTTGGGTTTTTTTGTTTTGTTTTGTTTTGTTTTGTTTTTTGGGTTTTTTTTTTTGTTTTGGTTTTTTTGGGGTTTGTTTTGTTTTGGTTTTTTGGGGTTTTTTGTTTTGGTTTTTTGGGGTTTTTTTTTGTTTTGTTTTTGGTTTTGGTTTTTTTTGTTTTTGTTTTTGTTTTTTTCCCATGGTCTCCATGGTATCGTTCAGTTTGAAAAAGCCTTCTGAGATCATGAAGTTCAGCCATTCCCCCTGCATTGCCAAGCCCACCACTAACCCATGCCCCCAAGTGCCACATCCATATGGCTTTTAAATCCCTGCATAGATGGAGACTCCACCACTGCCCTGGGCAGCTGTGCCAGGGCTGGACAGCCCTTTTGGTGAAGAAATTTTTTCCAGTCTAAACCTCTCCTGGTGCAACTTGAGGCCATTTGGTACTGTCCTGTCCCTTGTTCCCTGGGAGGAGAGCCCAACCCCTACCTTGCTCCACTTTCCTGTCAGGCATATGTAGAGAGTGATAAGATCACCCTGAGCCTCCTTTTCTCCAGGCTGAGCCCCCCCAGCTCCTCATCAGCCTTGTGCTCTAGATCCTTCCTCAGCTCTGCTGCCCTTCTCTGGACATGCTCCTACTCTTCAATG
>VZSR01001846.1:112962-131290 GCA_013398615.1 Brachypodius melanocephalos | reverse complement strand
GGAAATACAGGTTGGATATTAGGAAAAAGTTTTTTATAGAAACAGTGATAAAGTATTGGGATGGTCTACCCAGGGAAGCAGTGGAGTCACCATCCCTGGATGTGTTTAAAGAAGGACTGGATGCGGCACTCAGTTCCGCACATGGTTTAGTTGAGGTGTTAGGGCTGGGTTGCACTAAATGATCTTGAAGGTCTCTTCCAACCTAGTGATTCTGTGATTTTTTGCCTGTCCCTTCTGAGTCTACAGCCACCCATTGCAGCACACCAGTCATGCAAGTTATCCCACCATGTCTCTGTGATGGTAACTATGTTGTACTTTTCCAGCTGCACCATAGCTTCCAGCTCCTCCTGTTTGTTGTCCCTGCTGTGAGTATTGGTGTAGGTGCACTTCAGTTGGCCTACTGATCCCACCACCTTTTTGGAGGCAGAAGCCCTAACTCCTACATGACCATTCTCAGATGATTCCATGGTTTCTAACCCATCAATAACCCTTGGTTCTTTGCTGACACATCAATCTGAATCTCTTCCCCAAGCATGGAGATGACAGACTGAAGGACATCACTATCACACCATCTCTCTAACATCGGAACGCTGCCCCCAGGCTTATCTCTAGTGAACCTGGGTTATTCACCTTTGTAGTTTTCCTCACTTTGTCTTTTCACTGTTCCATTCCCTCCTCAGCAGTACTTTTCTGCTGCTCTTCCCTAACTCCCCAGCCTCCCTGCCACCACAGGTGAGTGATGATGAGGTAACAAAGAATGGTTAAGGAGAAGGGAATCCCACCCAAAAATAAGAATTGGGTTCTTAGGAAGCAAAGGTTTCATTGGGCTGGAAGCCAGCTCTGGAACTCGCTTGAGTGATGTTAGAAGGTCCCTGGTAACTCCGTACAGAGTGATGTTATCCCATAGGACAACTATGGTAGTAGGAAGGCCAAAACTGGAAGAGCAGCTGTATTGGGCAGAGCTACGTTTAGGTTACACTATATTGTTTGAAGGCATTTTTTATGTAGCCAAGCAATTTAAAAGAAAAGCAATCACTGGTGGCAGCAGCAGCAACAGTCTTCTGAACAGTAGTGGACACAATTATTATTTGTTCTGAGTGTGGTTTGTTTCTGTGGCTAAGACTGCAATAGAGCACCTTCATGTACACCCTGTTCCATGTCAATAGACTGAAATGTCTGAACTGGCAATTAATTATTTAAGGAGAACAACTTGCATGATTTTGCAACAACATCATGTGACTTTCATTTGGGCATCCTCTATTAATAAGTTGTACAAACCAGAGGATGTCACAAAGCCTTTCTGTTGCTTCAAGTACCTTGGTTCTGATACTGCTATGGGCTGTCTGCTTTCTCTGAGTTGGAAAAAGAGGATGGAAAGGCTTCACTTCTGCTACTCCGATGATATATTTGTCCAGATTTAACTGGGCCCATTTTCTTTGCTGTTCTTCATAGGGTATTACTATTGGCATTGTGCTCTTCTCCAACAGCACCCAATGCTGTGTATTTGTATATGTATTACAAGGACAAAACGGACCAAGTGTGATCATCTAATCTGACCTCCTTTTTCAGGACAGGAATAGCCCTGTGTTAATTAATTTTCTTTTAAGTAGAATATACTATTTTAAAGAAATTTTAGAACCTGCATTACTGTCTTCTGGTGGTCATGAATTCACCACAGTTTCAGGCAAATTATATAAGCCTTTCCAGGTCTACCTGACCCTGGAAATAATGCATAATCACTATGAAGAAGGAGTCAGCAGCTGCTGTAGAGGAGCTGAACTGAGCTTACTAATGCTAATGGTAATGCTGACAGTGTCACATCAAGAGGCTGTAGCATAATGACCATGGATAAGCAAACACCCATGCATATAGCACTTGCAGGCAGTCTTAGAGACTGCAAATGAGGTCTGTGGTATGAAAGTCTTAGTCAATGTGGATGATCCTGCAGCTGTCACTGGGACAGCAGCACCTCCAAGTTTTTTCCACATGCCCCCTCAAATCACTACCTCCCTCAGCATGGATTCATATGGTTCCTCTTCCTCTCCTTCCAAGTGAGATCTTAAACTACAGACTGAAGCATTATGTTGATTTCTGGAGTTTGATTTTGCAATTTAGTTTCCATTGGGAGTCTATCCTGTTATTCAATGGCTTTCTAGAAGGAGAATTAAAAACCACAAGACTTCAGAGAATGCAGACAGCTCTAGAGGAAATTGACATCATTGGCTTTCTTTCATTGAATTGCAGAATCCCCTAAAACCTACTTTCAACCATTCCTCATGGATTTTGTATTTCATTCTGTCACGTTTTGTCTAGAAAAAGCACAGTCCACCTCCCTCTTCTTCAGAGACTTTATTTTACTCTGTTAATGACACTCTTCTGTCATGTTTCTTAGGCTCCTAATTTTGACAAAACATCTGTTCATCTTGGTGTAGAGCCTTGCTGTAAGACCCCCAAGTGGAGAACTCAAAGGTTCCCAGATCCACCAGGAATCTCCAAATCTTCCCTACTGTGGAGCATCTCCTGGAAGCTGTATCAGAAAGATACAGGATCTCTTCTTTCAGATTGCAGGTGACACTACGTGCACGTCCTTGTCAAACTGCCTTTGTTGTCAAATGGTATCTTATACCAAAGGCATATGTAGCTATCTGCCTATCTTTGTATTGTGAAATGTGGGGTTGTGTTTTGTGTCAGGTAATTTAAAAAAAAAAAAAAGGTGGCCTGTGTAGTTGTGAAATGTGTGGAATGAGGCCATGGGACAGTTATAAAAATGAGTTTTAATGAACAAACAGAAAAGGCGTGGAAAGAGGCTTTTTAGACAAATATTTTAGGGTTATTTTAGGGTTATTATTTTATTCTAAGTGAATAATGTGAGTTTTAAAGTTTTTGCAATATAAGTTTTAAGGGGTTTTTTTGGCTTTTAGCATGTAGGATAGAAGAATGCAGAAGTATTATTATTTGCTTTGAAACAAAATTATTTTAAGCTTTGAGCTGCTTTGTAATAAGAGGTTTTTACTGTAGCTTCAGAATATAAAAAGAGTAGTAATCACCTAAATAAAAGAAGGAAGCGAGCTTATCCTAAGCTAAAAACATTGTGGATCCTGGAAAGGAAAACTGGACCCCATCATCACAGATGCATGATCCTGGTAAGGGAAGCTAAACATCACCTTCACTGATTTACAATCCTGAGAAAGGAAAAAACTGGACCTCACCATCACAGGTGGAGAGAAGCTAGACATCATCTCCACTAGTTTGCAGCTCTGAGAGGAGAAGCTGGGCCCCCCCATCACTGATGTATGTTTCTGGAAAAAGAACACTGGACATCACCATCACTTATTTACAGTCTTGGGGTACAGAAATTTGATGTCACCAGTAGGAACTGATCACAATGGGATATAGAAATCAGACTTCACAAATACAAACTAAGAAGAAACCACAAAAAAAAAAACCCACAAAAAAACCCAAAACAACAACCCCCACCCCCCACTGCTGAGAAGTGCTTATGAAGATGCTCAGTAAATACCAGTGAAAATCAACAGCCAATGTGCAGCTGGAAGGGAGACCCCCACTGTACCCAGGGTGCTGTTTTGATCACATTTTACCATTTGAATTAATAAATTAATGAATTAATTGTTGCTTGATATATTGGCTGAGTCAAGCTCTTATTTATTACAGTATCTTGTCCTGTCAGCAAGATTTCTGCCAAATCACTCTTTTATATATTAATATATTAACATATTAATGCAGTCTGAAGTCAATAAACCTGCTTTTAAATTAACAGATGAACAGGTTCAGCTTCATAAGCTGTGCCCTTTCTGCTACATCTTTGACATATTACAGGGCTGCCTCTTCAAACAGTTCTCCAGAGCTGGTGTCTCAGGAATTGGTTTGCCCTCTTTGGTGCTACAGAAGGGTTTGTTGAGCACACTTCACCCACTTCACCCACTAAGCACAGATTTGGTGCCTGGATCTCCCTGGTCCATGCAGGCAGCATGCACAGACAGTACTGGGCTGTGATTCTGAAGGTCTCCATACATGGGAAGGGTGCTCCAAGTTGGCTGTCCTGTGCCAGCACACAGCATAGTCACGTATAGGCAGTCACATTATATGGAATCTCTCCTGCCTCCAACCAAGCATCCTTTCCAAATTCCCACACAGGGAGTTTTCTCCCCATCCCCTCTCATGGATCATAAAGCAGATGGGTCAATGAGGTGGCCCCAGATGCCTGTAGGTGTTAGGCTGAGCTCAGGCAGGCATGTGGGGCTCAAGTCCTTGCTCAGAAAAGCTTGGAGTGGTCCTGTGCTGACTGCATGCTGTCAACAGAGGCAACACAAGCTATCTCACAGCTCATTACAGAAACTGAGCCAAAGGGAAGGCACGTTCCCAGCTTATCAGGCCACCTCCTCTGTGAGCTCTCTGATCTACTTTTCCAGTGATTGTTCCTGACCTAGGAGAAGCCCCTGAGAAATCTCAGTGTTCATAGCCTGCAGCTAAATGGGCATCTGCCAGCAGTCATGGTGGGGAGACAGCAGCATGGCACGCAAAGTCTGATTAACCAGATGGAAAATTCCACTCTTCTTCATCACAGCACATCATGCTGAAGAACTTGGGAAGCAAATCAACCATGTGTTTATCTGTTTGCTAGGCTGCTGCTCTGCTTTGGTCCCATGAATAGAATACATTTGCCAGGATACCTGCACTATCTGCTCAGCCCTCTTTTAGCACTGTGATAAGAAGTGCCTCTGGAACAGCATCTGGCATACTTTGCTCTCCTTTGAAATATTTTTTTTAGCACTGCTGATAGTTAATGCAGTGCAACACGAAGGGTGAGGCTGCAGCGTGGGGACCAACAGAACCAGCCTCTCCTTCAGCTCTGACCATGCTGAGCACAAGAACCTGTTCCCTGATGCTTGCACACCTTGCACTTCGGCTAAGTGATCAGCTCTGGACAACTCATCTCAGCTTAACTCAACCCCTGCTAGCTCGTGTAAAATTGGTCAAACTTACAGACTCTTCTTACTTAATGACACGAATGATAAAGTGACTAATGAATATCAGCTTTTTAAGAATTCAGGAATCGCGGCTGATGGTCTGAAAGTCTTTGTGTGCTCTCACTTTGACTTATTTGCCTCTCTTCCCGGTGCTTTTCCACACACAAACACACTTTTACCTCGCTGATTGCAGCTGTGCTCACAGCAGGTTCGTTTAGTTCCCTGTGAAGAGGTGAGAAAAGCATGCGAGCGTCTGGGCAGAAAAGCTTTGTGCTACAAAGTCACTCAGGTCACCAGCGTACAGCCAGTTCTAACCAATGAGAATGAATCTCATGGGAATTACACAGCTGTAAATCCTGGAAACTATGCTTCACACTGTGAATGTACTATTGCTGGTTCCCTTGCAACATTATGCAATTAAATGATACAAAACCAGCAAATAAAGAATTCATTATTAACACATAATATTATTCAGATTCTCCCCTCTAACACTCCTATACCATGGCGTGTCTCACTTGCTAATGGCTCAAGGCACCCGCTGCCTCTGATCACACCGGGGAAGAGAAAATGCAGAGCAAGTGGCTCCACAAACGATCCCGACCCCGGCGGGGGTGGGGGGAGGCCAGTCATCCACCTTGTAGCAGAAGCATGCTTAGGCAATGCCAAGAAGGGGAATGAGCCTCAGGAAAGTAGTGTTCTCTATGGGATCTTATTTAGGTATGCAGTAACAAGGTTATTTAGTAAGGCTTCAATTCCATTATATACTACCCTTGAATGAGGTTTTATATGCATATATGTTTCATCCACATGTTTAAAACATTGTCTCATAAATCAGTTGATGGGGGAGGTCTGCTAGCACTTTCCAGGTCAGATAATTTAAAATGTGGTGTCAGAAAAGAGAATGAAATTTAAAGAAGTGGTGCTTGCTCAGTCTAACCAACCAGGCAACTAGCACAAAAAAATTACATACTGAGTTCTGGTTAAAATACATATTTTGCTGTATTTGTATATAGCTGTCAGAGAACATGTAAAAGATTGATAGAAAGCAGGGGCATAGCCAATACACTGCCTTAGGCAATTCAGCTCCTTTAAGCCCAAGAGCAAAGCTGCTTCTTGAAGGTCAGAAGTGTATGAACGTCTGTTCACAAAACCTGGATTCACGTAAAATCTGTAAGGACAAATTGTATTAGTGATACCTCATCCCCTCTTCCTCTGATGGTGGGAAATGCATTAAACTCTGAAAACCAGAAATAAGAAAGAGTATTTCTGATCAAGTCCCTTAACATCTTTAATGCTTCCTTGGATCAGGAATCCTGCCCACATTTGGGATCTCCTGTATTATTAACAAAGTCTTCATGCAAAATTGAGCAGAGTATTACCTTTACAGGGTGCTTACCATACCTTCAAACTGTAGACCTGGAGTAAAGCTTGTGGAGGGCGCGGGAGGAGGGGGGAGCTGAGACTGTCTCAGGAGCCAAGCTCTGCCTGTTCAGGTCGAATGACAGGCTCTGCCCACTTCCAACTGCACAGTAACGCCGAACTTTTGAAGGTGGAAAGCAAGCCTTTGGAGAGGAGGGGTTAGCCACAGTCATCACATCCACAGCTTGTTTCTTATTCCTTCTTTGTGCCCTCGACTTCCGCTGGCCCTAGCGAGCGAGGCCCCGTTCCACCCCCAGCACGGGGCCGCTGCCAGGGCGGGGTGGATGGGGGTCCAGGGCAGGCTGCAGGCAGTGGGGTCCGCGTTATCCCCCGCTGCTGTGCGAAGAGCGGCACGGCTGGAGCAGACACTCGTAGGGCTCAGTGAAATGCCAGGCAGTGGCGTCTGAGCTTCTGCCGGGCTGCAGCGGCAGAACACAAACAAGAGCCAGGAGGCCTTGATAGGGAAGATGTGTGCTAATGTCTTTTCAAATAATTCGATGGGTTGCCGTCTTTGAAATGGATCTTAATGTCTCCACTAACTTCAAGCAGCAGGTTTTGCGGGAACCCTAAAAACCCCCTCAGGGAAACTTCCAGGCTTTGCCCTGGGAAGATTTACCATGGAGTGCCCGGCCTAGGCTGAAAGAGAAAACTTCCTTCGTGGTGTCTTGCAGAACTACTGCCAATCTACCCCGGATTACTTCCTTCATTTGTCACTTAACCCTGCCCTTCCCAGTTGTTCATCCCTCATACCCCTCTATAGGTGGCCTTGCCCTTTGTACCGCCCCTGTGCCCTCAGATCATTGGCCACTGACCCCTCACTTAACCCCTGAGCAGTACATGGTCTGTGTCTTCTGTTCCTGATTCCTTCGGCATGCTGAAATAAACCCTGCTGGAACATACAATACAGGAGGCGCTTCCTGTCTTTCCTCCGCTGAGGCATTTGTGTGTGCATGGACTGGAAATGGCTGTTCCTGTGGCCTGCTCTGAGCGGCTTCTGAAGGAGACACTTTGAGAAGGTAGCAGCATTTCTCCAACCTGCCACGCTGCTACAAGGTTTGTTACCAGAGCCCAGACAGCCTGACTCCTGAAACAGACAAGTGGGGGACTCTGCACAAAGCCTGAACTTCTGAACTTTGGGGTAAAATGACAGGTTCAAGGGGGAATGTGAGGTAGGCGGTTTGGGAAGGCTGTACCTTCCTAGTACCTCAGCCAATGGGGAAAGGAAGAGGGCATTGTGCAGCAAGGAGTTTAGGATAAAAGGAAGGCTGTGCCCTCTGAAACCTCAAGAAAGAAAAGAGCTGTGGGCGTGTGCCCCAGTGGACCATCTCCTTTTTTATTTGAATAGTTTGTGGAGACTGGCTTCTCATAGTGAGATTTTACACACAATTGCTTCTCTGCCAATTTGGAGGAACCAGTTTCCACAGACCTGACTGGGGGTGAAAGCAAATGAGGCAATCTCCCACATGTTACTCTGCACTTTTCATAGCCTGCCTTCACTATTATGGCTATATCCTTTGCAGCCTTCCTATCTCCATCAGGATCACACTATTAGCAAGGAGGGGATGGCTCAATCATTTAGCAGTTTTATATTTTTAATTGTTTTAGGCCAGTGAGGTACAAGGCAGTCAGTAATGCTGCTTTTGCAGAGAACAGTACCTGAGGAAGATCCACCACTGCCCTGCATCTTACACACCTATTTTTCCACTTGAAACATTTTCTTTCTGGCTCTATGAGATAAACAAATATCAGTAGCCTGGGCCAGCTGTCATAAACACACTTGTGGCTCTGATCTACTTGGAACCTGATGGACCTCATCAGCAGAATGGCAACAATAATCTGAATAATCTTTGTAGAAGATGCTTTCACTTATTCTGCTTTGAAACACGAAAAGCTTGGCTACTGGGGACTTATACCGGATTCGTACAGTGTTGCTGTGAAAGTGTGTGTAAGGTTGTTTGTAAAAGCAGAGGAGGGAGGCTGACAGTACATTCTGAGTGTGTTTATATCAAACTTTAAAAGCCCTGAAAGCATTTTTTTAATCATTATTTTTAAAAAGGAGCAGCAAAATATGATCCCTTTGGGTTTTGTATACATCAAAATTCATGTTTTCATATTTCAGGAAACTTTCTGTTGTACAGAGACAGTTGCCTCCTCTGCATAAATCTCACATTTGAAAACTTTTGTTGCCTACCCTAGCACTTTCTGATTTCTAGTTTACATACAAACACTTAGCTTGGAAAAAGCGTAACTCATCTTCCTTGAATCTGAGACGGCACCCAGCAAACATCATGCAGAAGGAAACAGATGTTCATGTTCAGCACAGGAAGTGACACCCCCGTCCATGTGTGTCAATGGGAGCAAGGAATGCTGCTGCTATTGGCACTGATCCGCAAAGCATGCAACAGTGTGGGTATTTATGATATTTACTGAACTGCAGAGATTAAGGTACTTTTGCTGGAGAATCAGTCTTTATGGTTACAAACACTCCCCCCACTCTTAGTCCCATACGGGAATGCAAAAAGTTGTGCTGTCTAACCCTGCAGCTCCTCCCCTTGGGAAGCCTGTTCCATGTTTTAGAGCCTTTTGGAAGCTTCAGTGGAGCTAAGGGGCTCTTTGGTGCTGAGGGGGTTCTCTGCAATGACCCCTCTGTTTACAGTGGTAGACCTCTTTTCAAGGGCAAGTTGCAGAGGATTGTCCATTTCAGCTCCTTGTAATGTGCTGTTTTCTGGCAGATGTGGCAAGTGCAGCATTGCTGCTTTCTTAAGTTTCCAGTACAGGAGCACAAAGTATAAATTGGTCAGGAATATTTGATGCCATCTACCCTGAGTGGTGCAACGTACCTACATTATTCCAGATGTTACATTGCTGCTATGCCTCTACTTGGCCTCAGAGTACAGTTATAGGGGCAGGGAGCTGGAGTTTGTCCCAACTTGTCAGTGAAGCTGGTGTTGTTGCTTGTCCATGTCACTGCAGGATTTTCATTACTAACTATATTCCTTTCCTGTACAGCTCCTGACATGCTGATATCCCCTCATTGCATCTCCAGCGTGACATCTCTTGGCCAGTGCCTCCTATAATCTTCCTTAAGATAAGATGTGCTGGTATAAGTGGTTGCAGGAGCAGTGTCAAGGTAGACTTCTGAAAAGTTAGCTGGGCTCTTACCACTTGCCTTCTCCGGTGGCCATAAAGAAAATTGATTTGAGAAATTAGGGTAGGCAGGCTGCTATGCTGGTACCTTGGGGTCTTCCCCCACACTCTGACCTCAGCATTTCCAGCACCCTGACCCTTCATGCTCCCTGGTGTGAGAGCATGTGCTTAGCCTGTCCACTTTGGCTGAGCAGAAAGTTGCTGTGTCCATGCCTAATGCCCCCAGAGGCTAAACCCACCACGGTGTTAAACAGGGAGGAGTGTGTTTGAATTCATACCGGAAAAGTAGAAACACGTGGGAAGTTTGTGCTGAATTGCAGCTGCTCAGGGAGGGCCCTGAGAGGGGTCAGGGTTGCTCTAGGTCATGGCTAACATAGGTCTGCCCTTGTTGACAAAGGTGTTGTGCCCTGCTCAGCATGATCAGAGGACCAAACATTGTTCCTGAGATGGAGCCATAGCTGAATACAGAGATCCCCATTCTTAGCCAGATACCTCAGTCTGTGTGCCTCATGCTCTGCTTGCTCTAGGAAGGTGCCATTTAGAATAAAAGATAGAATTCAATACTCAGTGATTTCCCAAGAAAATATTCTAACTGCCTAAGCACAAACTTGTTGTGGCAAAAGTCACACTGGATAACCCCAGCTAGCAACAGCCTTTGGGACAGACACTGATTATGAGGCACAGGAGAACCAATCCCCAAACCTTTTATTTCCTCCTTAATATGCACCACAGTTTTAAATGTCCACAGTCTGTAATTCCAATTTTCCAAATTGTTCTTGATGGTATTTTTCAAGTACTAGATTGAAGCTAAGACAGGCCTCAGCTGCTTTTGTTATGTTCCAGGCAACTGAAGGATCTTTAAAACCATAATGAAGGTAAAGACTGAAGAGACCTAAGGTATTGATTGTTTGCAGGTGTATCAGCAAACCTGTCTGTTTAATAGTTTCCCTGTAAGTCATTCTACTGATGCACAACCTGTCCAGACCTGAACCCATGCATGATCTTGCCTCAGACTCCACTGGCCATCTGACTTCCTGCCTCTCCCAAGCTGCTGAACCTCCAGGTGAAGGTTGGGTGACAACGTCCCTCCCACCATCAGCAAAGAGCAGGTCCGAGATCACCTGATGGAACTGAATAGGCACAAATTTATGGAGCCTGATTAGCTGCATCTCAAGGTCCTGAGGGTTGATGTAGTTGGCAAGCCAGTCTCCATCCTATTTGAAAACAGTGGTCAGGTGAAGTCTCAGTGATTGGAAAAAGGAAAACATCAATCCTATTTTTAAAAAGGTGTCATGCTTTTAAGCCCAGCTGGAAATTCAGCCTTAACACAGCTGCTACCCTCTTTTCGTCCCCTCCCATAAGAAAGAAAATCCAGAGACAACAGCAATTTACTGGAAACAGTAATGTGATAAGAAAATGAACAGTAACAGCAACAATTTGAATACCAAAAGTACACAAAAAGAGGGTGATTTACATTCAAAAAGTGCTCACTGACCAAACAACCAGCAGGTGCTGCATGGTTCTGAGACAATGAAGAAATGGCCCCTGGGCCTGCCACATGCATCTTTTCCCCGCTTCCTTCTCAGAAATGAGAATCTCTCACTTCCACCCCACCTCCCCTGATGTGATGTGGATGGTACAGAATAACAACCTGGGCATGCCCACACAGCTCCAGGCTCCGCTCCCTCTGGCTACTGCAAGAATATTACCTCTGTCCTGGCCCGTTACTACGTGCCAGTGACCATCACCCCTGTGCCTGGGAAGGTGTTACAAGTTTGGGAGGATGCTCCTGCACAATAAACTCAAGATGCATTCAGAATTACAAAGCAAATTAATTTTATTAGTCCAACTAGCAATTAATACTTATTGGCCCCTGGATTCTAGAGAAGCCACCGAACAGGAGAAGGAGATGGAGCATGGCTCCTGAGCAGGAGAGGTAGGGAGGCAGTGCACCTTCAAGTTGTTCCCTGGATGAAAACGGTGCACATCTTGTCTTCCTCTCCCCTCCACCCCAGGACCACACCTTATATCTCCTCCACAAGAGTGGCCAGTTTCAACATCCTCTCCCATGGGGCCAGTGTGTGAGATGAGGTCATAACAGCCCATGATAACCTCCATGCCAACAATGTCTTTATTGTATATTATTCCCCTTTCACAGGTTGAATCTCCTACCAGGTGACCAATACATAGTTTTATTTCTAATGGTTAAAAGTCTTACTAACTAACAATAAGGTCTTCTTCTACATTATCTTGTCAACCTACATAACAGTGGACCAAATATGGCAGGCCTTAGACACGTCTTTGGTCCCTGATACAGGAGGGATTGGAGCAGATCTTCACGGAAACAGTATTAAGGCACATGCAAGACAAAGAGTCGACCCAAGACACCCAGCATAGCTTCACCAAGGGCAAGTTGTACCTGACCATTTTGGTGGCCTTCTATGACGGAGTTACTGCAATGATCAACAAGGGAAGATGACCAACTTTATCTGCCTAGACTTCTGTAAAGCCTGTGACATGGTCCCACATAGCATTCTAATCTCCAAATTGGGGAGACATAGATTTGAAGAGTGGACTATTTGGTGGTGTTGTGGTTTAAGAATGGTATTCTCCAGTTTAGTACTCCTGCTAACACCATGCGCTGCTTCCCCTCCAACCCCCTCCAACTGGAGGCTCAAAAGGCAAAGATCATGGGTTGACATAAGAATAATTTACTGGAAACAGCAATGAGATAAGAAAACTAACATTAACAGCAACAATATTAATAACAAAAGATACAAGAAAAATAAATTATTTACGTGGAAAGCCCCCCCCCCCCAAAAAAAAAAAAACCCAAAAAACAATACAAGACCATTCTGTCCACCATGTTTTCCCAGCTGGAAGGAACCTCTTCCCCCTGGACAAGACAGAGAGTGTCCCTTTTGTGTCAAATAACATCTGGACCTTAGCCACACCCCCTCTTGGCTACTGCAAAAAATTAACCCTGTGCTGTTTGAAACCAGGATAGGTGGCTGAGAAATTGGCTGGAGTCCACAGCCAGAGATATGTGGTCTGTTGAGAATTAAGGTAACTTTACTTATAGAATATTAGAAATTAATTGTTTAGGTTGAAGTTTAATTTTAACTGCTTACAGTTGAGCATGAAGGGGTCCTGCTCAAAGCTTGGCTTTGAGCTGAGCTGTAGATGAAGTCTATGAACCTGAATGGCTGAGCAGGGGAGAAGACAGAAATCTGGAGATCTTCAGATAGGAGCTGAGACCCTGGAGGGCCCCAAGGTTACCCAAGCTGGAAGAGAAGAGCAGTTATAATCTGCCAACTGGACATGGAGAAAAGAATCCAATGAGGTGTTAGAAGATCCCAGATCATAAATAGCTATGGGACCAAGAGGTATGTACAGAGCGTGTGAAGGTCAGGTGCACTGACTATGAGCAGATAAAAGTGCACAGACTGTGAGCACATAAAGGTCCAGGAGATGCGCTGTTCAGGGTCCCTCCTTGGAGGCACCAGCTGAAGCTGAAATAAACTGGCTGCCTCATAACCTTCTCAGAAGAGAAGGCTGTGGGGTGACCTCAACTGCAGCCTTTCAGTGCTTAAGGGAGCTTATAAGAAGAGGGAGAATGACTTTTTACATAGGCAGATAGTGATAGGACAAGACAGAATAGTTTTAAACTAAAAGAGGAGAGATTTACATAATGCTGAGTCATTAGAAGGAAATTCTTCCATGTGAGAGTGATGAGGCCCTGGCACAGGTTGCCCGGAGAATCTATGGCTGCCCTATCTCTGGAAATGTTCAAATCCAGGTGGGATGGGGCTTGGAGCAACCTGGTCTAATGGAAACTCTCTCTGCCTGCGGCATGGGATGGAATGAGAGGGGCTTTAAGGTCCCTACTAACTCAAACCCGTCTGTGATTCTATGACTGTACACTTCCACATTTAGGGTCTTTCTTTTGTGGTCTTGTGCAGAGCCTTCTCTAAACGTTGCTAGGCTGAAATTCTGAGGTTAGGTGTTACAACACAAGGTACTAAAGCAGGTATCCATTCAGAGAAGTTAAACAGAGAGGCAAGAACACAGTGAGTTGTATAAGCATAGCCAAAACCACGAAAGTACAATTTTTCAGTAAGAAATTGTGAAAAATCAAGTGCTTGTTTCCCCATCTAGTGGTTTTATCCAGAAGGAAGAATGTTCCAATAAATATAAGCTGCTAGTCTATGGAGGCTGGGGCTCTGTGCATGCACTAAGATCAAACACCACAAATGTGGTCTTACGTGTTTTTGCACATTGATCCTATTTAGATGGAGAAAGAGTTGCAGTTATAACTGTCCATGTCCTCTTACCCTTCTACCTGCACAGCTCATTTCAGAGAATCTTTTAAGAGTGAAAGAAATCAAATATATCACAAAATCATAGAAAGGTATAGGTAGGGCAAGACATTTTGTACTTTAAGTTGCTGCTTGAAGCAAAGCTCTCTGCAAAGCTAGATCAGGTTATTCAGTTGAATTTGAACCAGCTAAATTCAAAACTCTCCAAGGATGGAGATTCATCACCTCAGTGAATATACCACCTCAGTCCATATACCAGTACTGTTCCACCAGCTTGGGAAAGCACTTGAAGAAAACAAAGTCCTAGCAAAACAAATGCTCCCAGGTCCTGCCAGGGAATGGCAGTGCAGGTCCCCTTTTTCTTGCACACTGTGATGTCTGCAGAGGAAGATGGTGTTTGCATTTTAGCTCTTGGGTTGTGCCAAGAACAGGCTCAAACTGCCAGGGTCTCCCAGCCATGCGGGGTGGTGAGTGAGATTTCTAAGCTTTTTAGTTCAGGCCCTGAACAGCCCTAATTACTGACAGCTTTGCTCATGCTTTCGGGCTCTAGAGTCCTTGGCCAGTGTGCCTGGAGAGTCATAGCTCAGGAGGAGCACTGACATTGCAAGTTAATTAGAGACGTGAACCTCAGATGATGAGTGCTTCTAAGGTATTTCTTTGTATTTGTGAGTGGACTTAGTTGCCCCTGCACAGACGCACTTTGCTAGAAGCAAGCCACAACTTGTAACAACCAAGCTGGCTTCCTCTGAGAAAAAATATTAGGAAGGTAGCTTTAACGACCCTTCCATGGTGTTTTTAGCCCTCTTCCCCCAGGTCCTGTGTTTTGACAAAAGCCTTCAGCCCCTCATGTCGAACAATCCCTGTTCCTTTGCTCTCAGGACCTCATAAGCCTCCTTCTTGTTATCCCAGATCACCATCTAGTGGGTGCTGGAGATCCCACCACAGCCAGGGAGGAGGGCTATGCCATGGCCTAAGGACAATAGGCTGCTCTTTTCAGCTCCATGGTGTTTTTGCCCTTTCCCCCCAGGTCTTGCGTTTTGACAAAACCCTTCAGGCTGGACCCACCCCAATTACTTTAGGGTTAGGGTTACATGCAACTATTAGTTTCCAGGGATGAACCACTGCCTTCACGTTGCATGATGTCTGAAAGCAGGTTATCAGATGTATTTTCTTTATTGTTGTAATTTCCAGCAAAAAAGTGTTTGAAAATACGTGGCTTGGCCACTGCTCAGTCAACCAGTGTCATTAATATAGCAGCTTCTGGCTCAGGGTCATGATGTCACGGGAAGTGTGAGCTGCCACAAGAGGGAGCAGGACCTTAACAAAATATTCTAAAGTGGATCTGTAGGACTCACAGAAGGGGTCTGGCAGCTGGGAAAGCATGTGACATTGGTCCGTTGAGTGTGACATAAATGCATGCCGCTGTTGAAAAAGGAAGCCCTATTCCTCTTAAGGTTGCTTGTCTTTGCCAGCTGCCCCATGCAGGAATGAGTTTTCTGAGAAATAACTTCATCAGTTCAGAAACAAGTTAAAAAACCAGATTTCAGTTGAATCAACTACAGCAGAACCTAACTTACACAGAGTCCTGGGTATATTTCCCAATTAATAATTACTGCACTGCCGAAAATCATAGAGGTGTGGTCAGAATGGACCTCTGGAGGCCTCAGGTACAACTTTCTGCTTGATTCAGGTCTGCCACCAGAAGCAGACAAGATAGTGTATTAACTGACCTAGATGGTGTGAGCATCTAGAAACTGCCTTCTTGTCCAGGGCGCTGATAGAGAAATAGAGCTAGAAATGAGATAGTGACTACCTGTGGTGTTGCCTTCACCTTAGAGCCTCTGTTTCTTTTCTTACTGATGAATGCTTATGACTATGGCTCAAAATGCCACTGTCATGCTGCGGAACAACTGTGACTGCTCCAGGGTCTGAGTCCATCCAAATGACAGTCTCAGAAGCAGAAAGTCTTCAAACAGGGTGGGTTGGTTTTGGCTGGAGTTTTCTTTGTGAAGTGGTGGCTTTTTGCCTTTGTGGGGTTGTTTGTTTGTTTGTTTTTCTTTTGTTTGTTTGGGGGTTTTGTAGGTTTTTTGGGGGGGTTGTTGGGTTTTTTGTGGGGTTGATTTTTGTTGTTGTTGTTGTTGTTAGTTTGGTTGTTTTTTTTAATTTGTTTTTTGTAGTTTTTGCTTTTTGTTTTTGTTTTGTTTTGGTTTTTTTGTTGTTGTTGTTTTGGTTTGTTTTGTTTTGTTTTTTTTTTTAGAGAGAGAGGTCAGCTATGGAAAAATATTTAATTTGTCAAAGTCATAGTGACTTTTAGGCCATGTCCCTTTAGAAATACTGACCTAACAATAGTACTAATCAGAAAGTATGGCATTTATAGTATCTTAATGGCATGCACCCAAAATAGATTCTAGTTATACCAGCAAGTTGACAAGCTCATAGGGTACAGATATCTCTTGTAATTAATTTCTAAAAGTCACAAGAACTGTGAAGTTGGTGTGGGTGGAATTTACTTTTTATTGAAATAATAAATTGCTAGAATCACATATATCCTGGTATTACTACAGATTTACTTGAAGATAAATTAAATCACAATCAGAAACTCCCAACACTATTAGGATAAAACTGTTAATTTTCCTCTCTTACGTTAATGATTCTGAGAATTATGGGCTCTAATTAGAACATGAATAGAGAACACACTGTGACCTGCTGGTTCTTAAGTGTAGTGTAACTTTCTGAGGTACATTCTTTCTAAAGCACTCCCCTTAAATAGGTCACATCACTGACTATGTTGGTACCACACATCCATTACAGAAGCACAGGACAGTAATTCCTATAATTAAAGTTGCCCAACATTTTCATGATAAAAGCATGTTCAGAGTTTCTTATAGGTTTAATAGGTCTTAATGCTCTAAAGTGAAATTTTCTGTAATGAATATCTGTATCAGAATAAGTACTTAAATTAAAAATGTAATTATTGTTTTTTAGACACATAATAAGTAATTACTCTGATTCTCATTTTTCAAGACTAGTGTTTGGCTAAGTTTGTAGGACATGTCTGCTTTGAGAAAAGAACTTAATTCCATAAAGACTGGAGCTAAGTCAGCCATGTTGTATATCCCTGAAAATTACAGTTCTTGTGTGAATAGAAACATGCTAATTCTTTTGGCTAAATTCTCTGCAAATCATCTGCACGAAATGTTCTCCAGGGAAAAGGCACAGACAAGGTCTAGAACCACACACAGACTCAGGCTGCCATGTGGACATCATGGAGCTGCCAGCACTAATGTCCAGCCCTGTAAGCTCCCAGTGGACATGCACAAAATAAATAATTTTTAAAAAATTAAAAAATCTTACAAAGCTATTGAAAGTCTCAGATCATGATCAGAGGATATGCTAAATTCAGCTTTAAATCAGCTGGGATCAAATGAAAAATGCTGCAGCCCCAGATATCTGTGGATACCAGGGCTGGATCTCTACCCCTAGGGAAAATGGGGATGACTTGTTCAGGACCATGTAGCTTATTGACTAGTGGCAAGTTTATTTATGCCAGGGAAGCATGACAGGATCCATCTCAGGTGAAAAGCAACACTCTTAATGGTATTTTTCTTCTGCCTTGGTAGCTGGAGAGTGAGAGGTTAAATAGAGCCTCCTGCTGCTTAAAGTCCTCCCTGGAATGCAGATGTGGTCTTCACTGATCTCCAGGACCCTTTAAAACTGATGTAATGTGTCTGTTCAGTAACATCAGCCAGATTTCAGCCCCCTTCCACATAGCCCACTGGATCTCATGGACTCATGTGGGCTGAGAGTTCTCAAGAGATTTTTGACTTGATCCTGTCTCTGAATCCTGTCTCTGAATCCTGTCTCAAAGCTCAGAGACCTGGGGGACTTCCTTGATGGAAAGTAAGACCAGGAAAGCTTTTGAAGTCTCTTGGCAGTGTCAACTTTAGTTGACCTTTGGCTTTCCTAATACCATCTCTGCATGCTGAAGAAGTATTGCCATATTCCACTTCTGTAGTCTGTCCTTGCTTCCATCCCATGTATAGGGTTTTTTTGTGTTTATTCACAAGTTCTGTGTTTACCAAGTTTGTCTCCCAACACATTTACTTACTCCTCTGATTGCTGGGACAGGCTGTTCTTGTGCTTGGACAAAGTCCTTAACAAACTGCTAACACTTTTGAGCTCCTTTGTCTTTCAGAGCTAACTCTCACAAAATTTCATTTCATTTGAATAACCCAAAGTCATTCTCTTGAAGGGACTGCAGTCTGCCATTTATGTTTGTCACTCCCCTCAGAACCCTGAATGCCACAATTTCATGGTTGTTACACCCAGCATGACCATCGATTATCATGTCCCCAAACATTCCTCTCTTGGTCATGAGTACTAGATACAGTTGGGTGACCAGCTGAACTATATGGCCTGCCTAGCAAGTGTGGTAAGAATTTGTCCTTAACACGG
>VZSR01001846.1:101791-112862 GCA_013398615.1 Brachypodius melanocephalos | reverse complement strand
TTTGAACAGGAGTCTAGAATGACAGGACAAGGGGAAATGACTTCCCACTGCCAGACAGCAGGGTTAGGTGCGATAGTAGGAAGAAATTCTTGGCTGGTACACTGAAGCCCTGGCACAGCTTGCCCAGAGAAGAGGTGGCTGACCCATCCCTGGGTGTTCAAGGCCAGGTTGGATGCAGCTTGGAGCAACCTGGTCTAGACAAAGGTGTCCCTGTCTATGGCAAGGAGGGGAATGAAATGGGCTTTAAGGTTCCTTGGAACGCAACCCATTCTGTGATGATTGCTTTTTCTAAATTAGTGCCATTCATTTATTCTTACCAAGTTTGTCATTTCTGCTGTTATATTCCTGATGGACAATTCTCCTAGCAGGCAAACCATATGGTTTCAATGCATGGTACTTACAAAAGGAATCAAGAGCCTGGCCCTTGGATTCTGCCTTATGCTAGTGTGATAGCTTGTGAGGGATGTAGTCAAATGGTGGGCACCATGCATGCTATTGTTAAATGACCCTTGAAGCAATCATTAGCAGTAAGATGAGAATAATGAATTGCTCAGTTTCTACCCCAGCTGCTGTTGACTAATGCATAGACACTGAGACCATGCAGTCAGGAGAGCTCTGATGTGCCAAACAAAGCAGCTAACAAAGTAAGGGGCACCATCAAGAGAATGAGAGCACTAGCGTAGTTACATACTATACTCTTTGGACGGACCCTCTGTGACCATGTAACACTCTGGTGCACGTATATTTTGAGCAATGTGGATTTCTGTAGAGCTATAGATGTCACAAAGAACAGCAAACACAAATGCATGGGATGGAGCACCATCCTCCCAAAAACTGAGAGTTTAAGTCTTTAGTCTGGAGAAAAGGCTTGGAAAGGTATGATCCACGACTGAAGTGAATGGTATGAAGCTGTGTCATGGGACGTTTCGGTTGGATAACAGGCAAAGGTTCTACCAAGAGAGTGGTCAGGCACTGACCAGGCTTCCCATGGCAGTGGTTACAGACCCAACGCTGCCTGTACCCAAGGAGTGTTTGGACAGCACTCTCAGAACCAGGGTGGGATTGTTGGGCTGTCCTCTGCACGGCCAGGAGTTGGACTCCATGATTCCACTCAGGATATTCGATGAGTCAATGTTCAGGGTGACAGTACCCCAGTCATGTCCCAGACCAGGCACTGCACGGGGACTGCTGCTCCGTGAACGGCCCGAGCAGCGGCACTGTGAGTGCAAGACGTGGCACCAAGAGCAGTCCATGCCTGCCCGCCTGGGCTCCGCAGCCACAGGAGGAGGTGCGGAGGGTAAGGCCGCGCACAGGACCAAGACCTGGGGTCAACTGGCCTCGCTCAGACGGCCGCGGCCGCCACGGTATACACGGTGGGCGGGCCGCATGGAGCGATCGGGCCAACGGGGGCCCCATAACGAGCGGCCCCACGGGGACGCTGCCCAGACCGCCGACTCGGAGCTGCAGAACCCACTGCGAACTGATCCCAAACCAATTGGACGCCGCGAGGAGCCCACGAGTCCGCCGGGGGCGGCTCTACTCTCTGCGCACGCGCGGCGCCGTCCCGGAGCGGCCGTAAATCGGGGCGTGCGCGGCGTACGGGGTCCACCGCGAGCGGCGTCGTCCGGCAACGCGATGCATTGTGGGCGAGGCTGAGGAAGTAAAATGGCGGACCTGGCGAACGAAGGTAGGCGGGAGTTGCAGGCGTCGCTGTCCTGGCCCACAGCGGCCCCGGCCCCGGCCCCGGCCCCGGCCCCGGCTCCGGCTCCGGCCCCGGCTCCGGCCCCGGCCCCGGCCCCGGCCCCGGCCGACCCTGGGATCCGCGTTCAGGGGCGCGTCCGGCAGCTCCACCTCCCCACGGCCGTCCCCGTCCCAGTGGGGTGAGCGGCCGGACAAAGGGAGCGCCTTGGCCGGGCCATCGCGTTGTCCATCGTGAAGCCAGGCTGGAGTCTGCGTCTTTAGGTGCCTCCCGCGGGTCGGTAGCTCCAGGTCCGCGATGCGGCGGCTCCCGGGGCCGGTAGCTGCCGACAGGCCGGTGGTTCCTGGACGCGGACAGTGGGCCCGGCGCTGGACACGGGCCCTGGAGCGCGGCAGCGAGCGCTGCGTCTCGGGCCCGGCTCTAAGCCGCTTTTTGCCCTGCTTTGTCCAGTTGCTTTTTGAAGCTATTGTCCACAACTTTCACACAACAGTAAACCTTTCCTTTGCTTACATTGACGTTAATCCGTTTTTTAGTTAAAGGATTAGTAGAAGGGCTTTAAAACAAGATGGGATATCATAGTAGATGCATTGTATTTTTTTGAGCTGAAAGCATCAGAGATCTGTTAGTAAAGCAGCTTTTTTTTTTTTTTTTTTTTTTTTTTTTTTTTTTTTTTTTTTCCTGAAGAGCCTTAGGAGAACCTGAGCTGCAATACTGCAGTATTTTGGCCCAAGGTGTGTACAGTGATGTTTTAAGTGGCAGTGGATATCTATATTTTGCCTTCGGGAATGACAAATGTCTGTGTTTTGGCAAAAGCCAGTGTGCCCTGCTGTCTCTTGTTTCTCATTGTTCCTCTCACCTAATGGAAGAGGGAAAGAAATGCCCAGAGGAAGGTGAATGAAAGTATGTGTGAGGCCCCTTCCTTCAGGACTGTCTCTAACTTTTGAGCTCTGTGTCAGTGGCAATTGCTGTTCTGATATTAATGTTAAACACCAGGAAGCAAGTAAATGCTGTAGATGCAGCCTTTGAAGATGAAGCCTACCAGCAGCTAACAGTACAATGACACTTAAGTTAACAAATCCTGTTATGCGCCATGTCTTGGGCTGTTGACTTCTAGACTCAAGATGAGTTGTCAGTGCCTGAGGAGGCATGATAAGGGATCTCAAGAATAGTAGCAGGCAAATCTGTAATGACTATTTGTGAGAAACTTAATGTCAGTATTTAATTTATGTCCTGCCATTATAAAGACCTTATAATACATTTTAATGGGTTCTTTTGTTCTCTTAGAACCAGAAGCTTGGCAATAACTACCTTAAGTCATGCAAGTCCCTTGCTTTACCTCCCCTTTCTGCTCGGGGACGTTAAGCCCAATGGTTTACCAATATTTGTTATATCTTTTGATGATGACTTCTTGTGTATTTCTATCCGTACTTCTGTTTTTCTGCAGGGTCTTATAGACTGGCTGAGATGGCAAGGGGGAGTGTGATCCCATCCTTACGACCCTTTCCTGCCTCCAGAGACTTATCTCACCTGTAAACCTCTTTAGTTTCTGTTCGCGTGCTTTTCTAGAGTTGTCACCTTCATTTGTTGCTGTTGTTTCTTTTTGCGATAAGAATGTGATACAATCTTTCCTCAGATGAAGCAAGATCAGCTTGCTGTGGAACTGCTGTCTCCTAATATCGTTGACTGTTACTAGTTTTGTTCAGTTCCATTTTTGAGGTGCATGTTCTTTGTATAACAGTGAAATACATGCACTCTCAGAATTTGCATCTCTCTGCTGGAACTTTGAGAGTTCTGTAGTCTTTCTACTTGGCTTATTTGTGGTCTCTGGCATGGCAAGGATCTTCTCAAATGACTGTTTTCTCCTCATTCTTAAACACCTCAGTTTTATTTTTCCATTGTTTAGGTGAATGCTTTACTTCCTTGTGCCCAGGTATTTTCATCTAAATATGTCAGGTAACTATTTTGGTACTGATAATTCTTTGACCTTCTGCTTCATATTGGTCTTCTGTTGTTTATAACATTTGATAGCTCAAGGTTTGTGTTCACAAAAAAGTGTGATTACAGCAAAGTTCTTAGCATTTCTTAATCTTGATCGATCTGTACAACAGTGCTGTCTCGATCATACTTCATTGTGAGGTGTGAAGCTAATTAGTCTTTAACACATAGTAGACAGAAGTACCTAGAATGAGGTTTCAGTCATTCTTGCAGACTGTTTTTGTTTGGCATGTTTAAACAGTGGCTTTTGTTGTCTGTTCCTGCAGGTAAAACTCAAGATTTTTACCTGTTTGATTACAAACCTTTTCCTGGCCTTGAAAAGTGCTGAGTTTAATGCTGCCTGTGTCCTCTCGTCTTACTAATACAAAGCTCTTTTAACCTGTAGCTTTTACCATGACACACATCTTTCAATTAATTGATTGGTGTTTCTCTTTCCAACAGTATATTAGTTATCTTTACTTTCTAGGTTCTGATGTCTCTTAGACTATTGAATGTCTTAAATCACTGCTGAGCTGTCAGTACTGCCTCCAACTAACCATTTTACCAATGTCCTTTGCAATTTCAAACTGTTTTAATGGATGATCTTTCTGTGATGCAATTCTTCAAAGCTGCAAGCATTTCCTCTAATAATTACTTAATTTTTTTCATTCTTATTGTACCTCTAATCTTTTTCATCCACTCATCTTTCCTTGGTTTCTAGTGAGCATGTAAAACTACTCCCCTATCTCTTAATATTGGAGCAATAACCAACTGTATCTTGACAGAAGAAGATTCTTGGTTTAAGGGGGTCCTGTGCTGCATAGAAGGGGGATAAAAGATGAGGTAGTTTTAGTGCCACTTTCCAAAGAAGCTTGTACTGTGAAGTTACCTAGGAACAGATCTGGTCTTGCTATTGCCGGACATGGTGGGAGATGAGCTGGTAAGTGTGGAGCTAATGAAGGGAGGCGAGAGTAACTTCTCCGTAGGTGTGTGGAGTTTGATCGACTTTGCTGCAAAGATATAGTGACATGGTGATAACGGTTTTGGGGATTGTCATTGTGAGCATGACTATTGAAAACCAGGATTTTAGACTGGTAAGCACAATTGTTATTGGTAATGTATAAAGTAGTTGCTGAATGTTCTTAGAAACTTTTTTTGAAGTCTTTGGTATTTCACTGTCACATGCATGAAGTGTTGCTTTTAAGACAATCCAGCTAGAATACTAAAGAGAACTAGCAGCTTCCTGTCGGTCCTAAATATTTATGGGAACCTGAATGCTTTGCTCTTTAACTTGCAGCTAATACATAACTAGTAATTTGCTTGTCTGTAACTTACTGCTGAAGCTGCACTTTAAAGACAACAGGATCCCCTTGTGTGGGGAATGAATTATTTTATTTTTTTGATGGCCGAAAGGTGATACAGATTTTTCTCAGGGCTAAAATTTAATGGATATGTTCACATTTCCCTTTCAGGAGGTGTCTACAGCTTACTTGGCTTTATGAAATTGCTGAGCATACAGTTCAGCTTTATAACAGGTTTACTATATGTATCAGCCTTAAGTTAATTAGAGGCTAGAGAGCAGTGCTGCACCAAGGGATCCAGGGATTCTAGTCGATGGCAAGTTGGATCTGAGTCAGCAGTGCCCTGGAGCCAGGAGGGCCAGCCATGTCCTGAGGGGCATCAGGCACAGCCAGGCAAGGGAGGGGATTGTGTCTCTGCTCTGCACTGGGACAGCCTCACCTTGAATTCTGGCAGCACTTTTGGGCACCACAGTATAAAAAAGTCAATAAGCTAACAGAGAGTGTCCAAAGAAGGGCCACAAGGATGGGGAAGGATCTAGAGGGGAGGCTGTATGAGGAGTTGCTGAGGGCACTTGGTTTGTTCAGCCTGGAGAAGGGGGAGTCTGAGGGGAGACTTCAATGCAGCCTTAAATCTTCTCTTGAGGGCACGTACCAGTCTCTACACTCTTGTGACCAGTAACAAAGCTTTGGAAATAGCATGAAGCTGAGTCAGGAAGGTTTAGCTTGGATACAAGAAAAAGATTTTTCACCCAGAGGGAGATTGAGCACGTAAGACTTCTCAGGGCAGTGGTCGTAGCACCAAGCCTGAGTTCAAGAAGTGTTTTGACAATGCTCTGTCACATAGTGACCTTTTTGGGGTACCCTGTGCAGGGCCAGGTGCTGGACTCAATGTTCCTAATGGGTCCTTTCCAACTCAGCATATTTTATGAAATCTACAGAAAGTGAGCAAACTGAAGTTGTTCCTTTCAGACTAGTTAGTATCATGTCTTTGCCAGACTTGTAGGATGCTGCCATTGCTTCTGTGCCGTTTTGGTGGCAGGAGGCAAAGGCGTGCAAAGGGTTGGGGGTTGCTCTGATTGTTTTACTCTGCTTGTCTGATGATAGCTTTTGGACAGAGGAAGGTCTGCTGTTACTTTGAGGAAAAATGTGACAGTGGTGACACTGACTCTGTCTGCTGAACCTAGAAACAAGATTTTTTTCTTTTCCCCATGGTGACTTCAGATGGATTAGTGGGTGCAAAGTTAGGCTGAGTGACATGTCCTGGTAATTCATGTCCAGACACCATAAAGATCTATTTAATTAACCAGTCAGAGCTATCTAAATGCTTTAATACTTCTTGTTAACACTTTTTTGAATTCTTTATGAATATTTTATCTGCATTACAAAATAGTTGACCTGCCTTGTGGCTTTCTTTTTCCTCTGAAAGTAAGCTGCTTTTTTCTTTTCTGACTTTTAACATTTGCAGAAGTATTTCTTTTCCCCATGTCAGTTCTATTAATCATGACATCACTTACGAAGATTGGCCATAAATTATCCACTTGCATGTCTCCTTCTTTCTGACATGAGGTATGGCTGGATTTTGCTTTTGGAGGTCTTTCTGCAGATAAAGGTCTCTTAGTGGCAGCTTGCTCTTTGCTCTGAATCTCTTGTTAGTGATTGAAAGAGCATCTTGTGTTGTTATCATTACCTTTTGAATTTTATATGCCGCAAATTGTCTGTATATCTTCATAGGTTATATCTAGCATGATTATGCTGCTCTTTTTAATGTAAATGGTGAAAAAATCCCCAAGAACATTTTTGTGGCCTGCAATGTTCCAATAAGCATAATTAAACCTAATTCTGAACTTGTATTTTCTTGACTCTTAGGTAAGTGTTTCACAAATGGTAAATTATTACTCTGAATATTTTCAGTCAGTTAACAGCCTAATTACTCTTCTTTTTAACACTCATTCATTGTTCACAGGTACACTTTTTCTCTCAGGTGATGTATTACAAAGAGTTACAGTTGGACTAGCTATTCCCAACTTGTATGCTTTTGTGGCATCAGAGCGCTTGAAATCAAAGCAAGGAGTTGCTTGCCAAGAAGTTGCACTGTAGGTTTCCGCCCCCACCCCCTTCAGGTAGTTTTCCATGTAATCAGGTGTTACTCCATTTCTAAATGTAATTTGGAGTAAACTTAAAAAGAAAAAGTGTTTGAAACATTGTAGTTCTGTGCTTTAACCTTAATAATGTGGTTACAGCAGATCTGGGGGGGTCTTGAAAGTTGTTTTCATGACATGGTTCTTTCTAGAATTGAAAGATTAATGTAAATTGCCAAGATATTTGGTGATCTGTGTTGTATGTCCTGTGAGGAGACTGGATGTGTTCTGCCTAGAGGAAAGAAGTCTTCAGAGAGGCACATCTGGAGCTGATCAGGGTCTATGAGGAGGTTATTAGAGAGACAGACCCAGGCCCATCAGAGCCGTGTGTATTGAAAGGGCAGAGACAAAAGGTGAGAGGTGTAATGAGATGTTCAGGCTGGAAATAGGAGAAGGGTTGGGGTTTTGTTGTGGTAGTAGGTTTTTTTCACCATAAGGAGAGTCAAGCAGTAGAGAAGAGATTACCCTGGGAGGCTGCTCAGCCTCCATCCTTGGATGTTAAGACCAGGATGGATAACCTCATTAATCTGGCCTGATATTGTAACTGACCTTACTTGGAGCAGGAGATTGGACTAGAGACCTCCAGCCTGATTTATACTGTATCGTTATGGCAAAGGCACAATGGGCTCAGCAGTGAAGAAGGTGACTGCTTTTTTGGCCCTTGTCACTGCTGTGCCATGAATGTTACCAGGGATGCCATCCACAGGTCTATGAAGTAACCTGTGCCAGGGCCTCACAATCCTTGCAGGGAAGAATTTCTTCCTAATATCTCATAGAAATTTACCCTCTGGCACTTTGAAGCTGTTCCTCCTTCTGCAAAGTCCCTCTCCTGTGGAGACCCTTTAAGCCCTGTAATAGGCTCTAAGGTCTCTCCAGAGCCTTTTCTTCTCCAGGTGAACATCCCCAGCTCTCCCAGCCTGTCCCCCGAGCAGAGGGGCTTCAGCCATCGGAGCATCTCTGTGGCCCCCTCTGGACCTGCTTCAGCAGCTCCACGTCCTCCTGATGTTGTTTGCCAGGGCTGGGGGCAGTTTTTCAGGTAGGGTCTCACCTGAGTGGGGCAGAGGGACAAAATCCCCCCCACCCCCTGCTGCCCGTGCTGGGCCTCAGCCCAGCACAGGGGGAGTTTCTGTGTGCCAGTGCTTGTGGCCGGAGCATGTTGAGCTTCTTATTCACCTGCACCCACAAGTCCTTCTCCCCAGGCCTTTTCTCGATCCACTGTCCACTCAGCCTGTGTTTGTGCTTGGGATTGCCCTGACACATGTGCAGAGTTGCACTTGGCCTTTTAGACATTCTTAAGGTTTGCACAGTCCCACCTCTCCAGCCTGTCCAGGTGGTGTCCCTTCCCCCCAGCATATCAGCCACACCACACAGCTTGGTGTCATTGGCAGACTTCCTGTGGGCACCCTCAATCCCACTGTTCATGTCAACAACAGAGTTGTTAAGCAGTGCTGGTCCCAAACTTGGTTTCCACTTGGACACTGAGCTATTGACTGCAGCTCTTGAGTGCAGGCACCAGCAAATTTCTTATCCAGAGAGTGGTCCATCTGTCCGATTTAGAGACAAGGATCTCCTGTGGGACAGTGTCAAATGTTTTGCATAAGTCTAGATAGTCAGTTGCTCTTCCCTTGTCCACCAACACTGTAACACAATCAGAGAACCAAATGTGTCAGGTGTGGTTTGCTCTAAATGAAGCCATGTTGGCTCTCACCAATCACCGGCTTATTTTCCATGTTCCTTAGCACAGTTTCCAGGAGGATCTGCTCCACCATCTTGCCAGGTGCAGGAGTGAGGCTGGCTAGCCTGTAGTGCCCAAGTCTGCCTTTTCTCCCTTTTTGTAAATAGGGGTTATGTTTCCCCTTTTCCGGTCACTGGGAACTTCCTCAGATGGCCATAACTTCTCATTGAATGGAGAGTGGCTTAGCCACTTCCTCTGACAATTCCCTTAGCATTCATGGATGCATTTCATCAGTTCCCATGGGCTTGTGCATCTCCAGCTTCCTTAGATGGGCTCAAGCCTGTTTTCCTGTAGCAGGTGCTCCTTCATTCTGCCAGTCCCTGCTGCTTTCCCCTTTTATAACTTGGCTGGAGTGTTTGGAGCACTTCTTGGTGAAGATGGAATCAAAAACATCATTGAGTACCTCAGTTCCCCATATCCATGACAACTGGCTCTTCTGTTTCCTGCTGGAGAAAGGCTGGGGAAAACGTGAGTCTTTCTTTTATCACCAGTGTGCCTACTGAAGCTTTTCTTGTTGGCCTTGACCCCTTGGATTTTTTTCAATGAATCATTTCATGCTGCAATAAGAGTGTACATGGGAGAGTTTGCTACAGCTACTAGTGGTCATGCATCTAGGTTAAAAATCTCATAGTAAACAGTACATATGATTTGAAGATGGTATCTCTGCATGAGCTATGGAGGTAGTATTTTCTGTTTCTGCATTCTGATTTCTGCAGCTTATGAAGGAAGCTCAGCAGGTTTAATAGAACATGTTTTTCTGACAGCACATAGGACATTTGTCGATAGTTAATGACTTGATGGTAAAATATGTTAAAGAAATTTAGCCTGTGAAATCTAGCTCTTGATGTTTTTGTAGTTATTCATGCAGGTTGCCATATCTGCAAAGTGAATAAACTGCAGGAAGGAGTTCTGTGGATTCAGTTGGTTTTCAGTTGTGGATTCAGTTTGATTTGACAGCCTAAAACCATTCAGGTTTTTATGGTTCCAGATCTGGGGATTGGAGGGGTACTCTCTCTGATGCTAATTATTGAAGTTTTGCTTTCCTCCTTACATGCTTGGACTTTAGCTGAGCACCTTTATCAAGACTGACTTGGTTGGAAAATTGACATTTCTCCAGATCTTTGTTTCTGGCTGCTTCTCTGAAGAAAAGAAACAGTCTAATCCTTAGTTTTTAAGAACTATGGGCTCTGACTGCTCATCTCCTGGTGAAGGAGATCTCATGTTCTCTTATATGCATTCTACCTGAAGTTTGAAGATTGAGGGTTTTTCCTTTATATTAGCATGCTTTATTCTTTTTAAGTTGCTGAAAGTTTAGTGGACCTGGCAGATCCATTTTACCATAGGTCATCCTTCAGATATCTCGCTGTAACAAAAGCATGCTTGAGAACATGAGCATCTGGCCCAGAGGTTGGGTACAGAGTACCCAGAGTACAAATAACAGTGGAATTCTTGTTTTGGACCAGCGCTTGACTGGAAAAACCGAAGAACTACCTAACATCTGCAAAAATAAAACCTGGTATGAGGGTTCTTCAGTTGATTGAAACATGGTATGTGTAAGTGCTTTTGTATAAAAAAATTAAATGCTAGAGAGCTCTACATAAATGCATTTAGAAACATAACTAGAAGTAGGAACCAAATGCTGGAACTGGACATTTAAATGGGAAATTTGACACTAGAATTTTTTACCCAGTGCAGAAATGGATGATTGAGGGCAGTAATACTTTACTTTTGGTGCCTTCAAGGAAGATGTTTACCCAAAATTTAAATAAGGCTTAGAAAAATATGCAGTATTTAATGAAGGTGGTTACATTAGGCAATCCAGTGATCCCTTCTTGCCTTGGGCTAGAATTAGGGATATGTTTCCAGTACTGGGTCTTGTTGCAGACTTCAGAAAGGACACAGTGAAGAAATGTTCTCTGTATCTGTTCCTGAGTAAGCACTGGTACAGTTGTTAGCTGTGAGTACCTGTTGTCGTCTCATCGTTCCTGACCCTGTCAGTTGGTGTCACAGTCAACAAGAGAAGTAGTGAGATTCTTGAACCTTGAATACTGGATGACTGTGTTCCTTCAGTGGACAAAGACTATCAAATGTTGCACCAGTGTTCTCTTTTTCTCATTGACTAACAGGCCTGGCCATTGTTTGCTTTATTATATCCTTTTGCCATTCTTATTTGTCATAGCTGGACAATCTCAAATAGTTGGAGTTTTTTCACTCTTTTGTTGTT
>VZSR01001846.1:70875-101775 GCA_013398615.1 Brachypodius melanocephalos | reverse complement strand
TTTTTTTTTTTTTTTTTTTTTCCTGAGAGCTTTCTGCTGTTCCTGACATCTCTCTTCTTTTTTCCTGAGTGCTTACTGGACTCCATCTCCTATTTTGTTGTGTTACTTCGCATCAGTTGCTCTGGCTACCCATTCCATCTTTCACCAGTTCTCCCATGCTTTTCTCTGCACTTTGCATTGTTGTTGGATCTTTCTTTGCTTTCTTCTCTCTCAGAACTTCAATCTTTTTTTATCCACTAGACAGACAAGTATGATTTTGTTCAATTCTCCTTGGTATTTGTGGAATTTGGTGCAGGAGTCTCTTATAAGGTGTGCATGACAGTCAAATCCCACATTCTGATAGAACTCCCTATTGATTGGTTTGGCAGAGAGCATGCTGCTGTAGCAGTAGCACTAATGAGCACTAAAGTATACCACATGGTATTAAGATATAACTGTCACTTTGAAGTCAAGAGTTAAAAGCTTGGCCATTGCTTCAGTGAAGCCTCCCACAGGCAGGTTAGACCGAGGCCAAGGGAATGAAAATGGATCCGTGGCTTGTTTCAACACACTGGGTTTTGGGACAGGTATTACATTTAAGTGTCTGTATTGTTTTCACTTCTGAAATTTATTGTCTGCATTGCTCTTATTAATAAACATTCTTAAGATTTGACAGTATTTGATGGATAGATGAACTTAAAAAAAGGGAAAAAAAGAGAAGGCAAAATGATTTCATACGTAGTTTAATTTCTTGATTAATTTTACCGTTTGTAAAACAAGTTATGCCAGTTTTACAAGATCAGTCCTGCAATGTTTTTTCGTTTTACTGGGTTATCCCCTTGAGTTAGATCCACAGAAAAGTAGAAAGTGGCTCTTCTACCCTCACAATTAAAATGCACAGTTCTGATAATAATTTTGTGTATGCCAACTAAAGTTTCACTTTTTCAGCCAAACCGATCTAACACTAGCAGTTCCTAAATGGACAGTTTCATCTCTTTTTCCTTATATGGTGATCCAAGTAGTCCACTGATGCTGCAACTGATTTATGGAAGATTTTGTGATACTGTTTGTTTTTTGTGTGTATAAGGTAGCTTTATTTTTTTTTTTTTAATTTTTTTTTAGGCTAGCCTTTCAAGCTCTGAAAGCTTTAAGATTTTTAATTTTCCTAGATGCCTAGACTTCTTTATAAGACTGGATAACTGCAAAGGTGAAACTTTTTGGCTAATTTCTTTGCAGTTAGCCAAATTGAAAGCTCTCCCTAAATCCCATTTTTCAGACTGAAAGACAGACTGAAATATTGTACTCATCTTTAGCCCTAGAGGAGGGCTGCTGACTGCATAGTGTGTGCACAGCTTCTCTTCAAATGTAACTTGCATACAAGGTGCATTAGTTTGTTGAACTCTCAGAAATTCTCACCTCTGCTTTATCACACACACTCCTTGTGTATGTATACTTTTGTTATTCAAGACACTGAGGTAGTTGTGAAATCTCGAAGGACAATGGAAATACACACTCATTCTAGACATTAATTCTACTCTTGTAGGCTAGGTACTGATGTACTTATTTAGAAAATAGCATCCTGCTAATATTTGATTCAGAGCTTTAAGATGAAAGCACATGTGCTCTTAAATTATGCAGAAAAGACTGGTTCCTCTGTAATATGTAATATATCCAGTTTGAATTTTAGACCTGCAAATACTGATTTTAGGACCTTTTAAAGTTTTCAATGACAATGAAATACAAGTGTAATCCAATGTCAATGTCAGGTGACCTTTAAGAAACGGGTATGTGGAGGTGTACAACAAACTCCCTTTTCATTAATGTGTGACGATGGGGAAGGAAAAACAACTGTTCAGCTAGTGAACTGCTGCAGCAAAGGGTCTTTTCCTTCTGCTGCACCAAAGTATGTTACAAGTAGTAGCTTGAAAGTGATCTGGAGGGGAGACACAAATGGCTTTCATATATTAGTCATGTTGTTAGCCTTAAAACACTCCTTTTTGCTTTTGAAGATCAAGTCCTTATAAACATCTGTTGCCACTAACTGGTAGAAACAATATGTGTAACTGAGGTTTAACCAGCTTAGGGATTAATTGTTGGTAAAAGCATCATAGAACATACCATTTTCATAATAGTCAAATATGAATGTGGTTGGAAAAAACCCCAATGATTTCTCTTTTTACAGAAAAACCTGCCATTGCTCCACCTGTCTTTGTATTTCAGAAGGATAAAGCACAGAAGGTAAGGAGATATTGATACTTTTTTTCTGTTTTGTTCTTAGCCCTGACTCCTGCCTTCCACGATCAACCCTTTGTCTGTATTGTTATGAAGCTGAAGATGGCTAATAGAGCATTAACATAATTAATGGGCATAGGTCAAGCAGGTACTGAAGGGCTAAAAGTAGGAAGGTGTATGATGGTTTCACAATACAGGTAGCTCTTCAAACGGAAGATGGACCGATGTGGAAGAAAAAGTATGGTGAAGGTGTATCTTGAACATGTGGCAGAGGAGTGCTGACACTTGAGTTACATGACAAGGCTACAAAATTTGTTTTTCTGATAATAGGGTTAAGATAAAGCAAAGAAAACTGGTCTAGATTATTGCTTTTCACCTCAGTGTATTTAAATGGCTCTCATATATTTGATTAGTATGCTATGAAGTGTCTGGTTACCTTGGGAGATAGTCATTCTGTTCCCTCATCTCAATATGGTATTTAATTCTGTCTGTTTAATAGTAAAAACTATTAAGATTTGTGGGGGAAAAAATCAAGGTTACTCTTGTTTCTGTTGAAGATGGTGGGAACCAAGAGAGGTGTTTGATACGCTTTCTGTTTGATCACTGGATTGTTTTGTTATCTGTGGAGTTAGAAGTGTTTGAGTTGAAATACTGAACCGCTTTTCAGTTGGTAGCTTTTCTTTGGTTTGGAACAAGTACCAGACTCAAGCTTTCTCAAAGGTTCAGTAGGCATATTCATCAGCAGGAGCTTGAAATAGTTTCTCATCTTGGAAAGGACTGAAGTCTGCTGTCCTCCTAATATTAGCTGATCCAATTAAATCTGCCAGAGAGTAAGTACTTTCAAGACATTATTTTAATGACATTTTTTACAGTGACCGTTTACATATACCTTGGAATTAAGGGAGTGGTAGTGTTTGTGCTACCAAATTTGATCATGTTTCCTTTTAGGAAGCAGCTCCCAATCACCCACCGTTGCTTAGACTGTCCTGAAGTCCCTTCTGGATTGCATCATGGTGTGTGTTCTCGCAGGTGTACTTTACCCTGGCTGTGATTGTAGCAGTGTGCAATACAAGCAGAGTGACATGGTCCTGTGTCCTTTTTTGCCGGCCTTGCTATCTTACATGCCAAGATAGCAGTTTTTTACTCTCAAGTTCTTTCATGTTGTACCTTTGCTTATGCACCCCTCCAGCAGCCTGTACACTGCGTGCCTTCAGCATTAAGCTGTGCAAGATCTGTTGCACTCTGATGTCTCAACAAAATATTTGTAAAAATATATTAATTAAAGACGTAATGTATTTTGGGGCTGGCAGAGAGGATCTAGGGAGAGAGATCTGTTATTTAATCTGCCTGGCTGCCGCTGAGGTGGTACTGAGCAGGTAGCTGTACTCGGGACCACTTCTGCCTCGACACAGACAGAAAGTCTGGCTTTGTTGGGTGGAGAGTCTGTGGGTTCCTGAGCATCTTGAAGGCACAGGAGTTAGAGGTAAGTTATAAATTGATCTAAATGCCAAGCGGTGGCGGTGCTTTCATTGGGCCTAGCAACTATTGCTTTGGGCATGGAATAAGTCTGGCTTGGGTGGGGAATAGGGCCTGTTCCTTGAAACAGATCAGAGTTTAGTAGTAGCATCTGTTAAATCATGCAAGCGGGTATCGACGGCAACAGCATGGGACAGAACTCTTTGGAGACAGGGTTGCTCTGGAACACGTGGTTTATTGCCGGGAGGTGCAGGGGGACCCTGCTTTGAGCTAACAGCCTCCAGCTCAAAGCGTGGTCTGAGGAGGGGAGGGCAAAGAGAGAGCTTTTCCTCTTGCTTTACCGTTTTATCTCTTTTTCTATTGAATATTCTAACCTACAGTAGCCAACCGATACAGAACACCACTCCTACTACATTTGCATATAGCCTATGAAAACTAGTAGATTACCAAATCACTCTGTATTCTAAATCTTAAGGGTCATTCCCTAGTCCATTCCTTCCTTGATGCCCTGAGAAGGCTACACCCATGGGCCTCTATTGTTTGCTATCACTCAAACCACCGTCAGCTAATCGTTGTCTTCCTGCTTGCCTTGCTCACATCTCAAAACTTGCCTTCAATTGTATTTCACTTTCATGTTTCATCTTTTCAGAATTTCCTTCTAAACCATCATATCTATAAGGTCTCTCTGTCTCACCATTCCCAACAAGCATCTGTCAGTTAGTTGCCGATTTTCAAAGTAATAACAGACATAAATGCTTATGGTAAACTGTGTATTGCAGAAATACAGGATTTTTTAAAAGGGGAAGGGGGAGTGATTAATAATTTTAGTTGCTTTTATTGTAGTGTGTTTGATGCTGCAGAGAAAGACTCGTAGAAGCATCAGTGCTGTGCTTCTTGCAGTTTGAATTAAGACCTTGTTGCTCCTGACAGTAGTTGTTTTTTGTAGTATAGATACAATAGTAATGTAGTCAGAACATGATGCTGTGAACCCGAAGTAACAGCCACTTAATTTATGCTGTATATATCAGAACCTAGCATTCAGGGCATCTTTAATCAGCTTAATTAAGGAAAAGTGCCTCAGGTTACATACTGGTTGAGATCTTTCACTGTATTTTCATAAAGTCTTAATAGTGTTTCCACTAAGTGTTTCCAAGAAGGGTAAACTCTGTTACTGTTTTTGTAAAAGGTGCTTGGTTTTGTGCATTGCCTACCACAAAAAAGTATCCTTACTAAAGTTAACAGGGAAATCCTGTAAAGAGAGGAGTTTTTCTAGACCAATGTTTCAAAGAAAATGCAAAAGTAACTTCAAAATAGTTGTCAAACAAAGCACTACTTGATTATGTAATTTCTCAGTATAAATTACAATTTTAATTTAGCAAAATGTCTGTCAAGTAAGTTTTTTTCTGTAAGCAAAAGTTTTAGTGAGGCTTTATATTGCTGACACAGCAGATTGACAATAAGCTGAGGAGGAAAAAGCATTGCATTGAGTATTCAGTTAACTGTCTGTGATGGTTGTTTATACGTTTGCCTGGTGTTTATCCACATGAACTTCGACATCCTGAGCAGAATTATTTCATTTCAGCATCTACACATCCTCTTAGTATTACAGCTGGGTTGATGTAATTCAGTGATCCTACTGACTTTTCTGGAACTAGCAGTAGGGTCTACTATTAAATTAAACAGTGTTCTTTTTCTAGAAATACTAAATTTGTGCTTGGAAGGTGTCTGACATTTGGGTCATACCAACACCATGAAGCACTTGAGGCTTGGAGCAGGGTGGTTGGAAAGCTGCCTGATGGAGAAGGACCTGGTGGTCCAGTTCAACAACAGCTGAACATGTGCTCAGGTGGCCAAGAAGGCCAATGACATCTGGCCTGTACCAGCAATAGCGTGGCCAGCAGGACCAGGGCTGTGACTGTCCCCTTGTGCTGGGCACTGCTGAGGCATTTCAAATTCTGGATTCAGTTTTAGGCCCCTCATGACAAGAAAGTCATTGAAGGGCTGGAGCATGTCCAGAGAAGGGCAGCAGAGCTGGGGCAGGATCTGGAGCACAAGGCTAATAAGGAGCAGCTGAAGGAGATGGGGGAGCTCAGCCTGGAGGAAAGCAGGCTCAGGGGAGACCACCTCACTCTTTACAACACTCTAACAGGAGGATGGAGCCAGGTGGCATCAGGCTCTGCTAGCAGGAAACAAAGGACAGGATGAGAGGAAATGAACTGAAGTGGTGCTGGCCTGGTTTAGGTTGGATATTGGGATGTTCTTCAGTGAAAGGGCTCTTCAGCCCTGTCACAGCTGCCTAGGACAGTGGTGGGAGTCCCCATCCCTACAGGGATTTGAAAGCTGTGTGGATGTGGCATTTGGGGGCATGGGTTAGTGGTGGAGGAAGCACTTCCCTTGGCAGTGCTGAGGGAATGGCTGGACTCTGATCTTGAAGGAGTTTTCCAACCTGAAAAATTCTATGGTTTTATGATCTTTTTCTCCACTAGAAATTGGAACATATTCAGTGTGTTCTAGGACAATGTTCATACTTGTCTGGAAGTGAATTTTTCAACTGCATCTTTTAGCTAAGGATGTATACACTTGAATAAAACATCTTAACTTGCAATTTGACATGTTTATTTAGAGGGGACAAAAAGTGCATGGTGTTCATAATGCTGCCCCTTAGTTTTACTTTCCATAAGGAGGTTTGAGTTTTCTTTTGCAGTTAAAGACAAGATTTGTTTGTCCTTGTTTTCAATTTAGATGTCAATTAATAGTGGATGTCAAGTTGGTAGTTACTAAATATGAGTAAGTATACATTTTCATGATTTTGTGTCTCCTTAACTATTGGAGAAATATTTTTACAATGTGTGAAATAGAATCTTGCAAATATCTAAATAGTAGCAGTGCTATTCGTGTTAAGCAGTTTCTAGTGCTGACAGTAGTTGGAAAACTGCATCAGCTTAAGGCTCAAACTGTTGAGAACTTAATTAAATATTTAAATTGGTGGATACAACTTATATCTGTGCTTAATATTAGACACTTCTTTATCTGGTGTTTCTGCTCTAAAACTGATTCTAGATTCTGCCGTAAAACCATTTCGTGACAAGTTTCTGGCCATAGGTTGCTTTAAGTAATTTTCTGAAGTTAACTTTTAACACTCATTTCTGCGGTGAAAGTATTCTGTCATTTTTGGAATGACACATTTTTTAGCAAGTACGTTAGCTCAAACAAATTTAATCAGTAGTAGTGTAAAGGAACACTCTGCAAAAATGTTTTTAAAGTAATGTCATTTGTTCTGCAAGTGTGAACAATGATAATCTGGTTGTTACTGATTATCCTCATGTAGGATCATTATGATCTCCCTAGTCACAACTGCTAGAAAAGGTAGATTCTCTGCTCAGACTTAAAAAAAAATTTGCACTTGAAAATGCTATTGTTTATGATGTAGCTTGTGCCTCTGAATTATTAAAATATGGATATTGATCTAATACCGATATCCAACTGTGACGGACAAAGACTCTTAACAGTTTAAAGTTAGAAAGTGTATGTTTATTACTACACCAAACAGTGTGTGGGATAGCTCCCAATATACACACGCAATTCACAGATGATGACAGGGTCTTTTTTATCTACAGGAGTATTGAATACCCAAAACACAAATGCATATTCATAACTCTGGTACATCCCATTCCCAGCTTCCTATGGTAATTAGCTAAAAAGCTATTAAGCATGCGTAGTTTGTTCTTTGACATGGGTCGGTGGTCCCTTTCATGGGGTGGGGTCCCAAAATGAGGAAGTAAAAGAAGTCTTCCTCTCCTGACTTTTTAACCTTTTAGTAGTACATGACAACTGAATCCTGGTTTTCCAGGACTGTTTGATTTACAACTGTTTTGTGTTCTTGGGATCTATTGATTAGTTTCTCTGTTTTTCAGAATACACAAACGTGAGTTAACAGGTCTCATGATTTATCAATTCCTTAAATCCGGCTTCTGTTAACAAGGGGAAGCTAATCTATCTTACCTCAGCAATATCTAGTTTAACTAAAATCCTAAATTCTTCAAAATTAATGTCTCACCTTGTCCTCTTCTCTCCACCAGTCTGGGTTGGGGTATTGGTAGAATATAGAAAAGAGCACTTTATTTCTAGTTTGTTGTATAGCTAGTTTTGATCAGTGTACTGCTTTCCATATGTGAATTGATAGTGGTGGTATTTTAAGATTGACTCTGAAAGAAGGTAAGTTATGTGATACTTGGGTCATGTTCCATACTGAAGTGGTACAAAGAGTTTAAGGGGTAACTGAGTCCTAAATGCAAAGGTTCTGGAGTGAATAAGGGGTTATGTTGTTAAATTGTTCAAGCTGTCATCATGGTCTTAACTGTGGAGTTTTAAAACTAGGCATGGAGTTGTAAAAGTGATGTAGGTGATTAGAAGCTGGCACTCCCAGGTAGCCTGGAGAGCAAAATCATGAGGTTTTTTTTTTTTTTAAAGATACGTAAAGTAGGGGTTAGTTGAAGTCCTGCTTTGATGCAGTGTTTATTTGGAAATGCTTGGGTTTTGGTGGTTTGGAGAGGCAGCTGACTTCTGGCAGGTTCTTCATGCCATGGCCATGACTTACATTTAGGATAGTGGCAGAGAGAGAGCTGTGAAGGCAGTAATTTGTGTATGGAGAAGCAAAGCATTACCTTTCCCAGTCTGTCTCAGCATTGTTAGCATGTCTGCCAAGAGGCTTTGTTAGGATACCCAGTGGAACTGTATTGTAAGTCTATAGTATACTTAAGAAGTTAAAATTTATGCTTAAGAGTTCATAATTGTCAATATATTGCTGTACTTAAAAGAACAGTCATGTAGGTATTTTGACAGAGAGTTGTGCAAGACAAATCTTGGAGGAATATAGAGAAGTTGATAAAGTCAAGGGCTGTTAGGCATATAGGCAAGAGTTGTCCTTGGCTCTAAGCAGGTAAAAAATGTGAAAAGATATCCTGAGAGTAGTCTGTTTAGGCCATTGGACAGAGGTGCTAGAGTGAGGAGAATGAGGAAAGAAGTTGCAAAAAGCTTAGTTTAGAATTGGGAGGAAAAGCTAGTCCAAGAGTGCTAGTGCCAATCTTTACTGAAAAAGAATATTGTTTCCTTGCTTGTATTTGGTGACTGTAATATCATGCAAGTCTTAGCTTTTAAGTATTCCTTCATGTCTCTCCTTGTTTTCTGCAATGCAGAAGAAGCCAAATCTCTAAAAAGACTTAGATGTATTTAGTCTGGGTGTGTTATTTTTAGTTCTAATAAAATAGAAGTTGTTTGATCTGGCTGAGCAAGGTGAATTTGTGTAGGTGGCTTCCTAACATTATTGATCTCTCCCTTGATCTTTGCTGTAGTGTTTAAGAGACAGGAACAGGTTTCTGTCAAGTTCTCCTTAGAACTGTATTTTATAAGGAATGTTTTCTTTAGAGAAGAGGAAGCTCAAGGAGGGTCATATTTCTCAGACAAAATATTCCAGCAAAAAGGAAGAGAGTGGACTGTTCACCAGCTCCGAAAAACTTGCAGAAAGAGCTTAGATCAGAATTCGTGAAGCTGAGAGACTAGGAAACACCTTCCATAGTATGCATGACTAAGGATTAAAATTAATTTTAAGAGTTTGCAGTTTCCTTAGTTTTCCTTTCCTAGCTTTTTTGAGAACAGCTGTACAGCTTATGCATGGAGCAGTTCTGGTTTGATAAATCCTTGAGTCCTTTGTTGGTCTTCTCTTCCATGACTTAAGCCATGTACTATTCACAAAATTCTGAAACTTACAGTAGTTTTTGATGAATATATTTTTCTAATATAATTTTACATTTTTTTATGTATTTATATATTGACCATGAAATTCTTATCTTGGATTCAGCTTTTTCTTCATAGAAGTGATGATTTGCAATAATTATTTTTGCTTGTTTCTTTTGTGGGTCTTGAAGCAGATATTACAGTCTTGCTTAGGACAGAAATCAAATTTATGCTTATTTTCACTTTTTGAAAGGCTTGACACTAAATATTTCAAGTATTACAAGAGTTATTAAAATCTGTTAGATGTTTACGTACCCTTCTTTACGATATTCATAACTGTGTCCATCTTGTCATTTCCAATTTTAAGTGCTTAGCACAATTATGTGTTGAATGTTCTTGCCTCCTCTTCATTATTAGCAGTTTTCTGAACTGTACCTGGAAGTCATTGTAAATTTCTGGTAAGAGTTTTGTTTTTGTTTTTGTTTTTGTTTTGGTTTTTTTTTGTTGTTTTTTTTTTTTTTCTCCCAAAACAAAACATGTATTGTAAGTGCTATGGCCAGTTCCAGGTAGCCTTTTCCTGCTGTTATCCCCAGATGAAAAGGTAAGGATAGATTGCTAGACTGCTAGATTTTATTAAATGTTAGGTGAAAAAATGTTTCTTTATCTCTTCTCATTCTGTGGGGTATTAAGTTATTGTTTGGGACTGTTATTAACAACTAAATATTAAAATGTTAGATAACTCTGACAGTACAAAAACCCAGCATCCTGAACTTTTACCTGACATCCACAGTATTACCCCCATAAATATGTTTTGACTATTTTGAGCCTTAATTATAGTAATTTCTTGCATGATAAAATTTCATATATTGCTGGCTTTTGTTACCACAACAGGACAAGTGTTACTTGAAGAACTTGTCTCTTAAGATGTTAAGTGCTGCTGTTTATTTTTGAGGCTTTTGCTTACTTTCTTGCCAGGGCCTGGGCAATGATGAGCATTTTTAGTCTCTTTGTTCTACCAACTGTTTTCTGGGAGCAAGCCAAGGTTGTGTGCTTTTGAGTGCCATCTTTTCCATACTGTGTAATTCTTTAGATACTTCATCATAAGATGCAGGGAAGTTCAGCCCACAGATTGCAAGTGGGAGCACATCTTTGTCCTGCATGTTGTCCATAGGTTGTAACTTAGCCCTTAATCACAAGACGGTTGTTTGTGCTGAAAGCCTTTTTAACTTTTTCATTCTTCGGATGCGTACAGAATATGATAATGCTAACTTGTTGTACAAGCAGGGATGTCCAGCATTAAGTGATGTGAAGGAATTAAAAGTCTGTGGCAGAAGTTCCACAAATACCAAATTCCATTAGGGTGTACTGTTGCCTCCCTTCTAGAAATAGCTTGAATCTTGCTGATTTATGAAAAAAAGCATTGGTGTTGCTTTTCAGATAATTCACTGTCATGTGGATATGAAAGAATCCTGTGTCTCGTGTGAATGTTAAAATAATTAAATTCTGTGAGAATTTTATGACAAACCTCACCTCCCTCAAAAATGGGCTGAAGAGGCAGTGATAGACACTTCTATTTACTTGTCTAATTTTTATATCTGAATCTGCAGATAAAAGCTATAAACTGTCCTTTAGTCCTTGAGAGAGGGGAAGGGTTAAACCCCAACAAGACTGTAGCTGCCAAAATCCTCTTTGCTGGGCACACAGATAATTTTGGTAATTTTCAAAAGAGTGCATTTTCTCCAACCAAGGCTTTTCACAGGGAGAGGAACTTATTCTGTCAGCAGGTTCTATTATAGAGTTTCTGTGTATTTTAATTGATGTCTCAGCAATGAGCAGCTCCTTCTGCCATACTGTGAAAACAGTGAAACTTAGAAATGGATCCTCTCACTAGGACGACTGGATCTCTCATGTTGCAGCCTTGCATTGAAGGGACATTGTCTTTTCTGCTCACAGTCCCCTGCAGAGCAAAAAGCTTTGTCGGATACAGGCGAGGACCCCCAGGGAGAGGTTGAGCCCCCCTACCATGCTCTGGGTCACACAGAACCAGCTGGTGAGTGCAACTCTGAGCACCCTGTTCCTGCTGTGGCCTCAGTCAGTGCTACCCTGAGTCCTGCTTCTGAAGCCCAGCTTGCTCCTATTCAACAAGAACTGGCAGGGGTAAGTGTAACCTACCAAGTACTTCTTCTGCTGAGGGGATTAGAGGAGAAAGTCCCTTCCACTAGGTGGAATCTGTTACTGTTCACGATAGGTAGTGCAAATCACAGTCTGTCTGGTTCTTTGATCTCAAGTGTTAGTCCTCTCTAAACCCTCATTCTGATTAGAAGAAATGAAATTTGTGAGTCTCCATAGTAGCATAACTGTAGAAGACACCTCAGGTATTTTAGAACTTAAAGTGTGTGTTTGCTAAGGATAAGAGCACTTCTAAATAAGTGAGAAAGCAGGTCTATATTTGAGGGATTTGCTTCAAGCAATTAGAAGAGAACTCTTTGTTCCCTCATGGGCCATGGTGCTGCTGCTTGACAAAGTGATCAGGTAATACTGCTTCCACTGGATATATCATGCCAACCCATAAGGTATTTAACAGATTAAAAACACTAAGCATCATAGCAGAGTTTCGTATTTGGGTGTTTGGAGTGGGGAGGAAATCCATATCTTGTGGAAAAGCTCTCAGTGCTTATAATTTGATTTTTCTACCGCTGATGTAGCAAAATCTTCTCTGAAAGACTGGATGACTAAATGACTGCTACCATAGTCTTTCAGAGCAACTTTAAGTGTTCCTAATCTTTCTGGCTGATGGGCCATGTTTTGTTGGTGCAGGTGAGTCACTGTTCATTTTGGCATCACACATTAGGCATGTGCTCTTTGCTAGATCTTTAAGGCTACTTCACTCGATACCTACACGCTTTTCTTGCACTGGTTGGTTTGGGGTTTTTTGTCCAAGAGTTGGCCATTTGAAGCAAACCCAGTACTGAATGGAATCTTTCAGTTTCTTTTCTGAAGGTTAAAATTTTCAAGGGTTAATATTTTAAAATATAGCTGGTAAACATGTGCAGAAAATCATGCAATGAAAAGCCAGTGTCCGTAAAGGAGACAGAGGAGTCCTGCAACTTTATTCAAATAAAGAGAGAGAGTCCACTAGGCCACACGTCCCCACTGGGTTTTCTCTCTCAATGTTTCAGAGGGCACAGCCTCCCTCTTATCCTAGACTCCTTGCTGCACAATGCCCTCTTCCTTTCCCCATTGGCTGAGGTACTAGGAAGGTACAGCCTTCCCAAACCGCCTACCTCACATTCCCCCTTGAACCTGTCATTTTACCCCAAAGTTAAGAAGTTCAGGCTTTGTGCAGAGTCCCCCACTTGTCTGTTTCAGGAGTCAGGCTGTCTGGGCTCTGTAACAAACCTGCTGCTTTGAAGTTAGTGGAGACATTAAGACCTATTTCAGAGAGGTTAACATCTGTACCTTCATCCATCGAATTGTTTGTAAAGACCTTATCACACATATTTTCTATAAAACAGAATCACAGACTTTTATCTCAGTTTTTTGTCATTTGAAATTGCAGTGTTATTAGAACTGTCCAAGAGAAGGGTATTAACCAGACTTTGAGGAACACAGCAGCAAGTGGTTATCTTGGTCTTGTTCTTAGAGAGCAGAAAATCTTACCCCAGTTAACCCAATTCTGGAAGAAGTTTAAAATCCACAAATGCTGTTGGGGATTATATCCAGAAATTAGTGGCTGTATGGAACAGCTGCTTCAGCATTCTTCTTGACTCCATTCAACTAAATGTACCAAAATGTATGGTTCTCAGTATGGGCATGTAACTGGCATGCACTGGCAAGTACTTTTCAAATTATTCCAGTGTCTTACAGTAAAACCATCCCTTACCTTGAAATCTAGAGAAGGTTGATGCATTTTAAGAGTATTTGTACTGGTTCATTGGCGGGGCAGTTTTCATGCAGACTTCCCAGGGCCTGGGAACTTGGATGAGTTAAGACAGAAGAAGAGACACTGCATATTTCTTGTTTGTACACACACTGGCAGATATTTTTGATATGACATGAATTTAGTGTGGTCGTAGGTATAGCCCCTTGCAGAGTTTATGGTTATGTCCTAACTCTTTGCTAACCCACAGCATCTGGCTGTCCCAGCAAGATTCTGCTGATTAAGAGGTTCTGGAACAGCCTTTAAGCAACTCGTGGCAGTTCAATAATACCTGTGTATGTGCAGAGTGTCTGAACTGCAGACTTGCATTGCTGTGCTCTGAAGCCCTTTATACATGACTTTTTGCATCTTAAACTGCATTTTCAAACATAAATACTAAAAGTGTACGGTTAGAGCTTTCCCTGAATTACATTGACCTTATCTGCTTTACCCAAATTCTGCCTTCCTGTCCCTGTTTCTGCTCATTAGTGTGACTAAGCAAAAACTGACAAATTTGTTGAAATTTTGAAGTTCTTCTCTTAGCTTGATGTAACAATTGTGTGAGGAATTGATGTTTGTATTTAGTTAATTACTGTGACTTACACTTTCAAGAAGCAGTTGGTAGCCTTTATTTCTTAACTAGGAATGTGTCATAATTGCAGGTGCTTCTATTTATGCATAAATTTAACTTTTCTCTAGCTGGATTTCTGAAAGCTGGGCAGAGGGAATAAGTGAAAAGTGGCTTCTGCTCTTAAATGAGAAAATTCTAGGTATTCTAGGTTGCATTTTGCTGTTACCAGTTTGTGTCTCTTCAGCATCTAAGTAAAAAAAAAAAACTGAATGGAGATAAATGTAATCACCCTGGTGGTTTCTTACAGGTTGAGGTGGTCCTCTTGCCTTTTGTTTCTGTTATGTGGGGTACTTGCGTAAAGCACGTGTTGCTGTAAAATACAGAGAGAGTAGGTTGAGAGGAGAAGTGTAAAATGGAGAGGCTGGGCTGCTGCTCATTGTCACTAAATGTTATTTGCCATTTTTCCAGTCTGTCAGGTTTGTCATGCATATATGCCCTGCTTTTTGTCTAGTCTACCCAGCTTTCTCTGAAGCAACACTGGTATGCAATTCTTGATGCAGTGGTGATTTACTTTATCTGTAGCTTCATAGAACAGTGAAGCTTATGCTAATACTGTAGATCTGTGTATCCCCACCCCCATGGAATCTACCTGGCATCTATTTGTCCAAAGGTACATAGCTTTAATCTCCCAAAACTCTTGGGCTAGGAAGCATGGAAATAACTTGGAGCAGATTCCCTGTTCTGCTTTGCCCTCAGTAGGGTACAGAGTTCGTTCTGGATATTGATGCCTGTTGCCCACTAAACATGGTTGTGGTACATTAGTTGTGCTTGTCAGTTATGAAATTACAGTAAGATGATATGAGGCTTGTGCTATGTAAGTTTGACTTTTTTTGTATGTGTTACTTGAGCATGAAGAATGAAGTGTATGTTAGTAAAATCTTAAGTTTTTGACATTTCACAAGTGGAAATCACTTGTTTATTTTTAAGGATTTTTACATATAGAGATCTATAGTTCCACTTATGCAATTTTCTTACCTAGTGTTTTCTTTTTGCTTTAGGATTTTTGATAAAAGTGGGAACAAATTGCTTGTGTATGTAGATTTCTTTATTTTTTACTTAGAGAATTTTTCCCATAAGTTGCTAGAAAACTAACTACTAGGTACTTATGGATACTTAAGCAAAACAGAAGTGGCCAAAGTCAGGAGTGCAGCACCTGGCTACACCTCTTTTGTCTCTAAGTTTCTCTCTGAGAGAGAAGATACAGTGAGTTTTGCAGGGGGCAGGCAAAAGATGGAGCTAGTCCCAGCTGAGCTCTCTTGCTCTCAGCATCAGGAAGAAGAGGTTCAAGCTGTTGCTTACTCTGAAGAGAACTCATTGTCACCACGAGAGTCCAGTCCTAAAAACCTACCACCATCTGCTCGTATGCCTGGGAATTCTGAGCTCGCCTTTTCCTGCCCTGCTGGGAGCCAGGCTGCTGCTGTCCCACCCCTGCCACTTCTTCAGCTCTACTCTAAGTCTTTCCTGTGGTGTAGCCCTGCACCCCCTGCCCTGCCAGGACACCCTGCAGTTCCAGCTACCAACATGGAGCTTCTGGTACATCTCATCCACCAGCCGGGGATTTCTGCTCTTTCCTGCCATTCCAGCTTAGTGCTCCTCAAAGTCCTGCAAGGGCACCAGGATCCCACTGCCCCAGGGTTTTGTGAAGCAAAGCCTCTCCTCCATCCCTTCCCGTCTCAGCCAAAAAGGCTGTCATGAAGCTCCTAACTCTGTTTTGGTTGCTAATGCCATAGTTATTGTTGTTTGTTTGCCTTGTTATACATACTAGTAAAGAACTGTTATTTCTAGCCTCATTTGCCTGAGAGCCCTTTAATTTCAAAATTACAATAATTCAGAAGGAAGGGGTTTGCCTTCTCCTTTCAAAGCGAGACTCCTGCCTTCCCTAACAAGCACCTGTCTTTCCAAACTGAGACAATATGTGACAACACTTTATGTGCAAAATGGAATATTTTCTGAGTTCAGATGCTGGTTGCTGAAATACATGATGTCGTGGTTTTCCATTTTAGCCTGATCTTTTGGGAAAGTATTGTATGTTGACAAGGGCAGTGACTACTAAGACTGCCTTCCAGTAGTACCATGGACTACTTGACTAATTACGTGGGAAGAGCTATGGATCATCAAATGCATTATTAACATACCTAGGCTGATAGGTGTGTGCGAATGCAGGGAGTTGTGTTCCAGAACTGTCAGTAGCTTCTTATTTCCAATGCTAAAGGTTTCAAAAGTACTCAGCTAGGGTGCTAGTATGGTAGATACTTTCCTATGAACGTAAAACAAAACAGGAAAGCCCTTAAAGGTAATACAATAGACAAAGTGTAGTGTAGGTGGGTTTTTATTAGCATTTAATGGTGTACTGATAGTACAGTATTGTGTGGGTTCTAAATGTGTGCAGTGCTGAATAGAAAGTTTTGTACTTTCTGGCATCCTTGCACCCAAGGTATGCCTCAGATCCTGTGTAGACTTGTGCAGTCCTTCTGTTTGTCTGCCTGCTCTCAGTGCCTAAGTGGGTCAAATCATGGTGGGTAAGGAGTTTTGGGGAGTCAGTGAGCTCTGCCCATGAGCTACCATTTCTGCATTTATCAGCCACTCTCTGAAGTGAGACTGAGTGAAGGGGAGATGTCTGTCTGCATGTCCTGAGGCAGGAGTGGGACAAAAGGGTAGTCTTGGACTAGGTGGTCCAATATGTCAGAGCTGTCTGAAAGGGTGGTGTAACCAAGATGGGGGTTGGTCTGTTCTTCCAGCCTGCAAGGTACAGGACAAGAGGAAATGGCTGCAAGTTGAACATTTAGATTGGATATTAGAAAAAAACACATGTCACAAAAGGTTTGTGCAGCCCTGGAACAGGCTGCCCAGGGCAGTGGTGGGGCCATCACCCTTGCAGGGATTCGTAAGCCATGTGGATGTGGCACTTGCAGACATGTTTTAGCATTGGGCGTGGCAATTCTGAGGGATCTCTTAGGCTTGGTACTCCTAAAGGTTCTTACTAACCTAAGCAATTTGATGATTCTAAGATGTTTTGTAATGAGATGAAGATGCTGATGCAGCCCTAATCACCTTCCATAGAGAAAATAATCTGTCATGAGGTTATTGTATGGAGGAGCAAGGGATATTATATTAGCTGAGGAACTGGCAGAGAACTAGGAGGAAAGAGCCATCCAAATTGTCAGAAAACATGTAAAACCTTTGTTCAAAGACTTTTTGAATATGTATGATTGTTGGTAACTTGCGATGCTTCCTTTTTTGTTTCCTGGTACTGTGGAAGATGTTAAGGGACTATCCATTGCTAATTCCAATAAAAATACTGTTGTGCTGGTTTATAGAGCATGCTTTGAAAGACATTCCTCCAATGCTATAATTTTGTTGAAGGAACTAATGTCACTTAATTAGGTAAAGTGCTTTGGAATGAACTCCCTAATAATGCATATGTTTATGCTGAGCTTGAAACTTTATATTTTCAAAATGAAATCAATTTTGAAAACTGTCATTTTCAAATCTTCAGTATGTAGAAAATTTAACTGTAGTGATTGTCACACAGTCCCTAAAGATATTAGTGTTTGGGATATGAATTTTCAGGAATCTTACTTGGTAAATATTTTGAATTAATTGTATTTGATAGTATCCATGTGGAACTCTATGCTCACATATAAGTCACAGATGATTATTGCATTGAGTGTGTATCATGGACAGTAAAGAAAAGATGCTTAAATAATTTGTATCAAACTGAAGAGACTGAAGTGTTCAGTATGTGATCTTTGTTTGATCAGTGTAATCTGATTTCAGAGATCTGCAGATGGATCAAGTCCAGAAGATGGAGATGGTAAGAATTTTTATTGTAAAATATAAAGCCATCAGTGTGTCTTGCTGGGATATTTTGCATTTTCTCTAATTTTTTTTTTTCCTACAGATTCTGATCGAGAGGATGGAAGCTACTGTCCACCTGTAAAACGTGAGAGAACTTCATCTTTAACTCAGTTCCCTCCTTCTCAGTCAGGTAAGTGTTGCTACAGTATTATAGATGAGGGATGGTTTTGCTTCTAGACATTGTTTTTCTAGTAATTTAAGCAGTGTTATTACTGTCTGCTGTGCTTTGAGTTAAGACCACAGCAGCCGTGTACTCCTGTTTACAAATCTGGTGAAGCCCAAAGGAGTTGATAGATAGAAAGCATTTTTAAAAACTACCTGTAAGTTTATGCGTATTTGTAGTTCTGGCTTTTACTCTTGTGCTGTTAAGTTGCAGAATTAACCAGAAGTCTTCCTGATTTGTTGTGTTCAGGTTGCTTCTTTTCAAATTTATGTAAGTGCTACCTTTTTATTACTTGCTTAATGTTTTTCTTAGTCACTCAGCTGCCAGGGAAATTTTTCAAGTTTCAGCTCGTGTTTTAGTCCTTTTCTTTTTTCTTCACCTATTCCTTTTAAAATGGGGAGGATTCACTGCATTTCTTAAGCACCTGATGTAGCGGGAGAGAATGACCACAGCCTGTGTATGTGTGTGTGCTGTCAGGGCAGTGAAATCACTGGGGTAAATTCATGCAGGTCAGTTGCATGAGAATGGTCATGTTTGATATTTGTTCACTCACAGGAACAGTCTTGATTTGTGCTGTCTCTCCTCAGCAGATCATATGAAGGTTTTAGCTTCAGTCAATGGTTATTTTAGTTAAGATACGTCAGTATTTGAGGCAGATTTTGAGACCACTACTTTTATTTCTACCATTTTAAGTTGAATTAAGGAGATGAAAAACCTTGAAGGAGAGAACAGTAAAAAAAAAAATCCTCTCATATGCAGCACATTCTGTAGATGTAAAAGGTGAAAGCTTAGTTGTTTTGATTTTAATTTTAAAGAAATAAATGACTGTGAAATCCAAAATGTAGTTGCTGATGCTTTATGGGCACAGCATTCTAAATTCATGCACCAGTGCTAGTCAGGGGAAGAAGCCCTTCTCTTTCAGATCCTGGTTTTCTGGTGTGCAGCTCAGTGGGTCTCCAGATGCTGTCCTGTGAATTGAGTAACCAGTGTTGCTGCTGTCTGCTTGCCAACAACTCTTAGTAAAGGAATGCGCAAAAATAATGGGTTTTTTTAGATTTTACACTAGAGTAACAGTATGCGCATACCCAGATTCCCCATAATCTCAACACTTCCATTCCACAATGTTTTTGTCTTACAAGATTAGAATCTCTATGCTAACATATGTTAAGAAGTGGAGGAAAACAATTTACTCAACTCTTTCGTGGTTAAATACTGGATGTTCCAAGAGTCCAGTATCCTTTCTCAAGCCTAGCTAATGTATTTTGAGAAGATGTGGTAATTTATTCCCTGACTCGGTTGTTCTCTTCTGGTGTGTATTGTTGTCAAGCAGTGACAACTTTGATTTGAGTTGCAACTTCCATAAAAACCTCTGTGAATATTATTGACTTTTTCAATGGCTTTGGTTTGCAGAAAATCTTTTACTTTCCCACCTTCTTATTTCTTTTGTGGGGTTATGTTTCTCTCAAGAATAGGGAAATTTTACTTATATGAAAACTGTGTCATGTTTAAGCTTAAGGCAGACAATAATAAAAAGAGAGAATGTGGAATTAAAGGAAATACGGAAAAAATATTTAAGACTTAATTATAAAAGGTAAATGCCACATCTCTTAGTGCAATGGTGTTCAGAGATGAGCTTCATTTCTCTTAAATATACTTAAGATTTTTCTACAGCCTTATAAAAGCTAAAAGAGCCAATAAATACGGCTATGCTTTTCTTCATACATAATGATGAGTTGGAGAAATCTGTCTCCTTCTCCGATTGCCCCATTTCATAAACTGGATTGCGATTTTTGTATAACGCCAAAAGTACTAGAACTGCTGGACAGGGTGTCAGCCAAACTCCCTGTTACTTGCTTCTTTCGGTCCCAGCAAAGGGTGGAAAAGAAACGCTGTCCTTTGCCTGTTTTTTCAAACATTTTTTCCCTTTTGTTGACTATTATGCTGCTGAAGTGACATCTGACAGTACTCTGATGTGCTCTCCACTGTTTCTGTAGGAGTTTTGTCTTTGCAGGGTGGTTCAAATCTAAGTTGCCTCTTGGTGCAGAGAGTGCAATCCATCAGAGCCCACGTGTTCACTTCTACTCTCCAGCAGGCATTGCACACCTTACTGCTCTCTCTCTGCAGGGGCCTTTTGAAATGGTATTATACATTTTGCAATGCTATTATATATTCTAACACCACTTCTAATTCCTAATTCACATACAATTCAGATTGAGAATCCTGTATTTATACAGAATTCAGAAAAAATGAAATTTGTTCTTTCTCTGTTTCAGGAGGTACTGAGAGGATTTTATAGACAGTGGCTTGTTTGCTACTTTGTCTGTAATACTATTATAGTTTAGAAGAAAACAAATTACTAGAAGGGTAGTTTTCAGTTTGAAGTTTGGGAACAGGTTTATGATAAAGAACAACATACACAACTTCCCTTTTATTTCTTTTTCCTTGACTGCAGTAACAAAGAACAATGTCTTTATGCCATCAAGCTTCTGTGAACCCTCTGCAGGCAATTCTGACTCAGAACCAGGTGAGCTTCTACATTTTATGCTTTTTTTCTTGAACTGTTGTTAATTTGTCATGATCCAAAGTACTCTGATACTTCAGATGAAAACACTGTCTGTGAGAATGGAAATGATGATGGTTCTGATCTTAGAGCTGTTCTCTTGCTCACTCCATTGTTTGACTTCACCCTTGCTGGAGGTAATTAAAATAATATCAAAATTGTTAAATGTGTTGGGAGTGGTGGTAGAATACTGCAGTATGACCCTTTCCTGCTAACCTCGCAATAAAACGTGGGAAATTCTCATTTATCTACTTCAGAAAACTGTTCTTTTATATTGGAAAGCAAGACAACCATATCATGAGGTCACGATTGTATTCAGCTATGACCTGTGAGCCCTGTGTTGACAGAACTGCTGATTTTGTTAGTCTCTGTAGTTCTAGTTTGGTTTTGTTGGTATCACTGTAGTGCACACATCAGTATCATATGCTTATAAACCAAGCACAGTGAGCCTGTAAGATACTGAGTTGTCTTATTCTGAGTACAGATATTAAGCCCCTAAAAGGAAAAAAGTATAATTATTACTTAGTTCTTTGGAACTTGATTCTTAATAGCTGTAGATTTTTTTTTTTTTTTTTTTTTTTTTTTTTTTTTTTTTTTTTTTTTTTTTTTTTTTTTTTTTTTTTTTTGATTTTGGTACTTAGTTTAAAAACTAAACTGTAGTGAGTGTGAGCAAAGGAATTTCTTTAGTCTTCATACTACAAAAGCATGAGTAAAAGCTTGTTATTACAAGAAACTAACATTAAGCAATTAAGTTTAACTTAATTTATGATAATTAGCAGTTAGATACTTGTTAGCAGCTGTCATGTTCAGTCATAATTTTGGTTGTTTTCTTTAGTTTGATTCTCACTTAAAACCTTTATTATCTATATTAAGTCCTTCACAGTAGGAATTAATGTGTTCATGTCCTAATGTGTCTGTCTTAATGTGTTCACCCATTTCTCTGGTGAACATAGGTTTTTATCTGTTTCTTTTGGAAAAAAATTTGAACTTTTTCCTTGTGACACCGTATGTTTGTCTGTGATGTATTTTTGCTGTGATGATTACTGGAAATCCAGGTTTCTTTGAAAAGAAAATTTGGTCTTTGGAAATCTCCTAATAACTTTGCTTATTTATAGAACTTGTGGGTTGTTACAGTGGGGAAAACATGAGGAATTTTATGACTGAATGGATATTTTTAATATGTTATAGCTTTGTCCTTGTAATTTTGTATTTCACTTCCAGAGGAAAAGAGCAGTGGATTCCGACTGAAGCCACCAATACTTATCCATGGTCAGGCACCTAGTGCAGGTGAGTTCACTGTTTTCTGCAACAGTACAGAGAAACCAGCTCATGCATTTTATTTAGTTAATAATTTCATCAGTTGGCTATTGTAAGTAGAAGGTGCCAATACCTATGTGTCTGCAGAAAAAAATCTTGTCTTCTCTAGGGTGGTTGTGCCCATATCCACTGTGTAACACGTATGGATGCATCCGTGTTTTGTGCTGGATCAGCTGTGCATGTCTGAAGTGCATCTCTCAGCTGTCACTTAGCTGTCCCAGCTTAGCATGCTTCTGCTTGTGCTTGGAGTAGTCCTACAGACAGTGAATTCAATTCCTTTGGTAGCAAACCATAAGAAAAAGGGTGTTCCAGGAGTGCCTTGAGCAAGTTCCAGCTGTTACTGAGTGTTCAGTATGCAACCAGGCCAGGGCAGTTGGAAGTGTCAGAGAGCACCCACTTCTCCTGTCCATGGCTTTTGGCAGCAATGTGGGTGGCAGGTCCTTGATCCTGCCTGTTCTGCACTAAAGGTTGGCTATGACTGAGTTTCCTGTTTACTGATGTAGATCCAGCTGCTATCAGAAAGATATTAGTATTACTGCTCATTAGGAATTTGAGGGGGAAAAAAACCAACCCCAAAACTATTTGGGCAATGAAAGCTATTATTGCATACCTATATGGAAACTTCATTTCACTTGCAGGAAGAGTGGTAAATTTAAAAAAGGAACAAGCTGTTTTGAGCTTATGAACCTTTGAACTTATGATAGCTTTATAATCTGATGTCATGCCCTTTGAATATGGGTGACCTGAAATGGAACTAATTGCTGTGAGTGAGTTCTGTTGCAGTGTTTTATTGGATCATGGGTTCATCTTGACTTTTTTAAGTAAAGAAAACTGAACCTTCTGGGCTTGCCACAGACTTCTAGAGTTGATGTTACAATGTGTGGGATTTTTTTCATTAGGTTGTTTAAGGTCAATTAGCTTTTTGAATCATAGCAGAATTAGAGTTGTAGTGCTGTGTATCTTACTATGACAACCAAAGAGGCCAGGTTAATTCAAAAAGCCAAAAGGTTGTTAAATGACACAGCACAACTATTTTGGTACCAGTATGTTTGAATGGATTAAAAAAAAATCTTACTAATATCTGGAAATTACTGTATTGGAAGGAGAAAAGACTACTTGGAATGTGTAGTTGAATAAAATGTCAGTGCATAAGAGGGATTGCTGGTGTACTGTTCATTTTTCTTACATAGTGACTTTTGTTTCTGGAGCAGTACTAAACTTTTGTTCTGTGCTTTCCTGGATGGAGGTAGACGATATATTTTGAAGTGTCTTTTTACGCTAGGAAATAGTCTTTCCTATTTGGGACTAACTCTGTTTTGATGCTGAGTAAGGAGGGATGAAAACCAAGTGAGAAGAAGCTTTTGTATTGTCTCTTTTTTCATTGTGCGTTCTATTGGAAGCAGTTAGAGAAAATAACATGAAGCTGAATTTTCCAACTTTAAAGCTTTATACTTCATGAAAAAATTTTGCATTTGCAGGTCTCCCTAGCCAGAAACCGAAGGAGCAGCAGCGAAGTGTGCTTCGTCCAGCAGTATTACAGGCACCGCAACCAAAAGCTTTCTCACAGATGGGTAAATAATGCATTTGCATTCTAAATACAGTGGAGAGAGAACAAAAATATTGAATTTGTTTAGTGTGGTGGTTTGGTTTTACTCAACACCCACCTTGGTTTTTCTAGTTTTCTCCTTTCAGAAAAGAAACATCTTCAATGGTAATGTATTACATGAAAGATAACATAGTGGAAACTTAAGGTCTTGTGTAGGATGACTGACTGATGTTGACAGACCTCTAAATTTGGTGTAGTCCATGCTTGAGTTTTGGAATAAAGAGACTGTTAAGAGTGTGGTACAGCAGTAAATCTCAAATGACAGCATTGACCATGGTATAATAAGCTATTACTGGTAATGGATCAAAAGTAAAGTACCTAAATCAGTGAGAGGTGCCTCTGGGCTTGGGAACCATTTTGGAGTTGGGACTTTGAAGTACAATTTTAATTCCGAAGATAGAACTTTAATTCTTAAATTTGGTCATTCATATAATGTTTATTGTATTATGGAACGACGGAATTTGATGTAATTGATGGAAATAGGCATGATTAAACTGTGGAAGTTAATGTAAAGAACTTTCAAGTGTCCCTGTCTCCTAAACCCCATGTTTCCCCAGCCTGATGACATTTGTTATGTGGAAGTTTAGTTGAACAGAAACAGGAGTAACTTCAGTGAATGCAGAGTCTGGCACAGAACCAAACATTTCTAGCTTGATTTCTTGACGTGCCTCCTGACACAGATTGGACTCTGCAGAGGACTTAATATTGGGGTAAAAATATTCAGTGGAAGTTCAGTATATGAGCAGGTAGATCAGTCTGAAGACAAGCCCTGCTGGCTGTGAGCAATATTAGATTGGAGCAGGATGCTTGCTTGAAGTTGTACATATTGAAGTCCTTAAACATTTGTATAGATTAATTTGCTGACTTGGGTTTCTGCATTGGAATTTTGATTCTACTAAGAATTGCTGAGTTGTGGTCCTCATGTCTCTTGCAAAATAGTGTGGTAACTTTTTGGTTTACATTGCGACATTTAATGGACTTAAACAAGAAAACTGCATGCAATTTGCATAAGAAAACTTTCATGACAGTCTAAATATCTAGGGAGTTAATGTAATTTTTTATTTCTGTGTTGCAGTTCTCAGTAGTGGCACCAATGGTGTAAATATCCCTCCAGATTCTGCAGCCACATCAGAATCACCAAGTGATGCAACACTGAAAAGTTCAGACTCTGAAGACAAGGTGAGTTGGAGAAGGAGACTTAAGGTGATAGACACAAATATGCTCTGAACAGAGTAAAAAGCCAGTAGCAGCACATGAATTCCCTAGAGGAAGTGGACAGTGCAGACAATGAGGGGCTGAAAAGCTTCATCTAGAGCAAAAGTGCATCAGAAGTAATTTATTGGCTATCATGAAAAAAAGGTAATGAAATATTTACTTCCAGTTCTGTGTATTGTGTCCAGTCCTTTTCTTCAGGTTTTGAGCTAACCATTAGCATCTGGAAGTCTTGACTGATAACATGAGGAGGATGTTTGGGGACTTTGAGTGTGGTTGGTTTTTTTTGTAGCTTCATTAGGCAATTGTTTGCTTCTTGTTGCCATATTAAGCATAGAAATTGTGTTGATAAGACAAGAGTAGGAACAGTTTGCTTGAAATTTGGGTCTTAATCCTGAATATGCATACAGAGACACTTGCAGTGTGAATGGCTTTTTAAGGTATATTGAAAAAGTACTGCCACAACTAAATATTGATAAATAAATTGAATGTGTGTACCAGTATGAAAACTGAGGCATGCTTGTAAACCAGCTGTGTATGTCATTAGGGACACCCTCTATCTGCTTTTAACATCCACAAGTCCTCTTAAGTTTTTTAATCAACTGACCTTGGAGAAAGTTCTCTGGTAGAGGAAAGCTCTTAAATCTGGTCACTAAGGATTTCTGTAAGCTCAATATAAATGGTGTAAAGCTTCATAACTGAACATTTGCAATTTTACCAAGGGTTGTGGTGGCACATTCTATTGTCTTTGCATTTGTAGTCAGTTTTGTCTTCCTGAAGCTTTCTAGCACAGCTAGAATTCATTTGAGTTCTTGCAGTAATTGTATTAAATGCTGGAGTCTCTGCCGAATATTAGATGGCTTGGTGAGAGTGAAAGATTACTTCTGGAATTGTTTCATATGTGTAATTGTATGTGCAGATCTGTGGCAGAGATTTGATGCACCCAGAGAGAGTTTCCTTTTGCAAGTATATATTATTTGCAGTGTTACGTGAGCACGGGTCTGCCTTTGTTAGAGCATATATGAGTCGTGGTCTTATTTTACTGTCAGAAAAGATTTTTCTCTGATGTCTCTGTCTTGTGCTTGTGCAAGGTAGCAGAAAGGAAATGTTCTCAGTCTGGTGGTTGTCATACCCTGAGCAGCTCTCTGGCAGCTTCCACCTATCTAGTCTCTTGTCTTGAAAACCCCTAGGAAACAACAGGAGCCCTAAGCAACATTGTCCTCAGATGAGTACAACCTGCAGCCTTTGATCCAGTCTTCCTCATCTGGTAGGAGAGTCAGGTGGCTGAAAGTCGTCAAGGAAAGTTGACAGCCCTCAGCCTTTCTGGTAGCAGGGAGATGCTGATCCTTATCTAGAAGGAAGAGGACCTGTTAGGGAAATCCTAGCCTAATGATTTTTCTTTGTGTTCAACAGAATGCTCCTTTACCCTATGTATCATTCAGTGGTGAAGGACTATTCCCGGTGATCAACATTGGCCCATTTCAAATTACAAGCAGAAAAACACTGTCTTTCAAATGCCAGAATTAGAATCTGAAGGTGAATGATGCAGCTGGGTTATGCAAAGGCTGTCCCTTAAACATAAAATGGGATTTGTGAAACTCTTGGACCTAATCTAGTGTTCTTTTCCTACTGCTTTTTTTGACCTATGTGATATGTGTTGGAAGTGCCATGGCTGGCACATGGAGGTAACAACACCTTGCATGAGAAACTAACAGAAGGAATTGGCAATCTGTGTTCAGTGAGGTTTCATTGGGATCATGGATACAGGAGGTTCACTTGGGCAACTGGAGTACTGCGTTAGATAGATAAGGGCTTTTTAGGAAATAAAGCACGAAAGGCAGACAGGGATGGGTTCTGCTATGGTAAAAGAAGCTGTTTGAATGCAAGAAGGCACTGAATTGGTTAAGGCTTTATAGATTAAGATCTAAGGGGAAGCTAACAAGAGGGAGATTAAAGTGAACATTCACCAGACTTCGACTGATCAAGTAGAGAAAGTAACTAACATACTTGAAGAACTAGAAGTTTCACAATTACAGGCCTTGGTTCTAAAGGAGAAGTTTAGTACTTGGACACCCGATAAAATGGCAACATGTCCTGGTAGAAATCCTTCAGAATACTCCTGGAGATTTTGGAAATAAGTTGATGAGAATATTTGCACATACTGTGTAAGTTGACGTGGGAGGTATTTAGCTGTACCTGGTATTCACAGTAAAGACCTGGCTAGAAACGCAAAGGTTGAAAGTAGCTGTCATTACAGCATCAATGAGATGGAGTTTGAGATCCTGAGGGAACTAATAAGTAGCAGAATAAAGATCCAGACTTCAGGAGAGAAGCCTTTAGGTTGTTCATTGAGCTGGTTGATAGGATTCTAAAGGACGGCAGGGCTCATGAGAGCTCATTGCCTCCATAGACAGCCACCTCAGAGAGTGAATAAACTGTCCCAAAGTGCATGAAATTGTGCAAGTGTGGCAGGAGGCCAGCATATATGGGCTGAGAGCTCCTTGAATCCAGAAAGAGAATGTGCATATAACTCATGAAAGCAGTCAAGACACCCAAGAAATATACAGAAGGATTACCTGCATGCATGGGAGAACTTGGGAAAGCCTAAATTTGGCTGGAGTTGGAAATGAGAGGGAATGAAAAGCTGGAAGCAAGGCTTTTGCAGGTATTGGCAGCAAAGGTAAAATGAAGGAAAATTGTAGGCTTTCTGCAAAATGTTGAAGGAAACCTAGTGGTGGAAAAAATGAAAAAAATCTGAGGTACTCAATGCCTTTGTCTTGTTTTTGTTTCTACTGAAGAGGTCTGCTGTCAGGTCTACCAAGTCCCTTTTTTAAGAGGAAGTTTGACAGAATGAATTATTGCAATAAATTTGCGTAAGGACTGTTTTAGACAGTTTGATATACACAGGCCCATGGGACCAGACAGGATGTATCTGTGGCTGTGGAGGGAGAGTCATGGTTTAACCCCATCTAGCAGCTAAGTACCATGGAGCCACTTGTTCACTCCCTCCACTCAAGTGTGATGGGGAGAAGAATCAGGAAAAAAGCAAAGCTAATGGATTGAGGTAAGAATAGTTATTTAAGTGTTGAAACAGAGTGAAGTATAATAATAATAATTGTAATTAAAAGGGCAAGAGAGACAGATAAACAAAACACAAAATAAGTGATGCTCAGTGTAGGTTCTCAGCACCCACTGATCTGTGTCCAGCCTGTCTACCAGCAGCAGTCAGCACCTCACCAGCAGCTCCCCCTGTTTACACACTGGGCTTGACATTCTGTGGTGTGGAATATCCTTCTGGCCAGTTCGGGTCAGCTGTCCTGCCTGTGCTCCCCTCCAGCTTCTTGTGCAGCTCCTTGCTGGTAGAGCATGAGACACTAAGAGTTCTTGACTTGGGGTGAGCACAACAGAGCCACAACCAAAGTATTGGTGTGTGATCAAAATTATTGTCATCCTGGATCCAAAATACAGTGTTGTACTGGCAAGAAAATGAACTCAAGACAGGGAGCTGAGGGGTGCTAGTGTGAGACCGCTATCTGTCCTCAGAGAGTTGTGGTACTGTGGTGGGTCCCAGTTACTGGGGAGGAAGAAAGCATGGCATACATTTCCATGAATGACAAGAAAGAGGTTCCAGGAAAGTAGAAATGGCTCAGCTCCTTCCTCTCCCTTTGTGGTGAAGGAATCCTAGGATATGAGGCATATTAAAGGGATTGAGAACAGCCAGCATAGGTAAAACAGAGACCAACCTGATGGGCTTTTTATCCTCTGAGATTATTTGCTTTGCAGAGAGCCCTACTTGTTGATTTTGACTCCAGGTAAGATCTTTGTGTGGTCTGAAGTATCACTGTCATAGCCAAAATGGAGATGGGCGTACTGGTTGGGTGGAATTTAAAGTGGGTAAAAAATTGGCTGAAGCAGTGAGCTTTGAGGGTAGCAGTCAGTGGTTGGAAGTCTGACAAGTGTCAATTGCTAGAGTAATTCCTTAGGACTGTTCAACATATACGTAAGCAACCTGGCAAGGTGGAATAAATCTTGTTAAGTTTGTGGATATTAGTACACTGTGGGAAGGGGAAATGGTCAATATGTGGGAAGGTAAGGGCTGTTCAACAGGATTGCAGCAGGTTGGAAAAACAAGCTAAGAACTAGCTGATGGTCAGCAAATGCAAAATTCTGTACCTTGGATTAGAGAACCCATGTATCACAAGGACTGAAGAGGGACTGACTAGAAAGCAGCTGTGTAGACAAGTCTTGGAGATCCTGATACTGCATGAAAAGTGTTGAGACAAGTTCTCACATACAGAATTTATTAGCACATCTGTAGCTCATAGTTTTGCTTCTAAAGGTGGCAGTTATTTTATTTTGGAGGAAGGGAGATCAAAAAGGGAAAGAAAAGGGAAAATTTCACATTGGCCAGTCATAAAGACTAGTAATGGGTTCCCTAGACAGGTATGTTCCCCCTGAGTATCCTCTCCAGTGGAGCAGATGGTACCCCCTAATACTCTTCCCACAGTAACTATATAGTTTTCTTCATAATGCGCTCAAACTTCCTGTGGTTAGGGTTTTTTTTTCTGCTTACAGTGCTGTTGATGCTGATGGGAGTGTGCTTTGCTGAGGGGCAAATGCTGTATGCAGGTCACTTCTGAGGTTTTGTGTGTGCATAGTGTTGGGTCTTCCCATTGATGTCAAAAGCTATGGGGTAGGAAGTTATGACAGAAGCAGGAGGGAGTGATTCCTATGCAGGTTGCAATTGCTTTCCAACACTACTTTATGGGTTTCTAAGTGCAAGGCTCTGAGTATAGTGGAAGAACTATAATATGGAAATAATCAGGAGAAGTGCCACCATGGCATGTGCAGAGAGAAGTCAAGAAGCCACTTGTGGAAAGCAGGGTGGCAGAGGTGCAGAATAGAAAGTCCTTAGGAGAACAGAAAGTTCAGGAAGCTTCAGGTGCTGTGCAGAGCAGTGATGAACAATAGATTGAACATGAATAAGTATCCTTTTATTGATTAAGAGGAATTATGGGCTGCTTTACTAAAACTGCAGCCATTAGGTTCAGGAAAGTGTTCTTTCTCTTTCTGTGCCACTGGTGGATGTTATCAGGAATACTGTATAGTTTGTTGGGGCTTTACAGTATATGAAAGACACTTAATAATCACCAAGAGGACTAGGGGCTTGAGCACAAGATGTGTGATGAGAGGATGAAAAAGCTGAGTATGTTCTGCTTGGACTAGGGTGGGGGAATTGGATTGTTCCCAATTAAAAAAAAAACCCACAAAAGAAATTTCTAAACTAATCTTTTCTCTTACTACAAACTGTTAATTTTCTACAATGTGTTACAAATGAATCAGCCAATTTAATAATTAAAGAGAATTTATTAAATAATTAAAGTATAAGTATTGAAAAAGCCACAAGCAAAACAATGCCGAGCCTGGCGATCGACACTAGGTGAACCAAATTCGGACTCTATTGCTCCGAATCCCCATGGTTTCACACTGCTGCTTTCGCAGGGTCCTGTTTCATAGATTTTCAGGCTGAGCGGGGTACAGGGGGCGGTCTTTTCACTTCTCTCGCTAATCTTACTCTTTTAGCGTATTCGTGTATTTTTCTTTACTTGCTGCCGAAAAGTTTCCTAGAATGGGTGAATAATTCATCTTCTTACTGGAATTCTGTTCAGGAATAAACATCTTTGGCGATGAATATTATCTTATCATTGATGTATATCAAATGCATATCACTGGGGCCTTGTCAGACAAAAAAATCCTTTGGAATAAACATCTTTGGAGACAGCTTATCCTAGCTTGGTATCTGAATCCCTCTTCCCTTATTACCTGAAGCAAATCGCTTTCTCCCCATCACTTGGCTTTGGTTACAAGAATGCTGTAGTTTTTAATTTTTTTGCACGAACTATTTTGCAGCATACATTACAACCCCTCTCATTGTATATTAAATCATTAATTCGTGCTTTTGTGGTAAACTTTTGATTAGGTTTGTTCATTACACAATTTCAATTTCATTCCCCATATTCACAAGACTTAACAGTTACATTTCTATATTATTGATCAGCGCATAAATTAACCTTTATAAGATAGATAAGTTGTTTATCCCCTTTATTTAAAGTTTATCATTTTTAATTTTCTACTAAACATCTTCTATACTACTACAAGTACTTATTGTGTCCTAAAGTTCTAGTCTTACTATGAGGTAGTTTAAGGCTTACAA
>VZSR01001846.1:40236-54873 GCA_013398615.1 Brachypodius melanocephalos | reverse complement strand
TTTGAATCTGGGATTGGAAATATAACTTATATTTTATACTCGAATTTATATTACCCATATTTCACAGCTAGCATGTTTGTTCATCCTTTGCTTCCTTACGGGAAGAATTTTGCTTTGCTTTCATTGTATTTGCTGGGTCTTCCCAGCAGCAAATACCATTTTCAGTGATGCAATTTTTTTAAAAGCCTAAGGCTTTTAAAAAAATTGACTGATACAAAGTAGTCTCTTACGATATTACCTGAAAATTATTTGTTGTTTTGATCTTGAACCCCCTTATTCTTTAAGAATTTATAGCTTCTTTTAATAAAACCTGATGAAAACAGACATCATATTTTGAGAAATTTATTGCAAAAGAGAGGATGGCTGACTTGCTTTCCACAGATATAAACTAAAAAAAAAATTCCAGTATGAAACCTGAATTTTTTTTTAACCAGCTGTAGGTGACTAAGAAATACATGATTACTTCAATCAACCACTATGCCATAGAGATCTTTTCTGTTACAGATTCAGTGCAAGCTGTTTGTGTTTGATAAAATCTCTCAGTCTTGGGTGGAAAGAGGTCGAGGGCTCCTGAGACTCAATGATATGGCCTCAACAGATGATGGAACATTACAGTCTCGACTGGGTAAGGAGAACCAGGGGAAATGAGATACTGGATGACAGTCATGCTATTTTCATGAGGTTCTTCCTTGACACAAATCAACATTCACTTTAGTTTGGCTTAGCTCCAGCAATTCAGAAGCAATTTGGACTTTTTCTTTTGCTTCAGTTAGTGAATATTGCTTCCAAAGTGAGTATCTTCATACCCTTTTATTGCAGCAGATGTTCCAGTTACTTTTTTCCCCCATAAAAGCAAGCCATGTTTAGTAACTAGAATATTGGCCTAGAAATTTATGGTAACATCATGGGTTGCTTATGGTGGGGGACGTCTGTTTGAGTAATGGACGATTTTTCAGGCTGGCAGGAATGTGAGATTATCTGTTCAGATACAACTGCTGAACTTTAATGTATTAACATATAAGGCTTCAGTCTAAATAGCTTTAGATACGACTCATAATCTTTATTAGCCTTGTTGCAGTTTAATCCCAGGCAGCAACCAAGCCCCTTGCAGCTGCTTGCTCACTGCTGCTCCAGCAGGATCAGGGAGAGAATTGGAAGTGTATAAAAACTAGAAAACTCCTGGGTTAAGATTAAAAAAAAAGTTCAATAAAGAAAGCAAAAGGGGTGCATGCAAACAAAGCAAAACAAGAAATAAGTTCACTGGTTCCCATGGGCAAGCAGGTGTTCATCCATCTCCAGCACAGCAGGACTCCATCACACATAATAGTGACTTGGGAGGACAAACATCATCACTCCAAACATCTTCCCTTCCTCTTCTTCCCCGTTTTTTTATCCTGAGCATGGTATTATTTGGTCAGTTTGGGTCACCTGTCCCAGCTGTATCTGCTCCCAACCTCCCACATACTCCCATCCTCCTCATCAGTGTAGTAGTATGAAAAGCAGAAAAGGCCTTGGCTCTGTGCAAGCACTGCTCAGCAATAACAAAAGCATCTCTATATTAGCAACCGTATCCAAAATCCAGCTCCATACCAGCGACTGTGAAGAAAGTTAACTCTACCCCAGCCAAAACCAGCACAACCCTACATGCTTCTCATTTACAGTTGTGAGAAAAGCCCAAGAGGGCTTGTTTGCAGAAAGATTGAAACCTTTGTACTATAAAAAGTGTCTTGACTGTTTTGAACTTCCTGATGTGTCTTTTTCCACCTAACTGATCTTGTAACTTGGCTTTAGTGATGAGGACTCAGGGGAGTCTCAGGTTAATCTTAAATACCAAGCTGTGGGCTCAGATGCAGATTGATAAAGCCAGTGAGAAGAGTATCCGGATCACTGCCATGGATACAGAGGACCAAGGAGTTAAAGTCTTTCTTATATCAGTGAGTAGTTTTTTGTTTATGTCTTAACCATCCTACTAAAGTTGGTGCTTACTTAAACTGTAGTTGAGGTAGCATTCCCATTTTTCTTTGCTCCTTACACTGTCTTAACATCACCCCAGCCCCAGAGATAAGGCACTTGGCAGATTTGCTTGTCTAGAAAGTCTTGCTAGTTATGAACAAATGCTACATGCTACATCAAAGGCTGCCCTAGGAAGCCAAAGCATTGCTCGTGGAGTCATGGGATCTGTTCCACACATACTGAGATTCTAACGATAGTGTTTAATACAGTTTGGTTTCTGATTTAAGAAAAATGGTCATTATTTTATAGATTTATGCAGTAGTTTAACCAAAATTAGATCTACTGGAACTTTCAGCACAGGAAATCTGTCATTGTCTGGAGTGCTGGAGGGTGGATACGTGCCCACTGAAAAGGAAACACTAAAACTGTCAAGAACGTCATATTAATATTAAGGGTTACACATTTTAACTTCAATTTTCTTTTGATGCAGAGTGTTAAAGTAGTAACAGGATAGTGAAAGTAATTTCTATGCTTGCTAAATGGAGAACAACAATCCAGATCAGAATTACTAAAACACTCAGGATCTGTTCATACAGTCAGCAAGGAAGAAAGGTCATTCCCTAATGTCTGCTAATGTGCTTATAGATATGGAGAGGTCTGAAAACATTCTTTTGGTTTACATTGATTCTACACAAGGTGTTGCAAAAGAATTAGTGTTCCTATGGATCAGAAATTGAGAGTATCAACAAATGGTCAGCTTTCCCTGTGATATTAGGTTTGTAGGGCTGGGATCTGGAGTCCCAGAATGGAACTTAGTGATACCAAATATGCATTGATGAGGAAAAAGAAGTTAAATTATTGGATAAATTTTTTCTCTATACTTTTCTGGAAAAGTTTTGAATACTTTTCTAGAAAAGTATTTTTCTTGAAAGTCTTGAGTTAATCTCTGATCAGGTTATTCACTCTCGATTTCAGTACTGATAAAAAGTATCTTGTTTGGAATTATTTTTTCATTTCAGCTCACTGCAGGGCAGTTTTGCAGATACAGAGGTGACAGATTCAGGTGTCAGATGGGGCAGATGGAAACTATTTTTTATGAAAGAATTCGACAGGTTGTCAAAAATGCTTCCCTCTGAAACAGAGACTGTTAAAAAAAATTGGAATAATTGCCAGCCTGACTGTCCATTGAGTTTTCTCATTATACCTCATATTGAAATTTTATGCCAGTGCCTCATGAAACAATTGGCTACAAAAGCATGAAGTTAAATTATTGACAGGCCAGCAAAAATCTGCAAGGTTTTAATTGAAGGTCTTTTTAATATGAGCTTTTGGGAGATGTCAGGAAAGCTGTGTGATTTCTGTGTGAAGAAGGCTACATGAGATCAGCAAGTACTGGGTATGTTAGCCATACAAAGTTGAAACTAAGCAGAGGAATATATTCTCACCCACCAGAGTTCTGTATATCTAATGTCCTGCTGTGTGTACCGTGGCCCATTCTGACTGGTTTGAAAAACACTTTATGAGAAAACTAAAAAGTATATTGTGAAAATTGGCATAACTGATGTGTATTATGTCATCAGTGTTTTATTGTGTTATAATTCCATGCACCTTTTTCTTATTTCTGAATATTAAAAAATGCAGGCAAGCTCTAAAGATACAGGGCAGTTGTATGCTGCATTGCACCATCGGATCTTGGCCTTGCGCAGTAGAGTGGAACAAGAGCAAGAAGTCAAGAATGTAGCACCTGAGCCAGAGGTAACGCAGTCAAATGAGGAAGACAGTGATGATGATGTCATTGCACCTTCAGGATCAGTTGGAAGTGGTAAGTAAGAACGACAGTGCTGTTTCCTGTTTTCCATGCATTTTCCTGTGTCATTTCTTAAGGCAGACTGTGCTCTTTATGTATGTCTGTGGAGTAGGACTGTTGCATGGATTTCCTTTTTGAATGCAACTACTTACTGCTTCTTCTCCAAACTGGTAAAAGACTCCTGTGCTGCCTCTGAATTACATGCCACAGTTCAGCGGAGGTTTTCTGTGCTTATTATCATTTACAGAATTTCTAAGGATGGTTCTGAGTTTTAGTTTTGCCTTCATCGTGCCCAAGAGTTGCACATAAAACCTGAGATGACTCAGGATCAGTAGACAGCATCCAGACTGACCTTTCAGTAGTGAGCTGTCTGGAAAGCAGGTTTACAAAAGGGGCATGGAAGGACGTAATGTTTTTTATTGTGCATGAAGAGACCATAATTTAAGAAAAATACTAGTCTTCAGTATGAGGGAGGCTTCCTTTTGTACACTCTACATCTGTGCTTTGCTTTCTTGTGGCTGAGAACATCCAGCCTTTGACAGTCCTCCATCCTGATTCACAGAAGGGGGAAAAAAAGAGAAATGAATATGAACAAAAGCAGTGGGAAGATTAAAGAGGTTGGAAACTTTTATGTTTTGAGATGCCTCTGGGACTCCTGAACCAGATTAGTCAAGAACATAAAATTCTACAGTAGAGACATCTTAGTCTGGAGAAGGCATATGCAAGGCAGGGGAGGAGGAATTCCACAGTTCTCATTTCTCATGGAACACCTGAATCTGAGACTTCTTTAGGCTGCTTGGGATGGCTCTCTTACTGCAAGGCAAGGAACAAAAGATAATTCTTATGACTAAGAGCTACTTCTATTGTTTCAGGTCCAAATGATGAAGGTGATGGGCAGAACATTGGTAGCACATAGCGGATGTGAGCCGATCTGCTTGCAAGGCTGCTATGAACACCATCTTGCAGGCATCTCTGGATGATACCCCAGGCCAGCGATTATTTCAGGCGGTATTGAAAGCTCCAGGACTTAAGAACTGTGCATCTCTGTTCTGTTTGTTTGGGTTTTTAGTCTGGATCAGTAGATTCCATCCAAAAAAAGGCAGACTTGGAAACTACCTGAATGTGGTTTGGGATGTTGAAAGCTCATCATATTGATGAGCAAAAAAAAAAAAAAAATCCAACCCCAAAACAACAAAAACACAAAATGCAACCACCCCCAACCATTTCCCCTCTTCCTTGTAATTAAAATGGCACATTACAGGTTGTCACAGCTTTTCATTGGGACCTTTTGGCTGTTTCTTCAGTAGTTCATGTCTTGCAGGTCTCCAAGATAGAACTTTTTGATGCAGTTCCAACTCGAATTCTGCTTTTATAACCCCTGCTCACCTTTACACAGGGAAACCCGGTCTTCACCAGCTCCTGTGCTCACTGGTTGCCCTTTTGGGTTCCTTTTATTTTTTGGTCTGCAGATGGGGCAGGTTATGTTTTTACCTTTTAATCCCAACATAGTTGTGGATGTGGACCCCATTGTTTACTGTCTAGTGAGTTTGTAAACAGAAAGAAACAAAACATTGTGGTTCACCAGAAAAGCTTTTTTAATGCGATAATAAGAGGCTTTAAAGCCTGCAGGACATTTTGCTAACTCCTTTTTTCTTCCCATTTCATTATTAATTTTTGGGGATTTATATTGTGGTGAGACTTTTTTATTTTATCTTTTCAGTAAGATGCTCTTGTGTGTTGAAAAAGTGAAACTATTGTTTTGTACTGTTCTTTTCTGTTACTATTTAAGGGAGAGCTAAGCCACTAAATATAATAGATGTTGCATACAATTTTACTTAGAAAATTTTGTTTCTGTGGCTACAGTAAAGTGCAGGAGGCATACAGGTTACACCTTCAGAAAAGTTAAAGACAGAACAGCTGTTAGCCCTTGGAAGAATAAAATAGGCTCATGTAATGAGCTCTGCAAGCCATTAAAATAAATCTGTGTAATAAAGCAGCTCTCATTTAATGGCTTGATTCAACAAGCCATTTAAGCACTTGCCTGACTTTACTGTATGTGAATAATCTTACTGAAGTCAATGCAACTCTTCATGCTTAAAGTTGAGGACATTTTTTAAAATCTTGCTGAATTAATGGCCTTAAATACAAAATTCAACTTCTAACCTTTCCTGTCCCCATTCTGTTTCCTGAAGTCTTGCAGCATGAAGAAAAGAGTAATACTGCCAGCCTTGAGTAGTTTGGGCTGAAGGTTGCTGTATTCTGTTCCACCACAAATAAAAGCAAGAATGTGGTTTTCTGTGTGTAATTCTAAACTACTTCTACCTTAGCCATAACTCACCTTTTTTCTTTTTTTTTTTTTTTCTCTCCTTTGGGTGTTTTTTAATCACTTGAGCCTTTTGTGTGAAAGCTGAGTTCTATTTTCGTATTGAAACATATGGTATGTTCTTGTCCAGCAAGGTGGGAATTTGATAATCACCAGGTCACTTTCACTATAAATTCCCCAAATTGTTCTATTTCCTTTATAAATAATTTTCTGATAGATAATTTCTGACTTACATGCTTCCTCCTTTGTAGGTTAAGGATATAAAATGCATAATTTAAAAGAAAATGTAAGGGGAAGAGGCATTTGATATAGCATGAATTGAAAACAGAAACCCAGCTTATAGCACAGAATCAACTTCGAAATTGAGTATTCAAATAGCAAAACAGTCCTTATTGCCTCTATTTTAATGAAGCACACTTTTCACTGGCAGTCAAGAACAAGTCTTCCCCTGTTTTCTATTGTTAACCATCACTGAAGACTGATGCTGTTGGGGCAGAGGGTACTTTTACTTTTCCTCATAGCCAGTTGAAGGACCATCTGTGATTACTTTTCTGGCAATTGAAAAGGGCTAATAATAAGCTGTGGCACTGCATCTTGACCTCTCTGGATTGTCTGCTCATGCCTTCTTGCATTTTCTTTTTTCCACCTTAGAGTTATGGGGGATTTACCAATGAACAGACCTCTTGCTGCACCCTCTACTCTTGCCATGCTTCAAAAGGAACATGGCAGGTTCCTTAGTACTCACCCCAATTGTTTCTGCACCACAAAGTGTGGGGACTTTCAAGTAAGTGATCTGCATTTTGGATCTGGGATCTTTTTACATTCTTGAGATACTCAGATTTAAACTACTCTTCAAACACCCTTGCATCGTAAAGCTGTTTCTTGTCAGCAGCTTGTTCATAAGGAAAATGAATAAGGTGTCTTGGCCAGCATGGCCTACTTCTGGGAAAACAGGCATTATTTCCTGGTCTCAGGCTCTATGAGGTCCATGCTGAGTCTCACTTTGAAGTGTTTTACCTAAAATGCAATTAATGGTGCATGAAGATTCAGAAAAATAGAATAAGCATTCTTACTTTGGGGTTTGGTGGTACAAAGTCACCTACAGCTTCTAAAAAATTTGGCAACTATTTACTGATGCAGATTTTATTTTTAGCTAGAAGCTTTGCATAAATGTTTATAGTGAAGGCAGAAATGTTGCTGAGCATCCTGATGGAATTGTGCATCCCAACAGAATTGGCAATGGGTTGAGTTCAGGCGCTGCCCAGCAAGATAGAGTTAGGCCAAAGCAAAACCCTGACTTAACTCTCTGCTTTAAGCCTTACTAAACCAGTGACAGGCAAAACCAGATAATGCCCATGTGTCTCAAAAAATCTATGTAAGACTGTCATATCAAAATCTACATGGGAATTACATTAAAACCTGTGTCAGCAAGCAAGCAAACAAAACACCCTGAGCCCTGCGCTGTGTTTCCTGTACCAAGCAGTGGCTGTTTGAGGGGAGGGTAATGGTGACCAGCTCTGCTGCCTTACAGCAGTCTTCCCCTTGATCATGCTCCTGCTCCATCTTTCCCTTTAGGCCTCTTGTTAACTTTAGTGTGGTGTTGACAATTCCTGTGTAGCCTGTGCGGTTGCTGACCCACACAGGAACACCCTTTCAGGTTTTCAAGTGGCAAAAGAATACTGAAGAGTGTCGAAAAGTTGAACATGCTTGCTGATGACTCGACAGTGTGCTCTAGCAACCAGGATGGCCAGCCATGTCCTGGCACAGCCAGGCAAGGGAGGGGATTGTGTCTCTCTGCTCTGCACTGGGGCAGCCTCACCTTGAGTTCTGGTGGCACTTTTGGGCACCACAGTATAAAAAAGACATTAAGCTAATAGAGAGTGTCCAAAGAGGGGCCTCAAGGATGGGGAAAGGTCTAGAGGGGAAGCTGTATGAGGAGCTGCTTGAGGGCGTTTGGTTTGTTCAGCCTGGAGAGGGGAAGACTGAGGGGAGACCTCAATGCAGTCTTGAACCTCCTCATGAGGGGAGTCTTAAACCTCCTCATGAGGGGCAGGTACCAGTCTCTACACTTGTGACCAATGACAGAGCTTGAGGAAACTGCATGAAGCTGAGTCAGGGGAGGTTTAGCTTGGACGCTAGAAAAAGGTTTTTCACCCAGAGGGTGATTTTAGAACTGGAACAGGCTCCTAAGGGCAGTGGTAATAGCACCAAGCCTGAGTTGAAGAAGCGTTTGGACAGTGCTCTCAGTCATAGGGTGGGATTGTTAGGGTGCCTTGTGCAGGGCCAGGGGCTGGACTTGATGAGCCTGATGGGTCCCTTCCAACTCAGCATGCTCTATGATTCTGTGAAAACGTTGCTAGAATGGTGATGTCACTGAAACCAAAAGTAAGCCTCTAATCTGTAAAATGAAAAAAATGACACACACAGGAAATACAAGCATTAAGGTAAGAGAATGTTTTAATTAGAACATCTTTCAGTAGTCCAGTTCCCAGTGCATGATGCATTGCTTTAGAGAAGAGGGCAGGAAATTAAATAAATGAGTCTTCAACCATCCTGCCCTAGAACTAGAACTCCTAGGGTGGGAGGTGACCAGATTATTAGAAGCCTGCAGGAATAAAAACCCTCCAGCTTTGTAATGGCTTTTCTCTGTTCCCTGAAGTATTAACTGATACCATTGCTTGCGTATTACTGCCATTAAAATGGCTATTTCTAATGTGTCCTGTTCTGCAGTTCAACTAGTCTCTTGCTCTCCCAGTGAGTGTAGAAAATGGTTTATTTACTTTCTAGAAACATGTTACGTATTTCAAATTTTATCATGTTTCCCATAATCTTCTCTAGTTTTAGGAATTCCAGTTATGATAATGGCCATAATTTGTCATACAAGATTTCATTAAACTGACTTTTCACTGTGTGCTTTTTCTCCCAGTGTTACTTGGTCTTTCTGTGCACTGACTGGCTTAAACTGAACTCTAGTCCATTGCATGGGTAGCGGATTTTCAGACAGGATGTTATAAAGATATTTTTAGTTTTTTTTAAAGGGTTTGTTTTTTCCCTCCTGTGAAATCAGCACAGACCAACACAGGTGCAAGAGAGAACTGCTAAATCATACAAAGTCAGTCTTGATTTTTTTCTGCTAGGTGAAAGTACAGGTATCTCATTAGGAAAGGCTTACAGATAATTTCTGTAAATAAGAGTCTTATTTGAACATAGTATTCAGAGCTCCCTTTTGACTCCTCCTTTCAAGGACTCCCCAAAACTCTTCCTTTTTTTGTAAAGATACAAAAGCTAAATTTGTCACAGAGAACACTGGTAATTCTGTTGCATGGCTGGGGAGTGAATGCCTTTTGCAAGGTTATCTGGGAATTAAATGTGGGGTTATTTTAAATGAACCGCTCCTGATCAAATTCTGGTAGCTTACCATCAGCTTCTAATGAAACTAGAAAAACCAAATGGTGATGTTATGATTGATTTCCTCCTGTTCCAGAGACAGGAAGTGTTATTGAGCCCCCATTGCAGGGTGTCTACTGCTGGTAACATGTACCTGAGCATCCACTGTGCACTGTTGTCTGAAAAGCAACGTGCTGTCTGTAGTCCATTTAGCAGACAAGATAAATTCCTGTTCTAGAGAATTCTGAGCAGAACTGCTGCTGCAAACAGGAGATCTATTGGACAAGGCCCTACAAAAAGCTCCCTAAAGGGAAGGATGGGAAAATGTTTTGAATCCAATTTGCTGATGGATGGTTCTGCCATTTCTGAAAAGGTTTTGGAGATAGCAGGAACCCGAGTTATCTGCAGCTTGTAGTATGATGGCAAGCCCCTCCCCTTGTTTAAGGGAACTAATACTCTGTATAAGCAAGTTTATCAGCAGTAAAAATAGTTGGAACCCAGTTAGTGTTTTAAGAGTAATGTTACATTAATTATGCATTGCTTTCCCTGGAACTTGCCTGTTTATAATAAGGTAACTGTTTCTTCCTATTTTAAGAGCTCTGTGAACAGCATTGACTGCCTGCAGAAGGTCTGCAGCCCAAGGACGTGTATCTGGTGAATAAACCCTACCAGCACTGTGGCAGGGTTAGCTGCAGTCTATCCACGAGGCAAGTGGAAAGCTGTATGCACCAGAGTCCTGAGTCTTGCAGCTACAGGCGTTGTACCTGCTGCAAAGCAGAAGATAATGTGAATTCTCTGTCCCGCCTCCCTTGTTGGTGGAAGAAACGTTATGAATCTACTGTATGGGATACAGCCTCAGAAGAGCTTTTAACAGCTGTTTGTTACTTAATGGTGTAGAGTCTTGCCCTGTGCAAGATTCAGTGGCTTCTTGTGTGTTTATATTGGGGAGAGAGCATTTGCAGTGTGTGCCACCCTGCAGGCAGGTGTTTTCTCTGTCCTGCTGTCTGGCAGGGTCACACACCCCTTTGACTGATGTGCTTAGGAAGAGCTTTAGAGAAGAGGCAAACCTGTTCTAAAACACGCTTCCTTGAATAAAGCACCAGTGAGGGCCTGATGGTGGCATTGATTCTGTGTGTAAAAACAGCAAGCTTTCCAGCATGCAGAGGAAGCAGTGCCCAAGCCCAAGTGGAAGGCCCTCTGTTGTGAATGCACTGTGCACCAGCTCCTTCTGGCACTGAGACAGCTCTGGAAGGGAGGTGATTTGCCTGCCGTGTTGTGAGCACATACCAGCACATCTCCAGTGTGATACAGCCCGGTGCAGCTGCTGAACCCTGGCCGTGCCCCGCTCTCCTTTCCCTGCTCCCGGGGCTCGTGAAGCCCTGACTTCACTGCTGGCAGGATACAGCGCTACAAAAAATTCCTTTGGGTAATGGAACAGTAGCCTTCAACTCCAGCTGTTTTGAGCTCCTGGCGCAGAGAAGAGATACTGTGGGGGTCTCAGCATACTGGCAAATGCAGAAATCAAGTATTTAACATGCTTTTCACATACAGGGAAAAGAGCTAGAGAGGTGAGAAAGCTTGAGCTCACAACACTACTGTTGTAGACTTCACTCAGATCTTGGGAGTTGTTTCAATAGTTGGGAATACAACTGAAAGAGCTTCTCTTGAAGGGATGTTACTGATAGGGAAGATACGTGCTAATGTCTTTTCAAACAATTCGATGGATGAAGGTATGGGTGTTAACCTCTCTGAAATGGGTTTTAATGTCTCCATTAACTTCAAGCAGCAGGTTTGTTACGGAGCCCAGACAGCCTGACTCCTGAAACAGACAAGTAGGGGACTGCATAAAGCCTGAAATTTGGAGTAAAATGACAGGTTCAAGGGGGAATATGAGGTAGGCGGTTTGGGAAGGCTGTACCTTCCTAGTACCTCAGCCAATGGGGAAAGGAAGAGGGCATCGCGTAGCAAGGAGTTTAGGATAAAAGGGAGGCTGTGTCCTCTGAAACACTGAGAGAGAAAACCCAGTGGGGATGTGTGGCCTAGTGGACTCTCTCCCTTTATTTGAATAAAGTTGAAGTATGCCTCTGTCTCCTTTGGGGACACAGGCTTTTCATTGCATGATTTTCTGTTAAAAAAGGGGAATCATCTGGCATCCTTCCAAGGTCTGGGTCCAGCACATGGCAAGAGGAGCTGGAGCCATGTCTTGCACAGTTTTAGATGATCAGCTCCCTTCGGCACTGGCCAGCACCGGGCAATTGATTGGGTACCTGAGACCCACAGATGAGTGATGGACTAGGGGGGTCCATGAATAGTCCACAGGAAAAGACCACTTGAAATCTCACCTGTGAGTACAATGGGAACTTCAAGGAGTAAAACATGGCAGGATGTCCAGCGGGGGCAGTAAAGGAAAGTCAAGAAAGGGTCTGGACTGTAAGGCTAACGATCCCAAAATACCTCCGAAGGGTCCTTTGAGAGAATGTTGGGATTTGTTGGGTTTGCACATTCTCCCAGAGGCAGAGGACATGGACGCCCAGAGGGGCCAATAGGGGCAGCTGAGAAAGGGTCTCGGCAACAGGGGGTGGATACTGTTGGTTTGGGAAAGGATTAGTTGAAGGGGAGTATGAAGGAATACGGTTAAGGCAAACAGCAATGGAAGACTGTGCGACAAGAAAGGAGAAACAGTGAGGGCTGGGATGTTCTCCACCTTATCTTCAAAATCTGCAGTCTAATACAGGGCCGGCTGCAAGTCTTTTGTATTCCCAGCTTCCACGATAGGGAAAATATAGAGGTATTGTTCCTACACTCCCAGCCGTTATGGAGCCAAAGTGAAGGATTTGAGTTTGTCCGCTTACTACTCAGGGCTTGAGGCCAGGTGTGAGAGTACAGGGACCAGCGGCTCAGGCTGGGGCCCTGTGGGGGAGGTGCGGGACCGAGCCGAGTCTGTGGGACTGCCGGGGCTCAGTTCCAGGAGGTGCCCAAAGCCACCACCTTCGTGGGCAGGGACTGCAGCGGCTCCGAGCCCCATGACCCTGCGGGATGTTCCATCCACCTGCCTGTCCCTGTGGCACAATCAGTTGTGCCCGTCTCCTGAGCTGTGCTGCCGCCTGGTTTATGGAGGTTGTGCTGCGAGACCATCGTGGGGGCTTGCACAGGTGTGCTAGGGGGCGTGTCTGGACACTGCAGCAGGATGAGGACTGGCTTTGGTGTAAAGGACAATGTGTCATGAAAGCATAGCTTGCTGCAAGAAGGGATCTTGTTAGGATCACCGGGAAGGTGAGTGATTTTGCAGAGTTTGGAGGCCGTGGGAGGCTGAGAGCTCAGGCAGCAGGAGCACGGGCTGGACAAGTGGCAGAGTAGGCCCTTGCAGGAATTGTTTAGAAAGGCACACCAGGTATATAAAAGATATGAAAGAAGGGATGAGGAAAAGGTAAAGGTACAGGCAAGGATAATGTCACAGTTTTTACAGTCCTCAACAGGAAAAAATGTGCAGGGAGCCCCAGGACCAAACGGAAAGGGGCAGCCACCAGGACAGCGGTTGGGATGGAATCAGTGTGCCATTTGTAAAAAAAATAAGAACATTAGAAATGGATTGTTAAGGGTGTCATGATCTCCTATTTTACTGGGGGCACTCTACACTGGAGCCCTTGCTGGACTGAGAAGTGTTTTTCCTAGTGACACTGGAGCCTCTCTGTCTACTTTGAATTTTATGCCAAAGGGGAGACAATTGTCCAAGTTGTCTTTTGATAAGTGGGAAAGATGAGCATTTTATTAAATTGCTATTGGTGAATGTGGGAGATGGGTTTGAAATGCGTGAGTTTCTGTTTGTTCCTAGTTTGTAATTCTGTTTGCTAGCAGGGGATTTGATAACTAAGTTGAGAATGCAAGTTACTGTAATGAGAAGTGACAGGGAGGCTAGTGCTGTTGTGCTGATAAAGCTTATGCTAAAGTGAACCTAGAAGTGCACATAGTCCCAGTGGAATGTGGAAAACTGGATATGGAGCCTCTCCATATCCTCAGATTACTCTGAGGCAACCTGGACAACTGGTGTCTAAAATGCAATAGGAAGGAAGGAAGGAAGGAACGAACGAACGAACGAACTTGCAGCCTGTAGCTAAATGCCTGTTAAAGGCAGATGTTTCGGAGCCATGTAGGTCTCCCTACAACAATCATACCCTGCCAGTTATGATGCAGGAGCTAAGAATAAATAATGAAACCCAGGCACTCCACCATCACAGATCCTTATACCATCTTGAACTAGGTACTCTGCGCACACTGCTACTCTTCAGGACTTGATTTAAAAGATTCTTTCTGGGGGTGCCTGTCACTCTATGACATCACAAAGGACATAAGACCTCTCAGTAAGGTTGAATGAATCTGACTCCTTGGTTTATTGGGCAGGGAATTATTTATATACTATTGTACAGAGACCAACTGATTGGTGGAGCAAAGGCAAACCCTTTCAACCACATTGGTCAACTCAGAGGGACATCAAGAGAGTCCCTCCTTCAGAAAGGAAGGACTAGTAAACATTTAGTCCTGTTTACAGAAATGTCCTGGGAAAGGAATTTTCAAGTCCAAAACATTGCAAGCAAGGAACCAGGGCTACAGGTGCCCAGTTACAGAGCACAGTAAACAGTATTTGGCCTTTGAGTGGGAACAAGATTATTTGGGCAAGATAATAACCAAATTTATTCCATTCCTAGTGTCCTGGTTTAGGGCAAATCTGGGAGAAAATCCCTGAACAGGGTCCCTCTGGGGAGCAAACCTAAATGGCCCCTTCCCCCAAGCCAGTCTGGGAAAAGAACTTCCTAGGAGAAAAGTGGAAAAAAACTATTTCTTTAACACATGTAGTGCCCACAAGATAAAGAATGGATAATATGAAACAACAAAACCTTTCATTCTGGAGTGAGATGGCAAACTGAGAAAGTCCCTGCCACGGTTGCAGCTTGGCTCTCTCTCAGTCTCTTATCAGTCCCTCGGAGGTCCAGGGCTTGGTGGGCCGCAGGTGCGGGCTTCCTGGTGCTCCTCTGGGTCTTTCAGTCTAGAGCAGGTTTAAACAGTCCCAAGAAAAAGGGAAAAAAAAACAGTCCAGGAAGCTTGTTTGCCTCAGCTAGCTCAACTAACTAAAAGCAAAAAAGATTTCTGTCCCACTGCTGTCCATGCCTCA
>VZSR01001846.1:17651-37313 GCA_013398615.1 Brachypodius melanocephalos | reverse complement strand
CAAGGAGTCTAGGATAAGAGGGAGGCTGTGCCCTCTGAAACACTGAGAGAGAAAACCCAGTGGGGGCATGGCCCAGTGGACTCTCCTTTTTTATTTGAATTAAGTTGAAGGACTCTTCCTTCTCCTTTATAGACACTGGCTTTTCATTGTGTGATTTTCTGTACATCACCGAGAAGGCACAGTAGACAGTTGTCTTTTTATTAGCGTACTATGAACAACTAGAAAAATCAATGTATGTAGCATCCCTATCACCTGTGTCAAAGCATCTTTATTATTTCAGAAGGAAACAGGGCCATACAGCAGTATAGATACAGAGAATTACAACAGAATCTTTGAAAATTCATTAAAAATATTTCAAGCGCCATTAGGTAAGAGTCGTAGAACCTACCAAAAAACCCCAACAAAACAAAACAAACAAAAAAACCCCCCACAACACAAAAAATCCCCCCAAACAAAAAACAACCCCTCCACCACAAAAATTCAAAACACCCACAACCAAACAAACCACACCGATCTTCCCACCCCGCAAGCAGCCAGCGAAGATAACAGGCAGGGTCAGAGTCCCGGGTTTAGGCAAAAAGCCTGAGAGCCGCGGGTGGGGTAACTGGGAAGGCGAGGTAGGAATCCCTTAGGCCAATGACGGTACGGATACGCTCACGCCGCTGCGGAGCACTGTCCCGGCCCGCCGCTCTGCGCTCGGGGTCCCGCGGGAGGGGAGAGGAGGGGGCGGGGCTGTCGCGCTCGCCGTGCGCGTGCCCGCGGGACGATCCCGGGCTCGCTCCCTCGCTCCGGCGGGGCGGGGCCACGCCGTACTCTCGCGATACCTTGGCCGTGCACTTGTCGCCATGGCGGGCTATTGGGACGGGCCCGAGGGCGAGCAGTGCCCGCAGCGCACCTGGCTCGCCACGCGCGTGGGCGCGGCCGCGGGTGGGCACCGGGGGGAAGGGGACACACGGGGGGGCGGCCGAGCGGGGCCCGGGCCCGGGCTCGGGTAGTGACGCGCAGTGCTGTGTTGCAGGCCTGGTTGGGGCGGCGTATCGCATCATCCTGCTGCGGCCCGGCTCGGCTCTGGCCGCCTTGCAGATGGCGGCGGCGGACAGTGTCACGATGGGTAAGGGCTGGGACCCTCTGAGTGTAACTATAGGGTGGGACTCCGGCACACCGCAGGGGAGCCAGCCTCGCCTCTGCGCGATCTAGCTGCACCCTTGCTTTTGCCCTTGCCTCTGCCCCTGCACGGTTTCGGTGGTTCTGCTCTACCGGCCCCGGGTCGTTGTTTAGCCGAGAGCTGGAACACTGAAATGGAAAGACATATCCTTGATTTGCAGGTCAGGTAACATACTTTTTGCAGTCTAGAATAAAAGTTACATTGAGGTTGTTTTGTATTTCTAGAATACTCAGTTTGTGGGCAGCAAGGTAGTGTAAGCAAATTCAGGTTTTTACTTAAAATATGTAGGCACTGTATTTAATAAACTGCATTTGCTAAAGAAGAATGCAATGTTCTTGGTGGCAAAAGGAAAATAAACGTGGGTTTTTCCTGTCATATTCTATAGACAAAGAGAAACCGTGTAGTTGTCTTGAATTGTCTTTGGAAGAGAAAGTGGATGCTGAAGAGAAGAGCAAGGAGCTGAAGGGGCTGCGTGGCTGAAGCTCCCTCTACCCTTGTCAAGTGCAGTTTTCCTCTTAGCAGACTTTACAGTCTAATTCAATGGCTTGTGCCACCTCTCCCTCTCCCCAAGTGCTGGTGCTCTGAGCTGGAGCACAGCCAGTCCAGGTTTGCATTCTTGGGTAGTTCGACTCTAAACCAGGATCTGGCATCTCCTCTGATGAGCTGAGGTTGTTATGAGAAGACTGGATCATGTAATCAACTGTGATTTCAATAAATCCCTTAATCCTAAACAGGCGTATTGGGTCCTCTTACCAGTTTCATACTTGAGAAGGGTTTGTCCTGTCTGCCGTTCAGGGGCCACACCTCATGGCCTCAAGCTGTGCATTTTGCCTACAGATGCTTGGTTCAAAGCAGGGAGAGTGAGAAAGTTGAATGCAGTCTTGGGTCTCGGAGTTTTGTTTCTTCAGTGCTCTTTTCGGTTGATTTCGGCATCAGCATAATTAATTTTCTGTATAGGTTTGTTACAAGAGCTGCTGGTTTTATACAGGGATTGAAATTTTTTATTCTGGACGTTTTTGTTGTTCCCAAGAAAGATGAATTGAAATCTGCAGATGGTACCTGGTAGACAGTTTCTTGTTTCAAGACTTTGTGTTAGATACAAACCCAGCTTTTCTTGACACAGCTCTTTGCCAAAGCTTGCAATTATATCAGTGTAGAGTCTGATGGGACAAGGTGTGTAATTATTCAGCGGACAGGATGCTTTTACTTGGCAGTTTCTTAGTTCAATTCAAAATTCTTAATTCAATTTCAAAGTCAGTTTACAAACAAAAATAATTTGCAAACTCAATTTATTTTTCTACTATCCAGTAATCATTGTGAGCCCTAGGCAAGCAGAGGAGGAAAGTGCCAGGACTAGCAGTGTTCAGGGAGAGCAGAGCCCTTGGGATTGCACTGCCCAGTGCTGTGACGTGGCTTCACAGGGACTTGAGAGCTGAGTTACAGTGCAGAGTCCAGGCAAAGCTGGGGAGGTGGCTGCACAGACACCACTGCTCCCCTCCAGTATCCCCAGCTGTCAGGGGTGCCCCGTTGCCTAGTCAGGAAGGGCTGTTAGGCGATACCCCGGCAGGATTCAGTGCTGTTTGGCGGCAGTGGGTGTGCAGTGCTCTGAGGCTCCAGCTCATAGCTGAGTGGGATCCACGTGGTGCAGGGGGAGAAACCCGGGGAAGCTGGGTGGGACTGGGTGAATGCTGAGTCTCACTGTAGCACGGGGATGGGATGTCCCCGGGAAATGGGAAACTTATCTTACTTTGTTTGACATTGTAGTCACTGCTAATATTGAAATCATGCTCAGTGTGAATTCACTGGTCCTTAAAGATTTTGGTTTTTTACTTGTTTACAGCTACACTGGGAGCTGTGTTTGGCTTAAGTACCTGTCTCAGTGCCCAAGTCCGGGAAGAACCAGAGGATCCTTTGAACTATTTCATAGGTGGCTGTGCATCAGGAGCTGTCTTGGGAGTGAGAGGTAACTCTGTACAATGTCTGCGTGGAAACATGCCCTTGCTGGTTTTAGAAACTTTTCTGTTGGGGACAGATATTAAAGAATGTTGATGTTAGGCTTCTTTGGTAACAATTTGTCTCAGCCTCTATTGGCATTGGCATTGTATGGCCCTGCTAAAATAAATATGGCTGAAGGAGAGGAGGACACCAAAGGGAACATGAAGTGATACACAGAATGAAAGGACAGCTAACTCAGTACTGCCAGTAAGAGCTACCAGTTATACCTTAAAATTGCAGGATAGGAAAAATATAGTTGTGGAAATCCATGTTTTCTTGGCAACAAATGTGATTTATTTTAGACAGCAAGTACAATCTAATATCTGCCTTGTGAATTTTTCATGTAGTCTAAGGGACAAGCTGTGTCCTGCTGCTGTTGCTTCTATAGCCCCTTGTAAGGCTTAAGCAGCTCCTGCAGATATTGACACAGCTCTATTTTCTGTAGACATTCGTTTTTGAACCTAAAGAAGTGAGGGATTTATTTAAGTTGTAATTGTGGTGAAATAGAATTAATCTTTACTTGTCCTGGTTGCTGAGCTGATGAGAGGTCAAAGCAGTAAGTGTTACTTTTGTCACTCAAATGAGCTATTTAAGATTGTGCGCTTAAGGGGACGGGGCAGTGGATTACTGAAATTGATATATCACATTGCAAGCCATAACCATAAGAAGTCAATTTTATAAAAAGGCCACTTTTCCATTTCTTCTGGCCAGTGTTGCTGATGGTCAAGGGACTTAGGAAAAATGACAGTCTATCAAGATTTATTGCAAAGGACTTGTGCCTTAATGGGTTTTTTCTGGTTTGATGTGTTTTCTTCAGCTCACAGTTACCTCACTGGTACCACAGCATGTCTGGGGTTTGGAATCACTGCAGCTCTGATGAAGATTGGTAACAAGGAGGGCTGGAGGCTGACGGGACCTCCCAAGCTGTAAATGTCACCTTTCCCCGCTGTGAGCTGGCTTCCAAATGCTGTATGTACTTAGGATGTTGTGTAATAAAGATTTGGTCCAATCAGCAGTTGTCACAACATTGTGGTGTCATGTGGCCGTTTCCCGACATTTGGGCTGAGATGCAGAAAGCTGGAGCTGCTGAAGGGGAAGCAGCATCTTCTGGTCTGGCTCTGATTTCTGTGCACAGGTTACATTGCCTACATGTCTCAGTATTATGTGTGCAGGCATGAGCACTACACTGTAACCTCAGTGAGGTCCTTGTAGTTGAGTGGGGCTTCTTGACAAGGAGTGGGATTACACTGCACTGAGACCATCAGTGAGGGTCTGGACCAAAGTTTCTGAAGAAGTGCTTGGTTCTGAGGTGAAAATGGGGAGGGTGGAATAGGGAAGAAGTTGTGAGTGACTCAAGAAGTGTTTGGGAGCCTGGGGTCTTTCTAAAAAGGCATTTCAGGAAGTTTATAGAGCTAAGTGCTTCAGGGTTGAAATTGAGGAATGTCTGAGGCTGGAAGGGATCCCTGAACACCAGCTGAAAACTGGAGCAGGTTGCTTATAGCTACGTCTGGTTGAATTTTCTATGAATAAACAAATGTGTCCTTCAAATCCACTAAGGAGATGGAGAGCATAGGGGCACAGGATGCACAAAGAGAGGTGAGAACTGAATCATTTTGCCTGGAGAAAAGGTCAAGAATAGATCTATTAGCACTTTTTCACAACTTAGTGGCTACATAAAGTGCAGGCTCAGGTGTGCAGTGAACGATGGGAAATAAGATAGGGAAATTGTAAAGAAAAAATCTCACAAGCAGAATAGGTAAGTGCTGAAAAACGAACTTGTAGAGGATGTGTAAACATCTTTGGGGACAGTATTCAACCGGACATGTGGGAACAGTACAGTACAGAGATGAGACATTAGGGGATGGGTGCATGGGTTACAGAGACAGGGAAGGTGGGCATAGGGGACGCAGGTGCATGGGAGAGGGGAACGTGGGGCGTGAGGGGAGGGGACAATATGAGGAGACTGGGGCACCAGAGGGCAGCAGAGGGAGGGAGAGTGATACCGGGACACAGTCACAGCCATGGCAGGCTGTGTTGCTCTGATACATGCTCTGTGTGGGCTGGTGTAGTCCTGGGTGTTTGCAGGGTGGTTCTAGGGGCACTTGAAGCTGGGCCAAGGGTCTGGTGTCCCCGTGTGCTCCTGGAGCTGAAGCCACCAGCTCTTTGGGAGTCAGTGGGGCTGACCTGCAGATCAGCAGCACAGCAGGTGGTGATAGACCTATCACCCCCTAATGAGAGGTGGGGGAGCAGGCCACTGTCTGTCTCCTACCCGAGGCCTTGGGAGGGGGCTCTGCTTCACCCTGGGCTGTGGAGAAGAACAAGGTTTAGAGAGGGGCCTGAGGGGCCAGAGATCCCCAGCAGGACCTTCCCAGGGTAACATGGGATTTACAGAAGCTCCTGTCAGCTTCAGCTGGCCCTGCTGCCTGTCCTCAGAGAATTCAGTGACCCATTGTCCTAGCCCGGGGACTCTCAGGCCTTGGACCTCCCTCTGCCTGAGCCTCTCCCAGCTCTTGGCTGGGGCCACGTGTTCTGTCTGGTCTATAATTACCCGGGCACATTCCTAGGGGGTCACAGGAGTTCTGCAGAGCAGCAGCAGGCGGTAAGGGGGACAAGTGCACGGCACAGCATAACAGGCCACATAGTAATGCAGGGGCACAGCATACAGCAAGCTCTTCACTGGGCTGCAAAGTGCATGGCCTGAGTGAGGACAAGCGACACTGCGCTAACAGTGAGCAACATGGTGGGGGCAAAGGGTGGCAACAATGTCATGAGGGTCAGCACACCTCGACAGTATGTGGTGCAGGGGAGCATGACGTGCAACATTGCAGACAGCTAGCAGGATAATGCATCACAATGTATGACAGCGTGACACATGAAAAGCAGTGCACAGCAGGCACTGCCACACACTGAGGAGGTGTGACGGGCTTTGCTGGTGGCCAGCAGCTTGGTTGCTGTTGGACCATCAGTAGTTTCAGCTATGGGGCAACGGCTGAGGAAGGGCATGGTGTGTGCTATAGGACTGAAGGTATGAGTGGTGACAGTGGCCTGGGCTGTGGGGCAGCAGTGTTGGCTGTGAATCAGTAGCTTCATGCTAAGGGTTCAGAGATGAGGCAGGTGAGGAGATCAGGCTCAGCTATGGGGCAGTGAAATGGGCAGTTGTTCTCACCTATGGAGCTGCAGTTTTGCCAAGAAGCATCAAATTCAGTAATAGAGCAGTAGCAGAGCCTGGTGTTCCTGGCTGTGGGGTAGACACTTTGGTGGTGGATCCAGTGGCTTTGCTATGTGGCAGTGCCACAAGGTCCCCAGGTCACCAGCCAGCAGTCCTGCCATGGGCCAGAAGTTCCAGCTGTGGAGACAGCACCCTGACACCCTGCTCCATGTGTTTCCACAGGCAAGATGTGGGTTGCAGAGGGGCCGGCCCCAGACCAGTGGAACCTGCGGGATGGGGCTCACGCTGGACACTTCCTGGCTGTGGCTGATCAACTCCGCACCACAGGACAGCTGGTGGATGTGGCCGTGGGCCCAGAGCGTGACATGGCCCATGCTGTTGTCCTGGCCTCCATCAGCTCCTTCTTCTATCGCTTCCTGGAGGGCAGGACCAGACAACTCCACCAAGATCCCCCACCCCATGTTCCCTTGCCACCTGGGGCCACACTCTGGGGCTGGCGGGCTGTCCTGACCTTTGCCTATGGGGGAATTGTGCCCCATGGCCGAACAAAAGAGGTGGAGGAGGCTGCCCGGGCCCTGGGTGCTCCCCGGCTGGTGACTGCCTGCGCCCTGCATCTGGAGATTGACCACCAGGAAGAAGGTCCTAAGCCCCTGGAGGAGCAGTGGGAGACACTAAGAGCCATGGAGCAGCTCCACACCAGTGGTGTGGGCTGTGACCTCCAGCTCCAAGCAGGGAACGAGGTCATCCCAGGTGGGCAGGAGGTGGGAGTCCCCTATGAGGGGCTGAGGAGTGGGACAGGGTGCTCTGGGACGCTGGTGCTCTGCATTGTCCCCTCTGGTGAGGATGGTAACACTGCAGCTCCAGGTGGGAATCAGGCTCTAGAGGTGCCCACAGGGCTGCTCCCTTTGGCAGAGCTGGGAGGGACTAGGACACCTGAGCTCTGGGGGCTGCACAGTGCAGAGGGTCCCCTGCTGCCTCCCACCATTATTTCTCCTTCATCCTAGTTCAGCGACTGGCCCTGAGCTGCTCCTGTGACTTCTTCCGGGCCCTTTTCACCTGCCCTATGCGGGAGGCCACCCACGACCCTGCCGACCCACTGGTCACGGGGCTGTCCCCAGCCGAACTGCGTCTCCTCCTCTCCTTTGCCTACACAGGAGCTGTAGCAGGGCCATGGCCCATGGTCTTGGAGGCAGCTGAGATCTCCTTGCGCTACCAGGCCTGGGGTCTCCTCACTCTCTGCCTGGAGGTTTTCACCCATGGCCTGACCCCAGAAACTGTCCCTGACGTGCTGGGCTTTGCTGTAGCCTATGGGTTGGATGAAGTGGCCCATGCAGCAGAGAACTACATCTTGGCCACCTTCCCCTGTGTGGTGGTTACACCGGCCTTCCTGGATCTTCCTGCACATCTTCTCATCCGCCTCCTCCGCTCCGATGGTCTCAATGTCCTCCATGAACTGGAAGCCTTGGAAGCAGCATCTAGGTGGCTTGTGGCCAATGGAGATGGCCAGGAGGATCTAGCCAAAGAGATCCTGTCATCTGTTCGCTTTGCCCTCATGTCCAGTCTGGAGCTGAAGAAGGTCTCATCTGTGACTGCAGGGGCAGCTGACCCAAAGATCCTCCGTGAGCTCATGGTAGCAAGTTTCACCCCCGTGGCCCAGCTGCCGTGCCGGGTACGTTCCTTGCAAGAGGTATTGGTGGTTTGTGGTGGAGACAAAGTAAAGGGCAACCTGGCTGCCCGAAAGCCCAGCAGACACCTCTGGTTTGCAGACCGCTACATCAGTGCTGTGGGGCTTGTGAAGCAGGTTGAGTGGCGGGCACTGGGACACTTTCCTGATGGCCCACGCTTCCGTCATGCTGTAACTGTGGTGGCCAACAACCTCTACATCCTGGGTGGAAAACACTACTATGGCATCCATGACACCCTAGCCAGTGTCTACAGGTGAGAGCTACAGAAGACTTAGAGTTGCCATGTGGCACCAGGACATTGTGGGAGGGATTGATAGAGCTAGAGCTGCCCCGTGGATCCAAGACATTGCAGCATTGCAGCTGGTCAAGTGGCCGCAAGACATTCTGGGAAGGGTTGGTTTTAGGACTCAGAGATGCCCTCCTACTCTGGGATGTTACAGGCTTTTTGGGAGTAGGAGTGGGAGGCTTCTATCTGGAGATGCCCCAGGACATTATGGGTTTGATATTGTCCAGAAGGAGGGGATATTCCCATGCAAGGTGACCATATGACCCCAAGCCATTATGGGACTGGCAAGTTGTAGGTGGATTGTTGCCCTCAGCAGTGCCAACATCAGCTCATGGTGTTGTAGGTAACAGGTAGTCTCTTGCCCCTTTGCTTCTCAAACCCAGGTACCAGCCTATGGATGATTCCTGGGAGCGTCTGGCCAGTATGACATGTGGACGGAGCTACTTTGCTGCTGTGGCACTTGGTAATTTCATCTATGCCCTCGGGGGCAGCTCAGGGGAGCTCTACTGCACAGATACTGTGGAGTGCTACGACCTGGCCAATGACAGCTGGAGGTGAGGCTGCCCTAGCAGATGCCTAGTTTCCCTTTTCTCTCAGAACCCCTTGTGTTGGCCATGGTGCCCAGTGTTTTGTGTCACTAAGCCTCCAGTGGAGGATCGACCTGCAGTGGTGTTTGAGAGAGGTCTACTGCGTGTTGAACAACCATATCCCTTCCGTACTGGGTGTTGACCAGTGTTGCCTAGTGAGCAGCAAATGAGTTTTTTGCCAGTAGCGTGTTCATTGCAGGTCTTGTTGGCCATCTGCCCATGAGAAAAGTAGTTTGATTCCTCTCACAGGCAGAATGTTCATGGGGTGATGGCCAATGTTGTCATTGAGGGAGCCCACTGTGGTTGACCAATGGCGTGGCAATTACAAAATGTTGAACAGTGATGCCCCTGGGGCATCCATTCTGTGTCAGCTGATGTTGTCCACTGGGGCTCATTGGGTGTTGGCAAGTGTTGCCTGCTGAGTTGTCAATGAAAACATGGCTCACCAGGGAGCCCTTAGGTAGTCAGTCACTGCAAGACAGCCCTGCTTAACCTATCCTTCACCTCTCCCTCTCTCCTTGCCCAGGAGGTGCCAACCCCTGCCAACCGCTCTGTGTGGGCATGCAGCATGTGCCCTGGATGGTGAGCTCTACGTGTCGGGTGGGTGTGATGAAGCATACCAGTGTCAGGCATCCTTGCTCCGCTATGTCCCAGGTGCACCTGTCACACTCCTGGCCCCCATGAATGGCCAGCGAGCTGGCCACATCATGGAGGAAGCGGGTGGGCAGCTCTATGTGGCAGGGGGCCTGTGTCAGCGGGCTGGGCAGACTGGCTACAGGGACCAGCTGACCTTTGAGGTCTACAGCCCCAAGCAGAACATATGGATCCTCCTTAGCCCCCTCCCCCGTGCACATGTAGTTGGGGGTGCAGCTGTGCTGGGAGGGGAACTGCTTGTACTGGGAGGGTACAGTCATGAGACCTACCAGGACACACACTTGATCCACGCGTACCAGCCGGGTACCCGGCGCTGGATCACCCGGGGCACCTTGCCCCATGCCTATACTGACCTACAAGCCTGTGTTCTCACTGTACCGCCTGCCTTGCGTGCCCCCAGCTGCTTTAAGAGATCAACTGAAACTCCCAACAATGCTTAAGGTATACTCTCTGCACCCCATACTGGGATACCTAGGTAGCATCCATGGGTACCTCTATGGGACAAGTGTCCAGATCCCTCTCCCAGAGTGCGTTCCTTCTGTGGTTTCCAGCAACCCTTCACCCTCAAGGGTACATGACGTAGATTGTTGTGAACCTGTGGAACATAAAGATTCCCCACACTGTTGCCCTGTCCCTCCAGGAATACTCAATCCCTTTGTCTGAGCCCTTCACCGGGAGCTGAGAATCCCCCAATTTCCTCCCACTTTTCAGTTAAATAAAAGTGCTTCCTGAACTGTCTGAGTCTTGTTTCTGATGGGGAACCCAGACATCCAGGTGCTTCTTACAAGGAACAAGAGGAGAGCAGGAGACCAGTGACCTGGATGTCCTGTGTGGGTGGTGCTGGGCACTGGGACTCTGTGTGCCTGTGTTCACTGGGCACGAGGGTGTATGTGAGTGTCTCAGGACAGAGAGGGATCTTGGGGTGCATGGGGGATCCTGAGGGAATAGAATCCTGGGTGTGCCAGGATTTGTGGGGGTTGATGGTGGGGTAGAACAGGGGGTCCTGGAGGCTTTGGGGTTCCTTGGTGGTTTTGAGAGGTCTTGGATTCCTGGAGTGACATGGAGTCAGGTCACTTGTGTGAAGAGGTGGGATAAGTCCAGGGAGGAGTTGGAAGGAGAGGCAAAGGTAATGGGATTCTGAGAAATACTGGGGTACCAGTAGTGCCTGTAGGGAGGGAACTGGGTGGCTTCAGATGGGTAGAAGAAGGCAAAAATTTGTAGTCTTAAAGAGTTCTGAGGAGAAGGAGATAATCACTTCCCTTGGCCTGCTGGCTCTGTCTCTGTTAACCCAGTCCAGGTTTTGTTTCTCTCCCTTTGCTGCCAGATGCACTGCTGGACCTTGTTCACTTTTCTGTCCACCAAGATAGACAGATCTTTTTCCACAGCTCTGCTCCCCAGATGTCTATGCACCACTGTTGTGGCCTGCAGACTGTGCCAGCACTGGAGCTGTTTGCCTCACTGTTGTCCCAGGAAACAGGGATAGAGAGGATAATGTGGTTAGAGGACAGCACTGACGGACAGATAAGTGCCTCCTTACAAATGCAGTATGTGTATGTCCATGAACATGCTTGCACATCAGACCTTCAATACCAGACATGCTGGCCAAGCACAGGCACACATTCCTACCTGTGGACCCAGTAGTTAATCTAGCAGAAGGCCATGCTGACTCACAGCAGTTTGACAATTCATTTGGGACAATTAGACCTGGAACTGTGTTTCAGGCTGGAAAAGTGATTTATAGGATCCCGCTGCTGCATTTATGCACCAGTTCTAGGGCGAGCCATTCAACCCCCACCAATGGTGACTGTTGCCTCCTTCTCACACCTCCCAAAATGTCTGAGTGACATCTAGACACGTGGTCACAAAGCTTGGCCAGCTCTGGTGTGCTTTGTCCTAGTGTAATCCCTTACAAGTCACATCTGTTGCCCTTCAAAGCCTCCCACCCTACTCCTCCCTATCCAGCCATCCCATAAATGGGTCATGCAGAGGCATCAACACTTGCACTTTCCTTATTACCTGCCAGTGGAATGTTTTTCCTGTGTGATTGAATACTACAGGGAAGAATCACACATTGGGGGCCAAAGTCAGGAATAGGAGTATAAGTGTGCAGTTTTGAATGCCAGAATACAAGAAGGATCTAAAGCTGTTAAAGACTACCCAAAGAAGGCCACAGAAATGGGGAAGGGTCTAGAGGGGAAGGGTATGAGTAGCAGTGGAGGGCACTTGACACATTCAGTCTGGAGGGCATTGAGGGGAGACCTCATCACAGACACCTCCCCTGAGGAGAGTGCCAGCTCTGATCTCTGCTCTCTGAGACGTGGGAGAGGACCCCAGGAACAGCTGGAGCTGTCATGGGGGCATCCCAATGGATCAATATTAGGAAAAAGTTCTTCCCCCAGGAAGTAGTCAGGCACTGAACAGTCTCCCCAGGGAATGGTCACAGCTTCAAGGCTGCCAGAGCTCCAGGAGTGTTTAGACAATGCTCTCTGGCACAGGGTGAGAATGTTGTGGTGTCTGTGCAGGGCCAGGAGTTGGACTTGATCCTCAGGGGTCCCTGCCAACTCAGGATATTCTAGGATTCTGGGATTCCATGGACCTTTCTTCCCTGTCTTCACTATTCCAAATACTGAAGACAAATTTCTCATTCACTGTGCACTGCCAGGACTTGTGGCAGGTCCAATGAAATGAAACCAGCACCCCTTATAAATTCAGGCACACAATATTTATTATGTGATTAAGAACCTGGAACTGAGTGGAAAGTGTATTGCATTTTTGCATGCATAATTTGAACAGCAGCAGTTGCGACAGATCACAACGTAATTCTGCTTGCCCTCACTCACCCCAAAACCAGGCAGTGGCAGACCCAGACTATCACTGACCAGTTTAGGACATTATTTTCCTCTTCTGAATAACCAAGGAATTATTTTAGCTCTGGAAACCTCAGGCTATTTGAGAATACTAGAGAAAGGAGCTGGATGGCTTCCTCCTAGGCAAGTAGATCTTTCGCTTTTAAAAGAAAGTGTATAAAGTAGAGCCACAACTCTTGATCTCTTTCTCTGAGTGTACAGAAACATTTACATGGTGTTACCTGCATATTTCACTCTGACATCACCGATGGCCTCAACACCCCTGTCTAGGCTGTAAGCAGATGGGGTCCTCAGGAAGCCAAGGTCTGTGACCATCAGCTTCCTGGAGAAAGGCTTGACTGATGTCTGCAGAGGACTGTGGTGAACCCACAAGTCCTTTGTGGTGCAGAAGGAGTAACTTGCAGGAGGATTGTGCTGTATCCCCAGGTCTTTAATTGTGCAGTAGGTAACCTCAGGGCACAACTCCACTTCCTTGATCGTACAGAATGTAGGTCGCTGTAGGGGGATTTTGAAGCTGCTGAGATGCGTCATAGGGTTTCCTGTTGACTCTCTCCATTCCAGCAGCGGATACAACACCTCTTGGATCTGCAGGGACTGGTGCCAGGAGGGTTGTCCCACCAGACACATCCATGCCAGCCAGCCTGCTAGACCCAACACGGTCAGGACCAGCAGAGCCAAGGAAGGCAGGTAGACCACCCAGTGCAACAGGCAGCAGTGTCTCAGTATCCACTGCCCCCACTGTGGACTGTCCCCACCTGCCTGCAAACCCAGCACGGGTACAGCCCGTCCTGGGATGGAGCATGGGCAGAGGGGAGCAGGAGCAGGTAGCGGGGAACATGCAGGCTGGGTGAAGTGTGTGGTGTTTGGGGGAGGTGGTAGTGTTGGGGCATGAGTGGAAAGCATGGTGTTGGCCGACATCAGAGGAGGAGATGGAGATTTGACAATGGAAGAGGCCTCTAGCATGGCAGTAGAAGGAACTGCTGTGGAAGTGGTGGGAAATGTGCCAGTGGACCCCATGAGATTGCCATAGATAGTGCTGGCAGCAAGGGTGGTTTGGGGATGGCCACTGGTGCTAGAAGGGCTTCTGCTCAGTGAGGTGACATTGTCAAGGGTGGCAGGTCTGTGCAGGGTGATGATGGTAGCAGCAGTGAGAATGGTGGCAGTGCTGGGGGCCTGTGTGGGTGTCATGGTGGGTCTGGCTGGCACAGGAGTGGTGGTGCTGGGAGCTCTGATGCTTGTCAGCACCACAAGCAAAGTGCTTGGGGAAAGGCGAGAAGTGCTACTAGGGGTGCTGAAGGAAGGTTTGTTGAGGGGAGATCTTGTGGTGGTGAGGGTAGGAAGGCAAGATGAGGTGACAGCACAGGGCATGGTAGTGTGCTCTTTGGGGATGAATGGATTTAGGGGGAAGATGGTTGTGGTAGCTTTCTCTGTTGTTTCTTCCCCATAAAGATATTCATCCCCTTCTTCCTCATCTGCATCCTCCACGATGCTGCAGTTAAGCTTGAAGTGAATGATGGGCTTCTGCCTATGCTCAGCAGGGCTGTGGCACAGTACCTTCTCAGGTGCGACCTCCACCTTTGTTTCTTCCAGGCCCCGCTCTGGCTGATAAACAATGTCAGCATTCTTCTGGATCCAAGTCTGGAGGTAGTGAAGGTCACAGTTGCAATGCCAAGGGTTCTCAGTGAGGAAAACATACATGAAGAGGCGCCCCTTTGGGAAAAAGTCAGTGGGCAGGGTCTGCAGCTTATTCCCTGAGAGCCAGAGAGTCTCCAGCTTTTGCAGATCCTGCAGCAACTCTTTGGGTAGTTCCTTCAGGAGGTTGTCTGAGAGGTCCAACTCCCTGAGTGCCCTCAGCCCTGCAAAGGCCTCCTGGGGAAGCTGCTGCATCTTGTTTCCTCGCAAGTCCAGGTTCTGCAGCTGTGGCACTGTGCGGAAAGCCCCAGGGGCCAGTGTCTCCAGGCTGTTGTGGGCCACAGCCAGGTGGGTGAGCGCAGGCAGGCCCTCCAGGATGGGTAGGGCCACCAGTGCATTGTGGGAGAGGGTCAGCTCCTTCAGGGATGGCAGCAGAGCCCCCGTGTGCAGAGCCACCAGCCCATTGTTGGCCAGGTCAATGTCCTCAAGCTGGGCGAGAGGCAGAAAGGCAGTGGTGGAGAGGGACTCCAGGCAATTGTCGCTGAGTAGCAGGATGCCTGTGTCCGCAGGCAGGTCTGGGGGCACTGCGCTGAGAGCTTGCCCTGTGCAGTTCACCTCCAGGAGGTCCTTGACCTTGTTCATCTCTGAGAGGCAGGGCTGGGCTGGGGGCAGCACAGCTAGGAGAGTGACCAGAGTCAGAGCAGGGACCTGCATGGCCTGGAGGGGGAAAACCAAAGGGTGTGGGTGCAATCAGGCATGAACCTACATATTGCCTTTCTTCCTGTGCAGGCACCATTTGCAGCAAAACTGTCATCTCCTGCTAGATCTTCTGGCACCCTCTGAGCTCTGCAGCTCTTCCCTGGGATGGTGTAAGGGAGGGATGAACCCCACACTTACTGCCATCTTGTCTTTGGAGGCCAGTAGATTGCATTTTGGCCCTTTTGCTCTCCTTGCTTTCTTTCATAGTGGGAAGAACCTGACTCATGGGGCTCTTCAGAGCAGTGCCTTCTCCACCGGGGCAGCATTGCTGCCCTCACCACTGTAAAAGTCATGCCTCTGTAGTGTTTGTGTCCCAGCATACCCACACCCAGCTCAACCCAGACAAACGGTGTGCTGGAAGAATCTCCCTGAATATGCTCTTACCCAACACCAGCTGAGTCCTGTCCCAGATTTGGAGGGTAGGAGCATGAATCATGTGAAAGGGCTTCCTGTGCATTGTCCTCCATAAGCAACCAGGCCCTTGTGAACACTGTGACTCACCTGCAGATCTTCCAGTGCTGGCGCTCCTGCTGCTCTGCCTCCTCTTGCCCACAGACCAGGCAGTGCTCTGGGACAATGCTAGCGTGGAGCTGCCCAGCCCTCTATCAGCACCCGCAGTCGTAGGAAGGGAGTTGTGGTTTCCTGAGCAGCCAAATCTATCTCCTGTCCTTTTGCACAGCCCTTGCTTTGGCTGCACTGCCACATCACCCTCTTTCCTTGCAAAATGTCAACAAGGATCAGCAGGCATTGCCCCAGCAGCAAATGGTTGTGGCCCACTGCAGTCTGCACTGGATCCTGCTTGTTCTGCTGCTCAAGCCAGTTTTCCCCTTATGATTCGCAGGAGCACTTGCAGAAAATAATTCCATTGGCTTCTGGAGAGGAAATGGGCAGGAACATTGGCCACAGCTTCTGAGAAGGGGCTGAGGTGGTAATAAAATGACTCTATGCCCATGATGCTGGAGAAGCCCTTGCATCTGGAAGCAGACCCATCTAGACCAGGATGCCTTGAGGCTAAGGACATCTACTGCTGTCTGTGATAGGAGGGGGATGGACTGAGGCTCTCCTCTCCCAGCAACTTAGTTTAAAGCCCTCTTCTCCAGCATGGCAAGCCTGTGAATGAAGATGCTCGTTGCTTTTTCAGACAGACAGATTCCATCTGCCCCCAGCAGACCAGGTTGTTCAAAGCAAGTCTCATGGTCTAAGTAGCCAAACCCCTGGCTGTGGCACTAGTCCTGTAACCATTTGTTGATTCCCCAGATTTAACTGGCTCTTTCAAACCCCTTCCTGGGTTTGATTGGTTTGACTTGGGAAGATTGATGAAAAAACTACCTGTGCTCCAGAGTCAGCAGCTACTGCTGCTCCCAGGGCTCTATAATCCTTCTTGATGCTGCTCAGACTGCTCTTAAATGTATTACTGGCACCCACATGAAACAACAGCAGCAGTTAATGGTGGACGGTGCAAGGCATGGTAGTCTGTCAGTGACATGTCTGATACAAGTTCATGGTAAGCAGCATAATCTAGAGAGTGCAGCAGGCCAGTAAATAGTACCTCCATACCTCTCAGAAGAGAGTCTCCTCCTACTGGTACCCTCTTCTTAGTTGTGCTGACTGTTAGATGGGGAGCAGATTATGCTGCCTTACTGGTTGTTATATGGGGAATAAATGGGGCTGAATGGAGGCACTGGCAGTAGACAGGCTAGATGGCGCAGACCTCTGCGTAAGATTTGCAGCTTTTTCTCTCAAAGGCGCATCCACCATTCTGCCTTGGGAGTCAGGTAGGAGGAATGTCTTCAACCTGTGCCGATGGTCACACAACATGCTTGAGTGCTGGAAGACAGAGCTTAGATGCAAGTTACAAATGGTATGCATGATGACAACTGCATTGGGGTACTCATCTGCAGATGCATTTCCCTCTGCCATGAAATATTAATTTATAATAGTATCTGCAGAAGAAATGGAGTCTGAAATGATACCTACATTTACAACAGTAATTACAATGGCATCTGTGTCTGTCTAAAAGACATGAGTTACCTAATCTTAGAATATAAGTTGTTCTTAATAATATTCTTGCCCTCTTTTAATTTTATTTTTCTATTTTTTTAATTATTCCTTGTTCAAACAAAGAAAACACAGACAGGGTCTTTGGGGATTGAGACAGGAGGTGTCATTTTAACTAGAACCTCTGATTCCTCAGGCTTTTTTGCTTCTTTTTACTTTTCATTTTTACAGTCAGATACACCTGTGTGCTTTGGTTGCTCCAGTTCCTAGACCTCATTGTTGGAAATTATATAATTTTTTAAATTTTTAAATTAATGGTTTTAATTGATTTCTAATTATTTTTAAAAATTAATCATAACCAGTATGTAAGTTATAAGTAGTGTGTTAGTCTTAACTCACTTTTAACCAGCATTTAGTAAAGTTGTCATATGCTCCTTTTGTGGGAATAGAGCTTGGGAAAATTACAGAAACTTTACATTTTGCTAAACTAACTCTGATATGCTTCAATGAAAAAAGCCTGGGAGAAAGAGATATCTTGTTGAAGCTGGTCATCTAGAATGCAGAATTTATAGACTACAAGGACCTTTTGTGGAAACCAGAAGATAAAGAGGAGACTAACAAAGAGTCAGTATATGCGTTGGAAAGTCTCCACTGGAGGAAAAAGATATTAAAAAGACTAAAAATATGGACTAATTAGCACAAGAAGCAAGAAATAAACAGCCAATAGAAGATAGAATACTAATTATGAAAGACTAATGTAATTTAGAACCAATGAACATTAATTTCTTTTTTGCTAACAATGTATAAATAAGTTTAAAAATTTTGTACCACTGTATTTGTTGGAGGCTGGAATTTTGTTGGCCATACACACACCTCTGGACCAAGGATAAAGTAATGCCTTACTTGTTAACACTGAAAAGACAGTGTTAGAGGGTTTTATTTATCCTGATGATGTTGGGGGATTTAGTAACAGAAGGATAGCAGAAGCATGCTGACAAGTAAGACTGGCTTGACCCTGGTTTTTTCTGTTTTATTTATTGCCTGGCTCACATCTGTTTGCCCACTGCTGAAGCAGTGGTGTCACTGCAAAAAGCAAGTGCCGAGTGTGTTCTCCAGTGGGGTCTGGATATACAAACACTGCAGTTGTTGGTGCCTCCTTACCCTCTGACACAAGAGAATAAGGGAAGGCTGTAGTCAGGTCCATGTCGAAGATGTGTGAGTGTCAGAGGCAATGAATGGGTTTCTTTTGGGCATGTTCAAAAATGCAGTGTGGGCTGTGAGTGTCTTCTAGTGATCATTTCAGCTGGAGCTGCTGCTAGGCCAGCAGCAGACTGGAGGGGCATTGCTGGGTCTCTCATCTCCATTGTGACCCATGGTGTCTCCTCCAGCCAGCTACCAGAAAAAAGAGCCTGGCTGAAGTTCCACACAGTCCTGGTAGGCTCTGTAAAGCCTTGAAGCCTTCTGCCTAGGCTGAGGTGCTTTGTGCCCTTAGCATCTTCCTGGGAAGTGAGTGCTTGTGCATCCTTCCCCTGCAGCAGTGTCCCCTATTGGCTGATGTCTCTCCTGTACTAAAGAGGAGCAGAACATGTGGGTGTGGAGGAGGTCAAACACCATACATGGTGTGGCATTGTGTATATTTGGTCTGAGCAGTGCAGAAACCTGATGTGCTATATGTCTACATCTGTAATAATGTTGCTGTCTCTGCAGAACTGTGCAATGTTATTGACACATGTGACAGGATCTGCAACGCTACCTGCATATGGAATGCCATATGTAGCACTTGTTACACCCAACAACCTAGTGCAGATAACATTGCAGATGCAGATAGCATTGAGAAGGTTAAGTTGCCATATGTCATGTTTTGACACTGACCAAACGCCAGGCACATACGAGAGTCGTTCACTTACCTTCTCCTGCTACAGTTGGGCAAAGGAGAGGGAAAAAGATGAATGATGGGCTCGTGAGTTGAGATAAGGATTGGGAGAAAAAAACATTCTAAGGGCAAAACAAGTTCAAATTTAAAGGTATAAAGTAAATTTATTATTAGCAGAGTCAGAGGACAATAATGAGAAGTAAAATAAGCCTTTAAAACACATTTTTTCCTCCCCAGCCCCTCCCTCCTTCCCACCAACAGCACAGGGAGACAATGCATGGAGGTTTTGGTCAGTTCATCACTTGAGATCTTCTATTCACTGAGGGAGGGGAGTCTTTTTTCTGCTATGCCATGGGGTCCCTCCCATGGGCAAACAGTCATCCCAAAACTGTTGTAGCATGGGTCACTCATCCAGGGGGTGCAGTCTTTTAAGGATAGCCTGCTCTAGTATGGAAGCAATGGCCCTCCATCTCTGGAAGCAGGGGTCCTCTCTCTCTACTCAGGTCTCCCACTAGGTCACAGCTTTTTCTGGTATCCACCAGCTCCAGCATGAGCATTTTTCCCATGGGCTGCAAGTGGATCTCTTCCTACCCTGTAGACTTCATGTATTACAAGTGGGCAGTTTATTTCACCATAGTCCTCACTACAGCTTGCAAAGGAATCTTAGTTCTGGTGCTTGAAGCGCTTCCTCCCCCTATTTCTTTACCACAGACCTTGGTGTTGCCATGTTGTTTTCCCTCACAAGTCCTCACTTCCTCCTCTTCTCTGATTAGAGGAAAAACTGCTGCTTGTAGGTACCATTGCCAACAAGTTCCACTAATTCAAAGGCTCATGTAGGATCACACAGCACTGAGAAGCTGATCTCATCTAAGTTCCACACTGATGAATCACTCCCCATGTTTTTGCTGCCAGTCGTGCAGCCCCACTGCCATCGCACAGGCAGTGGTGACTCCCACTGTGAAAAACAAAGTCTAAGCAACTCCTAGTAACTA
>VZSR01001846.1:5007-17551 GCA_013398615.1 Brachypodius melanocephalos | reverse complement strand
AATCATATCTATAAGGTTTCCCTGTCTCACCATTCCCAACACTAGGGTAATGTGAACATGCTACTCCCTACCACAAATCCTCTGTGGGATCCAAATGATCTAGGCAAATATGCCTAAACAGATACTGGGAATTAGTCAAATTTGGATTAGAGAATGTCAGTCTGAAAGCAGTAAATTGAGCATTAATGTATAATTTTAAACAGGGACAGCATGAGTCTCCTACCGACTTTGTACATAGACTTCTAGATAGAGCGGAAATGCGAAAGTTTACAATGCTTGCTCCTGCTTCAAAAATGGGGGAAGCAGCAGTTAGCCTCCTTGATGCTAGGACAGTCCAGCCCAGATATCAGACAGAAACCACAGAGATTAAAAGAGACAGATAATAGAAATTTAGAAGTAATCATGGAAGAAACATGCAGGGTATATAACAACTGAGACAAGAAAAGAAAAAGCTCACAGGAGCCAGTGACAGCTTTAGAGGAACATCAAAGAGGAGAACGTGGTCAGGGATGAGGCAGAGGCAGAGGCAAAGGTGGAAATTGTAGAGGCGGCTCAAGTCAATCCCAAGGGAGGTTAGGACGAAATCAGTGTGCTTACTGTAAGAAGGCATTGGCTTTAGAAATGCTGGTTCTCAGATTTACCGAACACTACACAGGAAGCTATTGTTGCAGTACTAGATAACAGTGAGTGACGGGAACCAGCAGATCTTTCCTTAGTGGACCCGCTGATTAAGATACAACTAGGGAATAATAAAGAAATTGAATTCTTAATAGATACAAAGGTCGCATTTACGGCTTTAAATCAAGATTTAATGCCTAAAAGTGAAAAGCATATCCAGGTAATGGGATCCATAGGTCAACCAGGAAATGCCTTTCTCTTAAAACTGTTAGAATAAAAAATTGGGAAAAGGATGGGAATACATCAATTCCTCTATCTACCAAATTCGTCAAAATCCTATTAGGCAGGGATATCCTTGAAAATTTAGAGACAGCAATTGAGTTTAGAGAGGGAAAAATTAAATTTAAAGTACCTGAAGGCAAATTGATTTTAGCATTAGGATTGGCAGTTGATACAGGACCAACAGTGCAATAGTAAAAACACGAACAATAGTAACTATTTGGAGCAAATAATAAATTAGGAGTATGGAATACCGATTGTCCTGGGAGATCAAAATTTAATTACAGACAAGAACCAGGCCAGTGGTTAGAAGAAAATATCCCTTGAGGATAGAGGACAGAAAAGGGATTGAACCAATTATTAACTTATTAGCAAATTTTTGACACTAGGATTGTTGAAAGAATGTGAACCCGAATTTAATACTTCTATACTACCAGTGAAAAAATCTAATGAAACTTATAGATTAGTGCAAGATTTGCAAGTTGTCAATGGGATTGCTAAATGTATCTACTCAGTAGTTGCAAATCCCTACACTTTGTTAACTAAACTCCATGATGATCTCATTTGGTTCTTGGTGATAAATCTCAAAGACACTTTCTTCTGTCTGCCACTTGCAGAAGAAAGTCAAAACATATTTACTTTTGAGTGGGAGAACCCTGGCACAGGCAGGAAAAACCAACTTACCTGAATGGTGTTACTTCAGGGATTCAAAAACAGTCCTACAATTTTTGGGAATTAATTGGCCAAAGAATTGAAACAATGGCAGTCTCTGCCTGGGGAGGGAACACTCCTACAATATGTAGATGATCTACTAATTGCTACAAAAACTATCAAAGTGCACCTTATATGGACAATAAGTTAATTTTTTTGGACTAAATGGTTATTAAGTGTCTCAACAGAAAGCTCAGTTGGTGCAATACCAGGTGACCTATATTGGATATGAAGTCTCTGGAAGACATCAATCCTAGGGAATTTCATGGAAGGAGGCAACCTGCCAAACACCTGAGTCACAAATCATAAGAGAGCTCCGTGCTTTTCTTGGAATGGCAAGTTGGTACTGGTTGTGGATTTAAAACTACGGACTGATGGTGAACCCTTTATATGAGCTAGTGAAAATTTTGAAATGAATCATGCCTTTGAAGAGTTAAAGTGTGAGCTCATGAGAGCCCTGGCCTTGGGACTTCCTGAGATGAGTAAACCATTTTGGTTATTCTCACATGAGAGACAAGGAATAGCCTTAGGGGCTGGCACAATACCAGGGTCCTTATGAAAGGATCTATTTTTGATACTGTGAGCAAAGGCTGGCCCACCTGCCTTAGGGCAGTAACAGCAGTGATTGTGAACATTGAAGCAGCACAGAAGTTTACATTAGGACAAAAGATGACTTAATATCTCACATGGTGTAAGCTGTTTTTGAACAGAAATGGAACCATTGGCTGTCTGCTTCAAGGTTCCTAAAATAGCAAGCAGTCCTGGCCAGATCTGATGATACTGAAATTCGAATGACAATATTATTACCCCTGCCTCTTTTCTGCAAGATAAGTCTGAAGCTAAACCTGTAGTACACAACTGCCTAGAGACCATCAAAGCTATATATTTCCGCTGTCCAGATCTAAAGGAGAAGCCACTCCTAGATGCCATGAACTGGTTCACTGTTGGCAGCAATTTTGTGGGACAGAGAGTGCAATGGGCAGGGTATGCTCTGGCTATAGTCTTGGAGGCAATTGAGTCAAACCCATTGCCGGGAGGAACCTCAGCACAGAAGCCTGAGCTGATAGGCCTCACTCGAGCTCTGAAGTGGCAAAAGGAAAGGAAGTTAATATTTGGACTTATTCCAAATACGCTTATGGAATTGTTCATGCCCATGGAGCCATATGGAGAGAAAGAGGACTCCTGACTGCACAAAGATTGTCAAGTATGCAACTGAAATCGTCAGGCTCCTCGAGGCAGTGAAACTCTCATTGGAAGTGGCAATTATACATTGCCAAGGGCACTCTAAAGGTAACACTCTACTGGGAGCAGTTTTCCCCATTTGGCAGAGGGGTCCTGTAAATTTTCCCTAGCTCGAGTCTGGAGATCTATTATCTGGATACAGACACAAGCCTCCTTTTAGGCTTTTTCTCAGGACCAATTAAACAGTAGGCTGGGTTCTCAATTCTAAATCTTCCCATTCCATTTCACACTGAAACAGCTAAATGCCGGTCATCCACCTAGAATATGGTGCCAGATTTTAACAATCCTGCATTCAGTTATCATCAAAGCTGTGGCTGCACAACTCTGCAGACAACAGAGCCTCAGTTACTGTTAGAGCAAAAAATGGGGCCACCCCCTCACTTCACAAACATTTTAGCACTAGAATTCCTTTGGCACAGCCCTGTGTCAGAGGACCACATAGCTTATTACAGTTCTGGGTTACCTTCAGCATAACCTAAACTTAGTAGAAATAGCCTATGCATTTCCTCTGCTCAGCAAATTCTTTCACCATTCCTGTCTGGGCATGGGATCACCAGAAAAGCAGTATTTCCAAAGAGTATTTCCACATTTCTTAATAATTCACACAGGAGAAATCAGTCTCTGTCCACATAAAATTCCAATTCCTTTTCTGGGCCTGGGAGACCTAAAGCTGGGGCATTATTCAACCTTTTTTTAGTTTTCCTGTAATATCCTATTAATCCTAAAAATTGTCAGAGTTTCCCTTCAGTCCCGGGCAATGGCATCTCCAAGATTCCCTGGACCCACTCTGACCCAACACACTGCAAGCCTCCAGCCAAAATATGCCCTAAACATTCAACCTTTCTCTCCATCACCTGTGCCTTCCCTTCAGGCACTCCAAGCCTCCCCTCCAGCCAGAAAACTGAACAATTTAACAGTGACTTTCCCTGCAACCTCATGGGGCCGGGAGCCACTGCAGCCCCTGCCCACGGGGGTGGCAGCTTTGGGCACCTCCTGGACCCGAGCCCCGGCTGTCCCACAGACTCAGCTTGGTCCCACACCTCCCTCACAGGTCCCATCCCATGCTGACGGTCATACCTGTCGTCAGACAGAACCCGCCTCAAGCCCTGAATAGCAAGCATACAAACCCAAATCCTCCACCCAGGCTCCATAGTGACCCGGGGAAGGGTGGGGGTGTAGGAACAATGCCTCCCTGCTTTCCCTCTCCTGGAAGCCAGGAATACAAAAGGCTTGCAGCTGGCCTTGTATTAGATCGCAGATTTTGAAGATAAGGCAGACAACTTCCCAGTCCTCACTGTTCTTTCCTTATCACATAGCCTCCCTCTGCTACATGCCTCAATAATTTCTCCACACTACGCTTCAACCGATCCTTTCCCAAACTAACACCGCGTTGCCTGCTCTGGGCGTGAGTTGCTGAGACCGTTTCTCGGTGCCTCTTATGGTCCCCTTTGGCCGGCCAGGTTCCCCATACTGCCCCCTCTGGGCATACACCATATTGCCCACTCTGGGCGCCCATGTCCATGTAACTACCTCTGGGAGAATATGTAAACCATCTCAACATTCTCCGAAAGAACCTTTTGGAAGTATTTTGGGATCATCAGCCCTATAGTCAAGATCCTTTTTTCGACTTTTCTTTTTGCCCACCCTAGGCGTCCTGCCATGTTTTATTCCCTGTGTGTAGAGAGTAGTTTCCCCAGGGAAGAAGAGAATCCTGGAAAAATGCGTTGGGAAACCTGGTTCAAAATGCCATAAGCAAGAAGCTTATTCACATGCTCTATATGCAAATTGTTACTAGAAAATTCTTAGTTCTTTGTATTATGATAGTTGAGTTTTGGCAGAGGAATTTTAATATTCCTAATCGTTCTCCCCTACTGGACCCTTTCCTCAGACTCCACCTTAACACGCCACCCACATCGGGGTGCATAAGTACTCCTGGTATTGCACCTGTCTGACAAAAGACACAAGGCCTTTTGCCTTTTGCCTTTGGCCCCTTGTTACTGCCCTGGTCCAGTTCGCTCCCACACGGTGGACGCCTTATTGTTTGTTGTTTTCAGATTATTAAAATTGCTTTTCAGACAACTGGATCGAAGCTGTCTCTCTCCATTAAGTCACCATGGGGCTGAGTCCCAAGGAAATTCAAAGGGATTTGACCATCTGGCTGGACTCCTCGGGAGTTTCACCTGTGAGAAATGAAGCCCACTCCTCAGTTGAATTTTTAAAAATTTAATAAAGGACAATAGGGGACAAAATCAATAAAGCAAAAGTAATAGTGCTGGGTTCATAGCTGTGGCTGTAGCCAGAGGCATGCCAGCTAGCCATAGCAACTCTTCTTATATTTTCTTTTGCATTTCTATTTTTCCTTTCTATTGCATCAGTCAAATACATATTCATAAGGGATTATACATATTCAAACATTTCTTTGAACTCGTTTACATCTTCCAGGAACTTTTTAGCATGGTCTTTCCTCTGATCCACCTTTTTAGAGCATGTGCAGTGATCTTGGATGCGGTTTTGATGGTTGTGCGTCACTGCCTTACAATGACCCCATGTTCCGTGGTTTCAGCAGGTGACAGTTGCTGATAGTCGAAGTGTCAGTAGCAGGGGTCATCATCATGCCTGTTCCTCAAATGTTATCTGACCATGCAAACAGTTTAGCTATTTCAGTCATTTCAAGTTAACCACAAGTACTCTAAATCAACATCAGCTACTTCATAAATATATCTGAGTTATTTTAATTATTGTAGTTGCAAAAATAAAAGCAGTTATTATTTCACAAGTATAGCTACTTCCGCAAAAGTTAACATTATATTATAATGGAAGCACATAGCATCCACTTTAATATTTGTGAAAGCCAGAACTATAACATGTGTTTATCACACCCTGAAGTGGTATTTACTGGTGAGATTTCCTGAGACCCTTCTCGACTCTCCTTTACTGCCCCCTCTGGGCATCCATGTCCTTTCCTACTGACTCTTCACAGAGCCTCCCTGAAGAGCCAATAGGAAAGGACATGGAGAAGACCGCCCCTCCTGAAGACCCCATCATGGACTCCCCTGGTCCACCTCTTATCTGTCTCCTGGACAGTCTCAGGTAGCCAACCTATTGCCCAGTGCCAGCCAGTGTTGAAGGGAGCTGGTTACTGAAACTGGGTGAAGCATGCCTCCAGCTCCTCTTGATGCATGCCAAACCCAGAGAGCAGAGGGATTCCAGACAGAACCTTCAATTGTCAGGAAAATCCACAAACCGCCAGAGGTTTATGTCCAAAAAGAAGACAGAGGAGTCCTGCAACTTTATTTGAATAGAGAGAGTCCACTGGGGCACACACCCACAGGTCTTCTTCCTCTTGAGGTTTCAGAGGTCGCAGCCTCCCTTTTATCCTAAACTCCTGGCTGCATGATGCCCTCTTCCTTTCCCCATTGGTTGAGGTACTAGGAAGGTACAGCCTTCCCAAACCACCTACCCCATATCCTCCCTTGAACCTGTCATTTTACCCCAAAGTTCAAAAGTTCAAAAGATCTGCTTGTGCAGATCCTTGTCTATTTAGGAGCCAAATTGTCAGGGCCCAGTAACAAACCTTCTGCTTGAAGGTACTAGTAGCATTAAGACCCGTATCAAAAACATTAACACCCATAACCTTCACCCACCAATCTATTTGTAAAGACATTAGCTCACATCTTTCCTCTCAAAACTTACATTTTTACATGGTTCAGACTTAAAAAATGGTGACTTTTAAGATGATTCTAAATGTAGTGTGTCTTTACTAAGAGTCTGTGTAAGCCTGCTTGTAGGTAAAACCAGAGACTGATAAGAAAGGAATGTTAACAGTTTACAAGGAATTGTTGCTCAACCAAGGCCATATTAAGTTCCTGAATTTAAAGATGATGAGCAAAAGTAAGGGTGCTGAGGTCGAATGTGTGTTGTGTTATATGTTAAGGGGGTCCCATAGTAAGCAATTCAAGAAGTCAGTACCCCTTGAGTATCACAGCCAATGGGGAGAGAGGCAGCCAATGGGGTAGGCAGTTTGGGAAGGCTGTACCTTCCTAGTACCTCAGCCAATGGGGAAAGGAAGAGGAAAACGTGCAGCAAGGATTTTAGGATATGGCCAGGAAAATAGGATTAAAAGGAGGCTTTGTCCTCCAGAAATTTGAGAGACTCCAGGGGAATACCCCATGGCCTGTCCCTGTTTTCAAATAAAGTTACAGGACTCCTCTGTCTCCTTTTTGGACATAAACCTCCAGTGTTGTGAATTTTTCCGCACAATTATATTTGGTTTGGTCTTAGGGTTGATTTTTCTAAGAGCCATGTTGGAGATCCTGTTTCCCCTATGTCTTGGTTTAAGACAATTTAAGAGGTGGATGCTCTCAAATGGCTTCTTCTATTTATGTTTTCATCAATTGCTTTTCATCAATAAGGAGAAACGAATATGAGTAGATACAAGAAGAGAAAAAATAACACTACTACCAGGTGAAACAGCAATGGGCAAAAATTAACATTAATCATCATAAGTTACAAAGTTGCTGAAGTCTCAGGGACCCCCAGGAACAAAGAAAAACTCAAAACGGCAGAGTGACCTCTTGCCCCAGATGGTGGTCCCCACAGCCGACCGTGTGTAGGGAGACAGACAGAAAATGGTGGCAGCCATCCCTATCTCTGTTGGCAAAGGTGGCTGACAGCCTCTGGCGGATGGTACTCGGTCAAAGGCTAGGAGTCGTGGAGGGATTTCTTTCTCTCTGCAGAAAATATCAAGACAAGGCAAGGTAGCTGGGTTGGGGCGGCTCTATGTCTGCTTGCGTCGCCGGCGGGCGCTGCTGGCGGCTGCGGTGGGCCGGACAGATCGGAGCCGCTCCACTTAGCGCGACCCTGCTGCTGCAGACAGGTTTTGCAAAATTTACTTTGAAACTGTTTTTGATTGGGAAATGCAGCTTCTCGAGTTGCTACTGTTGCGAATAGTGCCAAACAGCAAGAAAAAAAGCAAGCGGCAAACCACCAGTCCAGAGAGGGAGACAGCGCTCCTCCTTGCGCGCTCAGACTTTGAAAAGCCTGGGCACTGCCCAGCTCCAGACCCTGTTCCGTTTTCTGGTCTCAGGCTCTTAAAGAGGCGGTAACGATTTTTTGCCATGGATAGATACGGACGACAATAATATTTTGGATTACCCAAGACACTCTACATGAAGACATTCTTTGTTTGTGTTTGCTTTTACTGCATTTATGGTAATTATACATACACAGTGTAATAAGTATTTATTATTAAAACTAAAGTTATAATTTGTTCCTATCTCAGAAGAGTCTGCTTGTCAGTGTTTTGGCATTTCTTGCATTTAGGAGAGGCAGGGGGGTGGGTTATATGGTATGTATTCTTAAACCCCATACCTGGGGCTTTTACATACTAGCTACAGAGGAAAGAACAAGGGTTGCTAGCTGGCCACCTATGAGAACAAGATCCATGCCTAAGAGGGTCCTATTAGTTTCCTTAAGGGGCCTAAGGAATTATGGGGAACAGTAGTACTAGTTTGGCCTAATTAATTAAGTTAGTAAGTAACTTAAGTAATTAAGTTAAATTTCTTCATAATACCTTTTATGGGGCCTGTGTTTTGGATTTGTGCTGAGAACAAGGTTTATAGCACAGGGATACTTTAGTTCAAGGCCCCTCATTATTAGAGTCAGAATCTGAATCTGAATCCCAAAGACAAACAAACAAAAAAAAATTAAAATTAAAAAATTAGATCCCAAACCACACTTTCAAGGTCCAAAGGATAATTTTTCAGATTTAACCTTAAGTTTTTCAGGCACAAACACTATTTATATGATGCAGTCTTTAAAAAGAGGGAGAACCGCATACATTTTAAATCACCAGAACAGGTGTTTGGAAGAACAAATAGTCTATTTAAAGTCTACACCTCCATTTTCAGACTACAAAATTGCTAAAATTTGCTAAATTTCTAAAAAGCAATTTATAATTGCCAAGGTTTATGCTTTTAGAGTTCAAAGACGCATTTAGACGGTCCAAAGCATTATTTTTAAGGCCCAAGGTCCAAAGCCTCACTTGTGAGTACAACGGCTCACTTTTGGCCCTAAACCTTCTTTTTTAGTTTTCCATAGCCTCAATGTTGGGGACCAAAGCCCCTCTTTAGAATTCAGTCTGCAATTTGGCCATCTCCAATCCTTCTTTTAAGACTCCAAAGACCCATTTCCTCATGCACTTATGAATAAAGCAGGTCCCAAAAGACTATGGATGGGGGGTGAGAGTGCTCATCCTTCCTTCTCTGTGATGGTGTGGGTGTTCCCTGTGTCACACTGGGAAGCATGTCAGCTCCAACAGCATGTCTGTGGGTGGCTCATCTTCAATAGCTTTTTGGGCAAGCTGAAAAATTTCTACGTACCAGCCGTGACACTTGAGACAGGGACCTGCAGATTTTAGAGGTTGTCAGGGCTTTTGCCACTGAGGATCAACTCACCAGCATGAGGCAGACCAAGATGGGCTTCTGGGAGGGGATGGAGCCCACCTTCATGATGCCCAATATCACCCCTTGAGGTACAGACATCTGCAGACATCACAGGACTCTCTCCAGAACCTACCATGCATCACTGTGGGACACTACAGCTGTCCTGTGGGTGTCTCTATCCAAGAGATGCTGCAGACAGTGACATACCTGCCAAGGGGTGCTGGAAGACTTGAGAGCCAGCAGATGCAGGACACAGCCTGGCTTTCCTCTGCTTTGCAGAGTGAATGGCTGTCTGGGGCACAGTGACTGGCTACATCCAGCACAAGGTAGGACAACACCCATATTCTCATTTGCACAGAGAAGTGGGGAGTCTCATTGCCCTGGAGCATAGCCTGTAGTTCCTCTTGTTCTTCTCAGAGAGCAGGAGACTCACCTCAAAAGGTCCCACTCCACTTTCAGGAGACCACCTCCAAAACTGAACATGTTCAGGGATTGCTTCCACACAAAACATAACAGGACTGTTGATGGCATTTAGCTCCCCATGACAATCTAAAGCTCCACTTCTTGGTGGTGGTGAAGAATCACTAGGTTCACGACTCCACAGGTTCTAAAAGGTCTCACCCTTTAGAGTAGGTAACCCATCTCACCTATTAAATTTTTCCATGCCTAAAGCCTCTATTGTAGGGCCACAACTCTAATTTCTGAGCTTCTAACTTGTTTTATATTACTTTTTATTGCCTGTAGCACCTTATTTGAAAGGTCCAAACTTTCATTTGTAGGGCAAAGGTTCATCTGTAGAGTCCAAAGCCTTCTTTAGAAAGTCCAAAAGGTCTTTCTGAGGTCCAAACCCTCTTTTTAGCTTCCACAGATCACCTCTCTGGGTCCAAAACAAATGTGAGGCTCTGGATCCTGCAGATGAAGCCTTGAACCTTCCAAATAGGACTTGGAGCCTTCAAAGTGATGCTCTGAACCCTTCAGATGAGTCGTGGAATTTGTGCCTAAACAAGGTCAGTTTGGACTTAAACCAGGATGGTTTGGACCCCAAATATGAAATAGTAGTTCCTAAAAACAAGACTAAAATATATGGATCCTAAAGGAATAACCTTAAAAATGGGGATTTATGCCCTAGAAATATTTTGGGTTAGCTTCCAAATGAGGGTTTTGGCATTAAAAATATAAGGCATTGAGCCCTCAGTGAGGAGTTTGCACCCTAAAATGAGGCTTTGGATTCTAACGTGCTCTCCTGCGTGGTGGATTCCAAAGAATCCTGGTGGTAAAAAGCCAGCAGGGATGAGAGAGCCAGGGTGAGAGAGAAGCTGGGGGCCTAGCAGCCATCCAAGGTCCACCCAGCACAGCTTCTGAAAGTGTTCCTTTGGTATTGCTAGTTCAGGGTCAGCCTGAAGCTGACCTTAAGGGCAGAGAAAATTAATTGGAAACAAACCCTAGGAGCCCAGGAGATTTGCTACGCAAGTCAAAAACCCCCAGCACTGTGAGCATGCCAACTAAACCAGTGACCAAGTTCATAACCCTCAGCAGCCTTTAATTCCTGTGGCTGCTGCAGCTCCAGGAAGAGACAGGAGCTTGGCTGGTGGGTGAACCCTTCACCAGGGGAGGTCCAGTGACTTCCAGTCGTGAGCGGTGCCCGGGTTGTGATAGCCACAGGGTTCCATGGGCTCAGCAGATGTCCCCATGCAGCCTCATGTAACAAAGGGGCAGAGATATGGCACCTGCCCAGCCATTGTGACCTCATCTACTACATGCTTGGTATCCTGAGGAGCAGACAAACAAAGATTGAGCTGGTCTTCAGGATAACTCAGCTCCTTTCTTTGCTATTTACATGTCTGCATTTTTTCAAGCATTCTCTGTCTTTGGCAGTGACTACAAGCACCAACGAAATGATCCTGACAGTTAAAGCTGTTCTGTGGGTTTCATTTGGGTTTTTTTAATTTTCAATCTACATTTATTCTGTTTCTCAACAGGAGACGGCTTTAGTTCTGATCTGATCTTTCTGGAGGAGGATCTGGATCCTTTGTCATCCACAACTTTTCTATCTGTTCTTGAGAGGAGCAACAGCTGCAACAGGAAATAATTCCTGTAACAGTTTTGCCAGCAGCCTTGAACTTTGTGAATATCCACAGATAACATGGCTAGTGCTTCATTCCTGAGTGTCAGTGCACTAACAAACTAGAGTGAAATCTGGTGTGTTTCCTGAGAGCAGCCAGACTGACCCAGGTGATTTTGGCTAGACATAGGAAAATGCATTTGGTCACTCTGTCACTAGTGCACAAGACTTTCAAAGAGGACATTGCTCACAGAAAGACACCTGTAGGTACTTGCTTGTTCTTTTCACATTAAAATGAAGAAAAAGGAACTGATAATCCAAGGATCTAGCAGGGAAGGAAGGTACCCTGGAGTCCAGAAATCAGAATGGGAGTTTGTTGGACTTTTGGGAGACAAAGCAGAGGTACAGACTGTTTTTCAAAACGGTTTCCATAGCAGTAAATGTAAATGGGCTGTTAGGCTTCCCCCAGTGTTTCTGTGATGGTGGTTAGAGCAGTTGACCTTGGTGTTCCTGTAGAGAACTCAGCATTTGAATGTGCTTTCAAGCAACAATGTTGTCACATCTCATCACATATCATTTCCCTGCAGGCTTTGCTGACGGAATGGCTCTGCCACAAAGGATCCTCTTTCCCCTGGAGGAGATTTGCATGGACTGGCAGCAAAGACAGAGACCTGGAGCAGGACTCTGCAACCTGGGCAGTACTTGCTACATCAATGTCATCCTGCAGTGCCTGACATACACACCCCCTTTGGCCAACTACCTGCTCTCTCGTGACCATAGCCAGTTGTGTGAGTACTTTCAGGAACATTTCCTTGTAAATCTCTTGAGCGCATCCTAAGGATTACAAAACCTGGACCTGTACTTAGGACAGTAGCCCTTCTTTGTCAGCCCCATGAGCTTGTGTGTAAAGAAGAGGAAGCCGTTGTTCCATTGTGTGTGTCCACAGATGACACAAGATGTGTGCCCATCTTCAGGAAGGCACCTCTTTCTAGCCTGGTATCTCTGCCCCTGCAAGTTAAACTCTCTTGGCTTATTGCACCAAAAACTTGTGACAATTTCTGAAAAATGTTTCACTGCATTAAAATGTCCTGGGCTTGTCAGGAACAGTTGTAACAGTTGGATGGATGGGCAGAATCCAATACAGTGAAGTTTAATAAATCCAAGTGCTGAGTCCTGCACTTTGGCCACA
>VZSR01001843.1:14313-25101 GCA_013398615.1 Brachypodius melanocephalos | reverse complement strand
ATTAGTGGCCAATTCCCTGTATTGTTTGAATACCTCTTGACTTGAGGTCTGTTTTTATTTCTCCTTGGTTTGTCTCCCAAGACATGAATGTCCTCCCAAAACACGGGATTAAGCATATTATTTGATGAATTCTCCCCAACTTCTTCACTGATGGAATCATTGTCCAGCTGCCTACAGGTCATGTACAACAGGCTTATTGTGTGAATTTAAATCATCAGTCAGCAAACAGAAAAAAAAAATGTTTACTGGGGAGAAAAAGGATAAATATGTGTGTAATCATTTTAGGTCTTTGGCCACAGATAATTAGAGCAGTCCCAATGATAATGTAATTAACAATCTCAAAAGAAGGATTTAAAACTGTCAATAATGGAAAAAGGAAAAGTAATTCTAAACATTTCTTCTGTAGGAAGCCACTAATTGCTACTGTAGAAAAGCAACTTCTAGGTGAACATTTAACAGCTGTTCTTCAGAAAGGTAATCATTCTTCTTTATAGAAATGTTTTTAATGACTGCATCGGGGCTTTCAGTTCCTGTGCTGAAAGCGATGGATTTGGGTGCTGGGGGAGGACAAGCTACATCATTCTTTAACTCCCTTTGCTCCTCAGTTCCCAAAATAGCACTGACCGTTCTCCTTGTTAGAGATAAGGGGACACTATGCTGTTGTCTGATGGAAAGCAAAAGGAAAATTAGAACAGGAGACTCAAGTTCAGTGTGTTAAGTGGCATTTTGAGGACTTGGAGGTAAAGAAAGGAGTATGCTTTGAATTATGGCTGATGTAACAGAAAAGGGAGATACTGAGTACTTGCTGCTGACAGAAAGCAGCTTGTTTTAAAAATGTAGTATAATTTGAGCTACATTGCCTCAGTTCTACAATAGTCTGTGGAGTCAAGTGACCCTCTGTTGATCTCAGAGATAATCTGGAAATAGAAACAGGTGCAGCAAGAGTTGAATAATAAAACAATCAAGTCCTTAGTAGCCAGATTCTTAATGAAACAGATATGTGAGCATCTTCCTGCACATCTATAACAAACTCTTCATTGAGGGGAATATCGATCTTTACCCATCTACTTTCTTAGAACCTTGCTGTAGAGCATCAGGCCTTCTCCAGAAAATTAAAAAGTGAATGGTGAAGATATTTCTTGAAGCTGCTTGCATTCTAGCATCTATAAAATTTATTTTACTGATTGAGTTGAGACTCAGAGCTGTCTTGCCAAGGAACTTTTCCTATTCATCAGTACAGGGTAAACTTTTCAAATCTTTAGGGAATAGTAAAGCAAAAGTAAGCAAAGATGTTGTGATAAGGTTGTTATGTAAAGTACATGTAGCCTAAGTACAATAAAATCATGTGCAATAATAAGATTTTTAAGGTTTCAACCAGTTCAGCCAGATATTGTGTTTCACTGTTAAATTAGGTACTTTAAAATGAAATAAAAACCCAACAAACACCACCACTAATGGTTTGATTAAAAAATACTAGTTTTGAAGAGACCTCACTGTAGTAATAAGCTGTGCTTTCTTTGAGTTACTCTGGTTTTAATTTCTATTGAAATTCTCACATTTGCAGGTCTGAATCACCTTCTTGATGAAAACCGGATTCAAGACCTGTCTCTTCTGTATCAGTTATTCAGTCGTGTGAGAGGTGGAGTACAGGTTCTCTTGCAGCACTGGATTGAATACATAAAGGTACTGTTCCTGGTATACACAGATACTTGAGTCATCTCTGTAAACTAGTGTATTTTTCTAAAAATGTAAGATATTTGCTTATAAACATGTTATTTAATAGACAGCTTTTGAAACATACCAGGAAAGGTACAGTAACTGTTCTAGCCCTATTGAAGAAAACATTGAACATTCAGTTGAATTACTGAACTCCAAATAAATTTGGATTTTGTAATCTTGCTTATAGTTGGTTTGTGGGACAACTATATTTCATCAGTAGTTATTTTGGTAATGACAGAATGTTTGTCTTCTTCCTAATAAAATTTCCTGTGAGAATGAGTGGTAGTTTAAGTTACCAACCAGTTGAAGTTCAAAAAGCACTTGAATATCATTTAGGATGATTAATTTTATTTCTCAGTGAAAATGTCACAGAAAATATGGTTGTTGTGAAGGAAGGCTTTGGAATGGCATAGGAGTACTATTAAATAAAATGGAATTTAGTGGGAGCATTACCTGTGTAAGGCCTGAGGATATAGATGTTTAAAAAGGGTGTGTTAATTTTGTCATGCAAAATTTAATTTCTTTAGACAGAAGTTCTGAATCCATTCACTTTTTCAATAGTTGGTTTTGAATCAATATCCAAGGCCTAGGGATGATTATATAGTAAATACTTCAAAATACAGTAATACATAATAAAGTAATACTTTTGTTGTTACTGGAACTAATATGAGTACCAGAAACAGCACATTACAAAGGTAATTTAAGATTTTAGAAGCCTTGCCATTTAAATTAATTATTCAGGCTAATTGAAAGATATGTTTTATTTTGCAGGCATTTGGTAGCACCATAGTAATTAATCCTGAAAAAGACAAAACCATGGTCCAAGAACTTCTTGATTTTAAAGACAAAGTTGACCATATTATTGATGTTTGCTTTCTCAAGAATGAGAAGTTTGTAAATGCCATGAAAGAAGCCTTTGAAACATTCATTAACAAAAGACCAAATAAGCCAGCTGAACTCATAGGTATTTTTCTTCAATTTCTTTCATGTGAGAATTTAGATGCTGAGTTGCTGATGCACTTACAGATGGGATATGCTGGAATTGTGTGTTAATATATGCACAGTGCACATCAGACTGGGGATCTGCTGTACCACCTGATGCAAGGGAATTGTTTGGAAGGGTAGCATCAAACATTAAAAGCAAACTGTTCATTACTTCACTGGTTAGACTATAGAAAAGTGCAGAACATCAGAATTTGGGCATTCCAGCAATTGGCTAGTGTCCAGACATGAGAATACTGCTAAAAATTAGATTTTTTTCAGAAGCTTACATAACTGTGCCACCAGCACAGAGCTGTTAGGGATTTAATATGTGAAAGGGAAGAGAGCTGAGGATGCACTGAACCTCTTATGGTGTGGGGACAGAGACTCTGATTTGCAAAGAACATTATTTACAGATATGTGCATTACGTGCCTGGTACTCTGCACTTTTGAATTGTTTCTCCACACAGTGAATAATACCTGCTTTGCAATTGGTTGTGCTGTTAGGCTTGTTGAGCAATACTTTCTGCCGTCCTTTTTTTGCATTAGTTCATAACTGTAATGTGCTTTACCAGCCCATTTGAAATTAAAACAAACAATCTAGTTTGATTGAAACTGGAAATTAAAACATAATAATGATATGCTAGAGAAATTCAGCATTATAGTATAGTCAACACATTTAAATAACTGATTTACATATTTTTCTTCTGATCTTTTTGCTTCTATTACAGCCATGTCAATCTGCAACAGCAGTGACTTTACTTTGAGATCACAACATAAACCAAGATTTTTTTCATAGGCAAAGTATTTTTAATATTGGGTATGATAATAAAATTAAGATGCAGTCATTGCTTATCTGAAAAAAAGATACTAGGTTATAATGTTTTTATAACTTTATAGCCTCTGAAAATGTATCAAGGTAGCTGTTATGAGGCTGATAGAAAGTGATTTCAGGATCCTTTACATTTTCAAGATTTCATAATATTAGATTTAGAGATTTTTGTTTCACTGTGATATTAAGCATGTGCTAAACTATTCTTCAACACTCTTTTAGCTAAATATGTAGATTCAAAGCTTCGTGCAGGCAACAAAGAAGCTACTGATGAAGAACTTGAAAAAATGCTGGATAAAATTATGATCATATTTAGATTCATATATGGTAAGTATTGGGTTGTTCTTTTGTTTGGTTGGGTTTTTTTGGGGTTTTTTTTTGTTTGTTTTTTTTTTTGTTTTTGTGGGGTTTTTGGGGGTTTTTTTTTGGTTTTTTTTTTTTGGTTTTTTTTTTGGGTTTTTTTTTTTGTGGGGATACAGTTGTTTAACCAATAACATAAAGGTACTTTGAAATTATTTTTGCAGTCTGGTTACATTTTGTTCTCTGTTGATGTGGTTTGTTGGTGTAGTGCTGTTTAACTACTTTGCCTGTCAAATTGCAAATAACAAAACCTTTGGAAAGCTTCATATGAAAGACCCTTTTTGCTTTTCTGAGCATTGAATTGGGTCTCTTGTAGGTAATGTTTGTTTAAAACCAGCAGTGCTTTGTGATCACTTTCAAATCTCATCTCTTACAGGAAAAGATGTCTTTGAGGCCTTTTATAAAAAAGATCTAGCAAAGAGACTATTAGTTGGGAAGAGTGCATCAGTAGATGCTGAAAAATCTATGCTTTCCAAACTCAAACATGGTAAATAACTATCTACCTAGCTAATCTGTCTAATCTATCTACCTACCTGTCTACCTGTAATTTCTATGTATCATTTCTATCCATCAGCTTTCTTTTCAAAGTAGTTGTTTTAACAAGCCTTCACAGAAGCGCTGTTGGTATTTCCCCTTTTCATGGGGGCAAAAGCCTCTGTGCAGGTCCTGAATGACTGGTGGGTTTTGAGGAGGTTCATTTGCTTTTAGTTTTGTAATTATAACAGGAAAAGCCAAAACCCAGGAACTTAAAGTGCACAGTATATCTTGGCCTGTGGGATAGAGTTGAGGTTCCCTGCTGAGTAAATCAGTGATGTGCTCAGAGAACTTAAAGATTACTTCCAGTTGTTATTCACTGCCATCTAGTTGTTCTCTAGTCTGGTCTTCACTGTTTCATTGGATGGAGACTTTGGGTGGTAAGGGTAAGATTTTTAGAGCTTGATCTTGTTCTACCATCAGGAGACAGTTTGTAAGGCAGCTGATAGGGACTAGAATTGTCATCTGAGTGACCGGTGGCCACCGTAGTCAAAGGATGGACAGTCAGGTCCATGTGGGAAAACAACTGGGTTGCAAAATAGCTACCACACTAAAACATTTTCCTTTCTTGTTTGTAACCTCATTCTGTACTGCAATTAGAATCCAGGTCTTTATGTAAGAAAATCTGCTGAAAAAGGTCATCTTGCTTAAAAGTACATTCTGGCACTTAGAATAACTACTCTGAGGTGTTGAAAATAAACAGATTAATTTCTAATATTTACATTTTCTCTTTTATAGAATGTGGAGCTGCTTTCACCAGCAAACTTGAAGGAATGTTTAAAGATATGGAGCTTTCAAAAGACATAATGATACAATTCAAACAGGTACTGAGGGAAAGCCTGCTGTCTGTCCTGTCCATGCTTTTGAAAAATTTACTGAATTTATTAAAGGTTTTTCCTGAGCAACACAGCAAAAAAAACTGAGACAAGCTTCTTCAAACAAACAATCATCACCCACGGCAATAAGAGAATTGTAAACTTACAAAACATTTTAACACCAGCTCTAAGACATTTTCAACACCACTGTATTCTGATGCCTGGCTTCTAAGTTTTTGCACATTTAGTTCTGGTGATTTTGTAATGTTTTGATTGCAAAAAATTTTTAATATTCTTTCCTCCATTCACACTTAATTAGATAGATCTTCACCTCAGCCTGCTAACACTACATTTGCTATTTTCTTCCTGTATGGAAGTTTCTTTTGCACTTCAGAAAAGTGCTTTTTCTTATCTTAATTTTCTTGTTATGTAACTTGCAGTTTATACAACAAACACATCATGTGGTCACTTGTCTTCTCTCGCAATACTTGTTCTAACTTTTCAGTTCTACCTGAAATATGTATAATAAACATAGCTCTATTTCTATTTATTTTGTTTCTCTTTGCAGTATATGCAAAATCAGAATGTCCCTGGCAACATTGAACTAACAGTGAATATTCTGACTATGGGTTATTGGCCAACCTACGTGCCTATGGAGGTCCACCTGCCCCCAGAGGTAATGAACATCATGGGTTATCCAAATATTGGCCTGTCAGAAATGCATCTTGGGATCCACTGACACTTGGTTTTCAATATGCATAGAGAAGGAAATGCAGAACTATCTTTTTAAAATGAAATTTGTTTTCCTTCATTTCTCTTTATCATTCTAAACCTTGATTTAACACTTAATTGACTGTGGAGGAGGGAAGGATGCTTTTAAAGTAGAAATTGTGGTTTAGTGTTTTGGGATTTTTCTTTCTTTAGATGGTAAAACTGCAGGAGATTTTCAAGACCTTTTATTTAGGAAAACACAGTGGTAGGAAACTTCAGTGGCAGTCAACACTAGGACACTGTGTACTAAAAGCAGAATTTAAAGAGGTGAGTCTATTGTTTCTATTACTCCTGTTGTTTTGTTAATCCCAAGTCTGGGTTGTACCTTAGGGATATATGGGGAAGCTTTTTTGTGCTGTGATGGAAAACTTAACACTGTTTTTGCAATTACTTTTAACCTCCTGCTATCTTTTCCAGAGTTGGTGGTAGTTTCTGAAACAATGTATCAATGCCTAAGAACATACATCCAATTTCCATATTGGTGGGGAAAGAAAAGTTTGTTGGAGAAAATATCCAGTGGCTTTAGCTCCAGATTAAAAATGGCCCTCATTTTTATAGTGGGGAGGAAAAAAAGGGGCCATGTTTCTTCATTGGCCTTACTTCATCTGGTAGCATTAAGCAGCTTCACAGTAAGCTTTTCACTAGTGAAAGAAATAAAAATTCTAGATTATGCAAGAACACAACTGTTTTAAAAGGGTTTCCCAGTTATTCCCCTTCAGCATTTCTTCATGGACACAAAAATTTCTTATGAAATAGGAATGCTTACCACTTTCATTTTCAGAAAAAGTTAATGTTAAAACAAATATTATCAAACTTGATTGTTTCAAAGATTCTATGGTTCCTTATACTGTGTTCTTTAAACTAATGTTTGTGTTAGATTTTGACTTAAAGGTCTTCCAAATTGTAGTTTTAAGCACTCAGTGCTTTGAGACTTGTCTGGAGTCATCTGATGCATATCTTGGGTGACTTTTGTCACTGGATAGAATAGTCCAGCCTTGTGGCCTCAAGCTTGTGCTGCATTTCATAGTAAACACAAGTGACAAGTAACTTCTATTCTTCCATATTCTCAAGTGAATAAAATAACTTAGTGAAATAACTGACATGCAAGAGTGACTTGTTTCTCATGTTCCCCTCATTCTTTTCCCTCCACCCCCCAGAAAAAACAGCCTGGTGATGTCTGTTTATTTCCCTTGTGACAGGGCAAAAAAGAACTTCAGGTTTCCTTGTTCCAGACACTGGTGCTGCTCATGTTTAATGAAGGAGAGGAGTTCAGTTTAGAGGAGATAAAGCAAGCCACTGGAATAGGTTGGTATCAAAAACAACCAAGTACTTCCAAGTGTTCTTACTAAAAAAACCTAAACAACTTGTTTCTGCTTTAGAGGATGGAGAGCTGAGAAGGACACTTCAATCTCTAGCTTGTGGCAAAGCCAGAGTACTGACTAAAAGCCCCAAAGGCAAAGATGTGGAAGATGGTGATAAATTCACATGTAATGATGATTTCAGACATAAGCTCTTCAGGATAAAAATCAACCAAATTCAGATGAAAGAAACGGTATGTATTTTTTAATCCTCTGGGGTTTAGATCCTTGGGTTAAGAACCTTGTTGCCTGCCCTTTTATAAACTTTTTTCCTCCTGGCTGTCATGTACATACTGCTATCTCTGTCAGAGTTACAGCACATACCTAACAGTGGTGATTTAAATGTGCACCTCTGTACTAAGACACCAGTGATGCTGGATGTCTCTAAGTAGCCTTAAGAGATGTTCCAATTATGAAATGCTCTTTTTGTCCTTTATCATTCCATGGAGCTTTACGGTTTGTGAACATGGCAAATTCACTGTGGACTTGTTTCTCTGACAGCCATCCAATGTAAAATTTGTGCAAAGGTTTTAATTCTTTGTACAAGTGTGTTTTTCAATAGACAATCAGTCTTCGTATTTGTAAAGGCTTTATGTCAGATATTTGACAACAGGCATTTCACTGTCTTACACTGAGAATTGTCTTGGAGACAGAAAGAATTGTTTTGACAGTGCTGGTATTCTCATTAAAACTTTTCTAAATGGGTCCTTCAGGTGGAGGAACAGGCAAGCACTACAGAGAGAGTGTTCCAGGACCGGCAGTACCAGATCGATGCCGCCATTGTGCGGATCATGAAGATGCGCAAGACACTGAGTCATAACCTGCTTGTGTCAGAGGTCTACAACCAGCTGAAATTCCCAGTCAAGGTGGTGTACTGATTTTTCTACTTCTAAAACTTTATTAGTTCTTTTTATCTTTCCTGGCTTGCCCTCAGTTGAACAATGCGTCTGACTAAAATATGCATCTTTTTAGTATTAGAAAGGGCAAATACTCACTTTCAGGAATTTTTAAAGTGTCAGTTGTTACTAAAATGTATTTCCAAAGGATTTCAGCCCTGGAGTTTGTTAGCAGTAAGGGAGCAGATGTCTCTCCTTGTATGCTGCTGTTCCACTGTTTGCAGTGTTCTGGCAAGGCATTCTTGGGCAAAGGAGAAAATGCTTCAGATCTCAAAACCAGTTCTGCATTACAATCTTAACTTGGTTGATACTTTTGAAGTACAGTGTTTTTTCTAGATGGATTATACTGGTGTATATATATACACACATATATAGGAATAAAAATAAAATATTGGTGAATGTCTCAAAGCTGCAGAAGCCCACAGTTGCAATATGAAATGACTGGCTTATTGTGTACAAATGGAAATGGGTTTTCAAACAGACAGTGATGCATTGTTGTAATTCAAATATATGGTGCTTTCTATCAATGGAAATGTAAAATAAAAGGTCTTGCTATTTCATTCCATTGTATTACCATGTTGAGTGCCTGCAGGTCTGTAAGTATTGCATAAACTGCAGTTGAGCTTTGTAAGATTATAGCAGATTATTTAAATAATCTTCCTCACTTGTTATCATGAGGCATTGTTATAAAGTTCCTCACCCAACAAAATCATGGGGCACCCAAACTATTGCAAAACTAATTTGCTTCAGGAGGAAATGAAACTTGTACCATCTTTTACTGGCTAAAAGTCAGAAATAGAAACACTTTGGTACATGATGCAAAAACTGCACTTCTTTAGAGTTCAGTTCAAATAGCAGCAAATAGCTTTCCTTTCTGTAAAAATCTGTTTAGCTGCAGGTGATGAGCTAACTTTGTAACTTTCTCTTCTATCAGTTATATATTGCAGACTTTAGAAGCTCTGATACTTTAAAGGATTTTTTTAAATGGGATTTGTTTCCTCAGCCATCTCAAACAATATAGATATTTGGCTCAAGGGGAAAGAAAGAACCAAGAAGCATTGACTGCAAAGTAATAATGCTGACACGTGCTTTATTTTACAGCCTGCTGACCTTAAGAAGAGAATAGAATCCTTGATTGACAGGGACTACATGGAAAGAGATAAAGAAAACCCGAATCAGTACAACTATATTGCATAAACATATGTTGGCCTTTGTTTTACTGCACACTTGGTGTCCTACACAGTTGCCAGTGGATAAACTAGCCTGTTGATCCTGTTAATTGACTTTTTATACTACCGATGATTGAATGAAAGCAGTGTAATGGAAAAATATAGTAGAGTGGACTTCTTTCAGTGGTTAACATGCCCATTTAAAGAGTACTATTTACATTTTAGGAAGAATGCTGTTGAACTCTTTGCATGTTATTTAGTAAGATGTGCAGAAAGCTGAAAGAAAGTACCCAGTCTTTCTGATTCCATTTGTCTCTGGGTCTGAAGAGGAGTCCCTTGATATATGACAGATATCTTTCACATATTTTAATGGAAACAGAAGGTTCATTAATATAAGAAAATAGCCTTTAAAATGCTTAAACTGCATGCAAACTTTTAATTTACTGTACAGAATGCATTTCAGTTATACATACCATTGTTTTGGTTGATGCCCACACTTGGATTTTTTTCTCTTGAGGGGGTAAAATGGGGAGTAAGCCAAGCTATGCTTATTGCTGATCTAGTGGAAAATATTCTTGGTTGCAATTAAGACATAATGGTGCCAATATAAAATGATGTATAAAGTTTGCAGTGTGAGCATATATACTGTATATACAAACACCATTCTTAAATAACTGCTACAGCAAAGCAAGTTCAGATTAGATTTATATGGCTTGCCTGTGAGAATTGGTGTTCACCTTTGGGAATTTTAAGCATAAAACAGCCATAATGGAAGAACTGACAGTTTTTACTAGTCATGGGTAGGAGGCCTTCACCTCTTGGCAGCAATACTCTAGAATAAAGAGAATATATTAACAGATGAAAAACCACACTGTTATTGTGGTAAAGCTGTAAGAACAAAACATGCAAATGGATTTTAATACTTGTTTTGCTTTGCAACATTCTAAACTTGAACTAACCTCAAGGTTTAGACAGGGCAGCTCTTCTAAGACTGCCCTGCTTTGGATTGCTTTAACTTAAAGCTTTAAGAAGTCAGCCCTAGAGCCTAGCAGGCCTCCTAGAACCCAGAATCCTACCTCTCATATAGTAAGTTAAATATTGCTACAAGGCATCTAAAATATATTTTCTTAGATGACCAGAGAGCATTCTTTGCATCTTTATAAGACATGGGAGAGTAAGTCACTTGAATGTAGAGCTTTGTTTCAACAAAATACCTTTTTATTGCTTATAGCAGTATATGCCAGGAATATATGGAAAAAAAAGGTGTCAGCAGAAAAGGAACTCCTCCACGTACCAGTTCTTCCTTACCCAGCCAGGCTTTAGACCTATGATCAGCTGTGTTGCAGAGCACAA
>VZSR01001831.1:2367447-2402445 GCA_013398615.1 Brachypodius melanocephalos | reverse complement strand
AATCAAATCATGCCTCCAGCATTTAGAGAGGAATAATCCTTTGCACTATATTGCTCTGTTCATTCCACTTCTCAATAATAGTAATGAGCACTGACAGTATAGGAAATTACTTTTATAAGTAATAAAATATACTTTTCTTAAATTACTATAAGTAATAAATATACCTTTACTACTTTAAAAAATTCTTTTTATAGACAAAACCTGGTAATCTTGCAAGAATTTTTAGGAGTAAGAAGAGTGCAATTAAGCACATTCAAAAGTTCTTTTTACCTTGCAGATAAAGTTTAGACTTTACCAGAGATGCAAAGAACAAGACTTTTGACCTAACCAGCAAGGTCTCTTCTTTTCCATCTTGCCTCTTGAACCCCTGCTGTGAAAGTCTGTTACACTTGCACTCAGAGAATATTGCAATTACAGCTCCCACAGGAAAAGTGTCCAGACCTTTTCAAATGGAAAAAATGTAACAATTATAGACAGGCTCTGTAGAATTTGTCAATCCATTGCAATTGCACTCAACAGTGGAGTTTTCAGAGCCCTTCTAATACAGTACTCTAACCAAAGCTTAAACTTTAATCCCATTTCTTTACTGCACGTTGCAGCCTGACTGCTATTTCCAACATAGGACTCTGTAACAAGCGCCTTAAAGCCTAAACTGCATCCAAGTCTTCCAATGGAGCTCTTGTGTGCTTAAATCCACAAGAATTACAAGACAGTGCAAGAATAGGTTTTGTGAAAGCTTCTCCACTCTTGTAGTTGGCATATGCAGGATTCCCAATAATTTGGGGTAACTGATACAAGCCCATGCACCCACTTCCTCTGTCACTGGCCCAAGACACTCAGGCAGGCAGCCCCTTCCTGCCTCTTGCTTGTCAGGGCCACAGGACTGCCAGGAAACTATCAGCCACTGTATTGGAATAGATCTAAAATCTAGATCTAACAATCTTTGGAAAGGTTGGTTTCCCACCATCCACTGGGAACAGGAATGACCTTCAGAATATCTACTGAGAGATATCAGAGCAGTCCCAGTCTGCAGAGCCTTGTTGGTGAAACAGATCTATTGAAATGATCAAATCGTACAGCAAACTCCACTGCTTCAGGGAGTAGGTTTTGTACAGCAGCAAAATATTTTATAGAGCAGAACACTGCAGCTGAAGGGTGATCACTGTCAGATGCAACAGTGGACTTTCAGTCCAGCAGAGAAAGATTGGGCTCTACAACACAATTGTGCCTCTATCCTTTCTAACCACTTTTTTCAGACTGAAAATAGACTATGTTCAAAACAGAGGCTGTAGAGTAAAAAAATTCACAGACCACAGATGCGGCTAAGTATAAACTTGACTGTATTACACCAATCTGCTGCAATGACAACTTTAGGTGTTACCAATACCATGAAAGATACTCTAAAGCCAATCCAGCCAATGCTGAAATAAGACATTTCTGTCTACACCAGTCTCACATCTATGAGTTTAATGTTCTAATTTTAAAAATAACAATTCCCTTGCTTCAGGATGCTTGGAAAGCTTTGTGCTATTGACTATTTGACTTTTCCCTTGCTGTTTCCTGGGAGGTTGAGTTGACCAACTTGAGGAAGGGACTTCAAAATCCAAACTGTTCAATTGTCAGGACTTCAAAAGTAATTTTGTCCTGAGCAAGCAGCTTGTACAGAAAGAAAGGAATGCATCGGGAGAGGAACAGTGGCAGCTTTTAGCACGCGTGGACAAACATAAGTGTGTCTGTTCCCACTGGCAGTTATGAATAGAATTTATTCTGTTCAACCTGGTGTGGTTGTTACAGGTCAGGTTCAGTGTCCTGCACTGAGAGCTGTGGGCACCCTGAAATATATAAACAAGAAGAAAGAAACAGACCTGCTTCTGTTGGTGTCAGATCCTTGGTGTCCATCAGTTTGGCATTGCTGCAGGCATGTATAACCTGGAGAGGAGTGAGGTAGGATACCTCTCCTCCTCTACTGTTCTAAGACTAGGAAATTGCAGAAGTTGGCTTAAAACAAACATCTTGGGCACACAGCCTTACAAACCACTGCAAATATTTACCAGAATGGTCTTGTTCACCTCCACACACCACACATATCCTGTGCAAATGAATAAAATTAGAGGGGGTTAGGGAGGAATGGATGCATGTTCAAACCTTTCCTTCATCTGCATTGATTTTTGTTTTGTTTTTCAAAAGTGTTTAGGTGAGTCTTCAACTAAAGCAGGTTGAAAAACACTGCCCCATCTTCTCTGCCCAAGGCAGGACCAGCCACATCTACTATGCTCCTGACAGATTGTTCTCCACTGAATGGCTTCAGCTCATCTTGGCTGAGGTCAAACTCATCAAGGTCAGTCCCAAGAGGCCATTAATTAACAGCCTCCCAACTAAATCAGGACTTTCTTCTGTAGAGAAAATCTTACAGGTATAGTTTGCAGTTCTAAGCTGTGACTCAGCAGGCAGGCATGGGGAAGACCAACTACTCTGCTAGGCAGGGAGGTAAGGGGGAGGAAATAAAACCTGGCACCCATGTAGGGGATGCACAATTTAATCCAATAACTGGCTGCCAGCAGTGACAGTCATAAATGCATCACAAACAGGGCTCCCTGCCAGCTCCCAGGAAAAGCAGCTGGGATCAGTGTGAGCTACACTCTGCATCTGGTTTAAAACTTACCCATGGACCTCTGCATGAACTTGTCTTGTTAGCTTCTAAGCATAATTTGTAGCCATGGTCTCCACAGGGCCATGTAACTGTGAGTTCTGTAACTTAATCATGTCATGACAATTTTTTTCCTTTCATTTTGTTTCTAAACATCCTACCTGGTAATATTGCTGGGGTCCCCTAGCTCTTCTAGTCTGAGAACAATAAATAATGATGACTCCTCCTGGTCATTCATCAGTTTGTAGTCTTCTCTCATCCTTCCTTCCCTCCAGTCATTTTCAGACTCTAGGCAACATATACAGCCTATAGGTCACCATAACATCAAGACCTGCACATGGACTGAAGCAAAGTGTGACAAGTGATCTTTTGTTTAAATTCAGCGTTCACTCAAGCCATGCCTGCTTGGATCCTCATTTGCAACACAAGAGCCTAGTAAGGCAGACGAAACAAACAGAAAGAAGCTCCAAATAAATACACATGACGATACATCAGTCTGGAGTGAAGGTGACACAGTAGGTGCTGAGACAAGGCTCATAACACAACATAAACAGGTTAAATAATTAGGCAATCATTTTGTTTCCTCTAGCCAGGGGATGGATCACTGCCACCGACCGCTGCTGAAGGGCCGCTTCTGCCTTCAGAGTGCCGCGACCTTCCTCAGGAGCCGTCCTCAGAAGGATGCCTTGGGTCCCCAGGCGGCACAGGCACTCCCTGTGACTCGCTCATTTGTGAAGGCTGCAGTGGCAGCCAGGCTATGCAGCCTAGTGATTTCAGTGAGGAGAGCTGTGGGCACGGTTCTCCTGTCAGCTCCTCCAGCTAGCTTCCTTCCCCAGGTGACACAAGAACAAGCAGGAGTCGAGGCCTTCCAAGACTCTTTACTCTTTGGGATGCAGCAGCTGAAAGACCTTGAGAGCCTCAGACAGCCAGTTTATATGCATCACTCAGGAGGCGGGGTTTACAACTTGGACCAATCAACATGAGGATTGAGAACTTGACCAATAGGGTGAGGGATCCAAAAAAGAACAAATCAGGGTACAGTAAAACCAGGAAGTGTGAACTGAACCTATGGGAGTTGAGAAATTAACATAGCTACAAGGGATCATGGGGTTTCCTCCACATTTAGTCTCCCTAACATGGAGGTACGGGCCCCAGGGAGACTCCTGAGAGGGCGTGCTTTTGGGTCGGGTTTTAGTCTGCCTCCAAGAGAGAGCCCTCCAATGTGGGAGCCCCAAGAGCTTTCTTTCACAGGTTACAGTGTATTTTTACTCACTGTAAATGGCTTTAAGAGGTGGTTGCTCTGTTACGCCTTTAAAGTTAACAGATGCTTTATACCCAGCTGCATGGGAGAATCACTGTGTATGCTCCTCATGAAGAAAATAACACTACCAGCAGATAACAGCATCTATAAAATGTTTTAACATCTAAGCATAAAGCAGCAAGACAAAGGGGAAGTCTCAGGTTGGATTTTCCACCAAGATCCGGGTGGTTTTAAGTCCTTTTTGCACTCTAAAAGTCTCTGAGCCAGACACAAGGAAGAAACGGAGTCTTCAGGTTTCTGTTTTTCCAAGGTCTATGACTCTGTTTATTATTTCTTATCTCGCAGTGTGCTCTGTGCAGGGCCGAGGTCTGTGCTGTACCTCGGCCATCAGACAACTCCTCCTCCAATGGGAGGTGGTTGTCCTTTATACTGATTATTACGTATCTTTTATTTACACTTATTGCCAGTACCTACTATCTATACTAAACAGGTCATCTCTACTTGACCCAATCTCTCCAAACTATATTGTGCTATCATCACAGCAGAAAATGGAGATGAGAAAGAAGGAGAAGAGCCCTGGGCCCCACCTCAAAATCTCCATCTTGTATCCATTCACATCTATTCTAAAAACCTAAAACTACAAATTTTTCACCTGGTGATAAGCTATACTACTGCCTTCACACCCTCATGACTTATAATTCATCTCTGCTTTGTGCCAGGGTCTGTGACCCCCATGGACAGAACTGAAACCCTCCTGTTCAGCCCCCTGTACAAAACTCAAACCTCCCTTGCTCGGTTCCCAGACTGCTTTGCTGGGGTCCCTGAGCCTCCAGAGCAACCAAAGGGATGCCCTGGATTCCAACAGGGAAGGGGTGTAGGGGGAAAAAAACGTAAAAAACAAAACTAAAACACCTCAGCCTCATTCTTCCCTTCACAGGTCTTGTCAGCCATGTCTGTACCATTGCTAAGAAAAATTTTGGCTATGTCCACTAAGGAACAGCCTCAGATAGATAATTTCAAGTGAGGCCCACATGTGGGGCGGCCCATGCTGCAAGCAGAGCTGCTGAGATGGTGAATATGGTAAAGTACAAGCAGTGACAAAACACTGCCTTACTGAATTTATTTGTTAGGAGCAGTGGATGGCCATGGTATAAAGTCAGTTCTTTTGCTAAACTGCCACTGCTGAAACCCATCAAAAATTAATGGACTTTTTTTTCTTATTTTATCATTCATATTCACTCTGCCAGAACAGTTAGGATCTATAAACTCTTCATTTTTTCCTGTCAAACTTATTACTAGAAGATTTTCTGAAAGTAAACATAAAAGGGCAGAAGGGTGAGCAGAGATAAATGGGTAAAGCAGTTAATAAAGCTATAGAGGCATCCACAGAGTAACTTCCCTGATGTAATATTTCTGCATACAAAGACAAAGCAATTGGTGTGAAACAACAGAACACATGATGAATACTTGGCAACTGATACGGTGCAAGACTTCTAATGACATTTTCACTGGATTTCAGAGATACTACCATGCCTCATTATATGCAACCTGTGTGGAAATAATCACCTACACAAGTTGGCTTTTATCTCTATTTCCTTCCTTCATGTTCCCTCACTGTCATGAAACATTTCGTAGATGTGTGTAGGAATGACCAAGACTTGGACCTTTTCTTATACCATCCTGCTGCCTATTGAAATTAAGGCTAGAAGTAGTCAAAAAGTTAAAGCTATTAGATTATTCTGTGGATGAAAATCTATTCACATATGCTCTGGATCCAGGAGGATTTATGAGCCCATTTCCCACAGATATCAATGGAAGACTACTTTGGCCATTTTCTTCTTTTGGGAGCAGACCAGACTAGTTTGTGTCTTACAACATCCTTCCCCTCTCCTGCTTGAAGAGTTTGTCATGACATCCTATAAATGCCACCTCTACTACCACAACTGTGCAAAGTTAAAAAAAATTCAAAATATCATCTTCCCTGTTCTCCCCCCCCAACCCCGCCACAAGTTTTTCCTGCTAATTACATTTACTTTCTAGAATATCAGATCCTCCACAGCCTTCCAGTTTCTTTGGAGAGTGCAGGGCAGTTATGCTGGTGGCTGAATGATATGAAATAACACCCAAGGCTTACTAAGACATGGCAGTAATTCAGGGACTGCAGATTAAAAATTTACAAATTATTTGTAAATCAAATAATACTGCACAGCAAAATCTGTTCCACTCAACTCCCCAGTTGTAAATGCATTAATTGAACAAAAAAAATTTTCTCATTTCCCATAACTCTGACTGGGGAGTAAGAGTGGATATTGGCTATGCTCAGATTGCAGCAGGTAAATGCTTAACATTAATAAAAATGTCATGTGCATAAACCCAGCTTCTATTTCCAATAAAGTATTTTGTTCACTGATCTCTCATTTCATAGTGGACATAAGATTACATTAAAAGATTCTGAAAACATAACAAAAAATTAAATTGTCTGACTCTTGCTTTAGGTCAAGGAAACCAGACAAAGCAACCTGAAAAAGTAGCAAAAAATATATCAGGAAGCCATTTGAGAGAGAATGAGGGAATTTGAGCACCACCACGGCCTGAATGAGATTACCTGGAGCAAGAGCATCATTCCCTGCCCACATGGCAAATGGCACAAGCCTGAAGAAAATAACACTCCTGTCCCATTCGGGAAATGGGAATTCAGCTCACTCCACTGACACTCACAGTAATTGGAGCTGTAACTACAGGCAGTAAAAGATGAAACAAGGCCTTCCACTTAGCTCTGTTTGCTGATTGTAGCAACATTTCTTGAAGGCACAACTAGAAAAAGCCTTGTGTGGTTTATGTGCAGCCACTCCATGAGATTTCAGTGTTTCTGCAGATGCCTTATTAGGACAGAAACAAAACAACCACATGCTAAAAGCTTTACTGAGACAAAGAGGTGAAGCCTTTTCAAATCAGAAATGCAATGTTAGGATGAACTACAGACATTGGGCAGGTGAGTTACCTACAAAGTGCTGTTTAGTCACATTCCACATACTTAGTCCAGGTAAGCTATTAAATGGCATTTCCAGAGGATTACCAGGAATACCCCGCACCACAAAAGCTGTGACCCATCACTCCTCACTGTAATGACTCACCAGTTCTCTGACTTCTAGATGAATTCTACACTAAATAAAAGAGTATTGCTTAGGCTTTTCATGCATAACATTGCCTTGTTCATAAATTACTGCTTTCAGCACATATTTGAGGAACTGATGCCCACAGCAATTCTAGCTGTCAGGGAGCTGAAGTGGGATAAAGAAACAATATGAACAGCACTTATCATGAATCTAAACCAAGCAAAATCATAACCAGATATGCATCAATAACAAAATTGAGGGAAAAGAAATCAAGTAAAGAAGCTAATAATTTTCTTTTCCCCCATACACTGTGTTCAATACTGCAAAGATAAATACATTGTGATGAAAGCAATAAAGAATATACTTCTAGCAGTAAAATAGGAGCCCATGGGGAGAAGAGAAACAAAGAAGGAAGGGACAGTAGCTCTTCAGGGAAAACCAGCCATATTCTATTTACTTTGCTTTAAAACAGATTCTTCATAGGTAAAGAGCAATGATTTTAGTACTCATGCTCAAATCTTTGCAAATTGACTTGGCAAAGAGATTGATAGAGTTTCTCAACACTTCTGAATTGTGACAAAATAAACATAACACAAAATTTCATGACTCAAAATCAAAGATGGAGAGAAAAAGCCAAACACACCAATGATTAACTATTGCCACAGAGGGAGTAATTAATTCATTGGCAGCTGTAATTTAAAGCTCTCTCAGGAAAGCACCGTACTGAAGATTCCTAAACTTGTATTCCTAAAGGGATGTTACACAGTAAATACTACAAATATTGCAATTCAATTAACTTCTTTACATGTTAATTAGACTTCTTAGAGTAAGAAAGATTCTCAGACTTCATTTTCTCTGTTTAATTACTTCAAAAGGGAAATTCAAATGCTTTTTTTCCCATTTACATCTTAAAACTTTCTGCAGGTGACTGTTTCTATACTTACCCCTAATGATTCCTGGTTAGAGTCACTACTTACACATTCTGCAAATACTGAGATCATTCCATTTAAATCATAAGCATGATGTTTGTGACAAGGGTCAGACTGCTGGAATAGCTTCACTTGTGAACCAAAAATCTATCAAAGAACTGAAAACAAATCACAAAGATCAGATGGTATTTCCTAAAATTGCTAAAGAAACTGAAGGAAGTCGAAAAATTAAATATACTGTCTAATCTCTAAAGCAGTGCCTTAAAGATTTTTGTGCATGATTTTGCCTTGGAAAATATTAAATCCTTAAAAAAGAAAAAAAAAAAAAGAAAAAAAAAAAGAAAAAAAAAAAACAAGAAAAAACCAAAACCACCAAAAACCCCCCAAACCTCCTGTTATCTCAAGGTATTTCCAGGCCAGCGGTCATGCCAAGCTTGCAGTGTGTGCAGCTGGCCACATCATTCCAGGATGAGTAGCTGTAAATTAACAATCCTTGCTAACACATCTGTAAAGGCTCTACAAAAAGTAAAACTGAAAATTCATTTCAGGAAAGGGAAGAAAACAAAATATGAACACAATGTAATTTTTTCTTTTGCATATTTTACCCTGAAAACACAGCACTTAATAGCAAGAGATCATGACAGTACTAATTCAGAATTACAACAAAAAATTAAAACTTTACATTTATTCAACATGAAAGTTTTAAAGCTCTTAATAATATGTGAAGTATTGATTTCAGGAGGACTATTAAAACATGCCGTTTCTGCAGCTGACACATGTGACTAACTGATAAACCAAGTTTAGAGTCATGGTGCTCAGACTTCACTAAGGCATGAAAGAAGCCTCTTTATTCCCCTTCACACACGTCAATTTGATTTTCAGATTCAGTCATAAATGCTGAACAAAAGCAGAGAATTCAAGGCAGCCCACAAAACAGGCTGGTACTTCTCTCACCCTGTGCTCTGCTCCCTGATAACCTGAGGGGAGGGATGCTGCAACCATCCTCTTTTCTTACAAGATCCCTGAAGAACAGATCCCATCTCTTCAACTGCTTCCATCCCAGACATCCTTGACCAGTCCTAAACTGCAGCACATCTGCTCTACCTTGGCCCCCTCCTTCCTTTCCTGCCCAGCTTTAGAGGAGAAGAAAAGCACAATGCAGCACAAAATGAGACAGCAATGTCCAGCAAGCACCAACACTTTAGTTTTCCAACTATACTGAACAGCAGCATCACCACAGCACCCATACCCTAGGCTAGACATGAAGATGGAGAGCTGCAAAACACCATAGATACTTCAAAATCTCAATAATGGGAGGAAATATATACCAAGTCTGAGGCAGTGGAATCATATCAAAGGGAAAATAGATTAAAAAACATTAAATTCGATTAAAAACCACATACACAACTGTGATGAGAGGGGAAAAAATTTATTGGTCCTTTAGATTTCCAATGATTACTTGTAATATGTTCAGCAAATTCATTCAAATATTACATACAAAGGATTTCCTTGCCATGTTAGAACTAGCTTAACATTCAGTGGAAATATAAGGAATAGAAGCAAAAAAGGATAATCTTGAGTTTATTGTGAAATACATGATTATTTTTTCCTATTTCAGCAAAACACCTGTAAAGAACTGGGTTCTGTGCTCGGCATCCACCTTCCATGAGGGTGGCTCTCACAGATCACAGAAGGCACTTGAAATTCCTGGAAGTTGGAATGTGGGGAAGAAGAGGGATAATGCGCTCCTTTTCACTAAGTGCAATCCTAGTATAAATTCAAGCAGCCACAAAGCATTAAGATACAAATCCTCAGGTAGATATGCTAATGAAGGGCTGCAAAGCTGTAGTACAATGAGTGCTGTGTGTCCTCTGCCCGTCAGTCGTCATCTCCACCGCAGAGGAGCAGCAGTGCTTTCCTGTAGTCCCCGGACGTGTCTTTCTGTCAATGCAGCACAGCAGCACCGTGAGTCACCAGAGCTGTTGCCAAGGAGGGCCCCAGCCCATTACACATTCATCCCACCCACAGGAAATCCACATGGATGACTCTCCGCTGATGAATGACACATGGAAATTCTCTGCCTCTCATATGCCAGCTTTATTTACCCAGACAGACCGCCAGAGACAAAAAACCTCCAAAAGCTTTACTAGAAAACAGAGCTAGCTACCCGCTGCATATTCGATACATTTGTCTCCAGGGGAAAGTCCAAAGGAGAAGCCCAAAGCAGCACCAAAAGCAACACATGGGTGAAGTGCACCTCCCACTGCCTAGAAAGGCGCCTGCTCTGCTCCCTGTAATCAATGGGAAGCTTTGATACAAAATCCATATGGACCTGAGAGGCGGTGCCAAAAAGCAACTCCACCCAGCCTAGTTAAGGAACATAATGTCAGGAATGACAGTAGAAAAATCATAAAAAGCAGGACTTTCAAATTAAAACGAGGGAAAAGAAAAAAAAAGCCTTTTGGCTTAACTTTGCAGCAATAGCTGGCTCCAGATTCCTTGCTGGCTTCTTCTCTTCCTGCTCCTTCCCATCCACTCACAGGAAATTATGACTCAGAGTGGTTCCACAGTGAAACACTTGGAAATGTTGCAAAGAGTTCCATACCACAACCCAAAATCTAAAATTCAACCTCATGATAATTCAGACTTCCAGCTCCAGTGTTATTTCTCTGGAGCTGGCACCCTCTCTGAAGCACTGCACAATAAGGAACCCAGACAAGAACAAGGAAATTATGCAGTAACTCAAAATGGTGTATGAGTAATTGTAATTTCAGAAAATGACATCATCTGCCCTAGTGAACACTAGGAAGAAACATTTAAACATTGCCATGTCAAACTGCAGAGGAACTCATCAATCTCAGAGCCCAGGTCACCCAGCTCCACTCTCTGCCAAGAAAAACAACAGTGAAAACAGTGACATCTCAATGACCCCTCTGTTCCTCAAGAATGGAATAGAAATTTTACCTGAATCATTTGATACAAGGATTTAGCAAAATTCTTTCTAAACTCTCGTCTAATATCCAGCAGATCAACTTCACTTCTTGAAACCATGACTCTGATCAGGGTGTCATCATCAGTTCCAGCCCCCTAAAGAAAAAAGATCACATAACATTCAAATATGAGTTTGTTCTGGACAGATGTTGCAACAAAACATGAAACACAAACAACTATGGTACAACATGAAAGCAACAAGTGGCATCTCAAACCACTCCTGCACTACAGTTCAGCTCCAAAACAGAGAATACTTGGGACGGTACCATGAGACACTCACACTAAAATGTGGAGAACACAGGGCTGACCATGCAGGGTGCTCTAATCTCTGGACCTCTATCAAGTGCCAAATGTTCAGGGCCTCTTATTTCATGTTTCACCTCAGGCTTCAACTGTGAATGCCCACATAAACTTAAAAGAACCCAGTTCCAAGCTTACACAGTAGCACAGCTGCTCACCACAACCAGAATCACATGTAAATCCCCCCTGCAGTGCACCCTAAGGCTGCAGAGCTGCCTCTGGAACTGGGTACCTCAATCAGTGATCAGTACAAAGGAACATCATACAGCAGGACATAGGCAAAGCAACTCATCCCAAGAACTCTCCAGCTGTTTATTATGGCGGCAAACTTCACAAACCTTTTCTAACCACACAAACATGCCCCACTCTGTTCATCATCTTCGGTGCTTGAAATATTTCACATTCCTGTGCACACAAAAGCCCTGATGCCTCTCCTCAGACAAGGCAGACTCCACACAAGCTGAAGCTATAGAAGCTTTCACGTGCTGACCTGTGGATGCACCTCAGGGAAGGACTTGGCAGAGCCCCCATGATCATCTTCAGCCTAACATCCAGGACCACTCAATCCTTCTGGGGGCAATAGTCTTAGATTACACCTGGAAATGCCCTAAAGCTGCTCAAAAGTTATGCCACGAGTCTGGTGGTTTCTGAGGAATAAAAGCCAAGCTCTGCCCTATCTAATCATGAAAGCAAACTCTGCTCAGTGCAGAACCTTGTCATGCCAAACTGATAAATTAGAAGTACAAACTCCTCTGTCAAAGTAATAACTGACAAAAAGCTTTCTTATCTGAAGTGTTTAATGATTTTTATTTATATAAAAAAAATTGGGGATCTCACCATCACACATTGGTCAGGCTCCTCATAATAAAAGTGTATAAGAATCTAAAGCCTACGGGAAAATGTCATTGTTTAAAAATCAAAATTAATAATTAAGAAGAAAGTAATCCTCCTCAGACAGCTCAGCCTACTGGTACAATATCTGGTATTTTTCATCTGAACTGTATTCTACATCGGTATCTATAAAAGCAGTAAAGGACTTTTTAAAATTAAACTGACATTTTGTGTCTCATCACTAACTCTCAACCTGTCACCTCATCTTCTGACAAACATACATCAGGCCTCTCCAGCAAGGGGAAGGGAGGAATTCCCCAGGTAAACTGATAACTTGCCTGAAAATAACAGACTACCTGCCTCTGGTTTAATTAATATTACTCACTGGGAGTTAAAAATTACAGCTTTCCCTACTTATCTCTTCCCATCCAAGAGAACGTGAAGCCAACAGAAACATGCATGCACCAATGCAATTCCCATGTGTAATCAGCTGCTTTGCAGCTGTTTAAGCCTTTCCTTTTCTCTGCTGAGTTTCTTTTGCTTTCAAAACAGGATGGATAGTAACCAAAATGTGTTTCAAAGCTACCTAATGCCTTCAGTCTGGAAATACTCATATCCAAATCAAAGAGTACTAATTTCCACAATTTACAATTCTGTCCTTTCTCAGTACATCCACCACCTAAAGACACTGGAGTTTAATCAGATGGAAGTACCCAAGTGGATCGTGCCAGACATTTTCCAGTGTAGCAACAACAAATTAAAAAAAAGCTCTATAGGCTAAAAGGTCTATGGTCCGATAAATCCATGATGAACTCCAAGGAAACTATGAATTGTTGGCACCCTCTCCCAGACCTGCATTCCCTGAACCTTTTACAGATACTTAGTGATACTGTATCCTGTTAGCATTTACAGTGGCAGAAGAAATTAGGAACAAGCTAAAGGGAGAGGAATTTTAGCTAGAGGAGATTGAAAGTGACCTAGGGAAAACATTTACATACCTTCATGGAATAATACAGGGTCTCAGCAAAATAGGCAGGCACACTTCGGATGCATTTCACTGCAGAAAGCCAAATGATTGAATTATTGACTGTTATTAAATACAGGGCAATCTTTGATTGCCAAGATAAGGTGTATTGTACTGGGTTATTCTCTCCTGTGATGTCACCTGGTCTGTTCCTCTGTTACAACTCTTTGGGTTCTGGGATTTAGAACATTTATTTCTGATAGTAGAGAGACTTTACTAGTCAAACTCTACAACACTGTCCTAGATAAGCTGCCAGGAATACAACTGAAGGCAGAGTTCTGTCTCACCTCTGGCAGAGGTGCACGTGACCAAACAGAATGCAGTTAACCACCTCTTCTCTAGATACAAAAATAGATCCCAGGTGATTAATTACCTTCCTAAAGGAACCCTGTTTTCATGCCAGTCTTTGTGACAACTGCAATTTTAGGAGGCCTGGGAGTAAGCAAAGGCAGCTGAGTGCTGGACATGTTATGACTCAATTACCCACTGCCAGAAGCAGCTTCTCCAAATCACCAGAGGTCTCCCGGTCAATGGTCTCTTCAATCTGGAAGCCAGAAATAGTCATGTACTTGTCAAACACTGCAAAACAAAGTGTCCTCAGTCAGTGAACAGCCAACATTCCTGCCAATGCCCCTCAGTTCAGGACAATGCCACCTGTGTGTCATTATCCACAGTTCAGGTGCTACTACCACTCACTGTCCTTTTCTGAGCACCAATTTCCCATCAGATGCCCCCTGTACAACCCCTCTCTGCATCTGGAAGGGACAGCTCCATGCATTATTCCCAATGGCCTAAACAGATTAGTAAAAGAGACTTATGGATGGGCAAGGAGCAGGAGGGAAAAGGTATTGTGTCTCAATTATTAGCCCATAAAATAGGCACATCAATACGAGCTGAGCTTTTCCAGGCTGGATTTCAGGCAGAAACTTTCAGGCCCTCACACTACCTACCCCTCCTCAAGTGGGAAACACTGCGGGTTCCCAAGATAGTGATGAACTTTTCTTCATCTGTTCCCCATTTCAGCTCCCCAGCTCTGAACAAAACCTGTTATGAATTCAAGAGATCAAAACATCAACATTTGTTTTGTGTCCATGCATCCTATTGAAAAGCTCTACTTGTCTCACTCTAAGGAGCATTAAAATTATTCACAAGCTATAGCTGGAGGGAAAAAAATGAGAAAACTGCCAAGTACTGAACTCATCGTGGAAATAAATGAAAAAAAAATCTGAAATTGACTGTGAAGGCGTTTCCATGAGTAATGCAGCTTCAGGCCCTAAAACTGACTGTGCATAGTCCTCTTCATAAGCCTCAAGTTTCCTGAAACTGTGATAATACACCAGATAAAATCTATTCACAGTATTGCCTTTTCTGCCCTTTCCCCCCCTTTCCTTTTTCAGAGTAGCAAAATTTGGTATATGATGGCTCTTTAACAGCAGAACCCTGCCAACTTGGCTCAGGAGGAGGTTTTCCAAGAAGGAGGGGAAGATGGATCTAGCTCTCAAAAACAGGATTTGTGGGCTGATAAATTCTTAGTTGTTTGAAACCAGATTTTAATCATAGTTTTAGCACATTCATGGCTTTTCAGGCAAGTCTGTCTTTGATGTAGACAAACACCTGGACACATTTTCAGCATCAGGAAAGTAAAGCACTTCAAAAAGTTGGCTTGAGCAAGTGCCAGGAAAAAAATGAGAAAGAAAAGGAAATTTGGAAAATGAAACAAGTTATTTTTCCTGACAGTTGGAAAATTTTGCTGTTTTCCAAACTGAGTGCTAAACACTCTAAGGAGAAAGGCTGTACATATTGTAATATGCTCTTTTTAATATTAATGGTACAGAATAAAAAAGGTGGAGAGGAAAAAGCTCTGAAGGCAATCACTGCAAAGATATTTATTACAAATAACATATGCTAAGCCCTCCAAATAAATACCAGTAGCAAATAAGAAGTCTCAATACAGCATTTAGAAATATCAGCAAAAGATTGATTTACAACTAGAAGCTGTACATAGAACTTTATGTCAGCTTTAAGCTTTTACCTGCCTTGCCACTTGGCAATACATAAAACATACCTCAACTATGTAATTTTAAAGAAGTGATATTCACAAAATCTTTTCCAAAAAGTCAAGACTTTCTCCTTCAGGCATTCTCAGAAAAGTCTCACAATTGCTTTGAATTAATATTTAATAGGCACAAAAAAATTTAAAAATCACCACTGAGCAAGAAGTTTGCCTTCTACGGTATCAAGTCCTTTCCAGAATATATGACTCGAGAAAAACATTGGGAAGCCAAAAATACTCCTACATTTACACAATCACGTACCTCAGTTTTGACCATCTGTACTCGGCAATAGCAATTAGAAAATGACTGAATCTGTTCCAGCTGTAGTAGGTGGTGAATGAAAAGTCCATTGACTCAAGGTCCCAGACTGAGCTAAATGTATGCAGCAAACTGCAGAGACTGTTTGGAAAACCAGGACCTTTTGAACAGCTGGGCTTGGTGCCTCCTAAATTTAGCTGCTCATTTAAACCAAATTAAAGGGGCAAAAAGGAAACTATCTACCTACCAGGGCCAGTGCTTCTTGGGTTTCCTCAATTACGCAGGAAAACCGAAAACGAGACTGAAAATTTCATTGAACAGTCTAGTTCACAATTCAAATGTTTGCCCCTCTAATTTTCCAGCTGTAATTGTCACAGGAAATTAACAGCAGAACAATAATGCTTTCTGAATTTAAGTGACCAAGGATAGGCCTGTGCCAGTAAAATATATTTTGCCAGTCTGTCTCTCCATCTTGCTGCGCTATCAGGAGAATGTTTTATTGATCTGGTATTCTGTGTTTACTCCATGTCACCTTAAACAATTCCTGTATTTCTTTCATCTCAACAGACAATTTATAAGAGAAAACTCTCATGCAGAGTTGACTGAAATAACTGGGAAGAAACATGTATTAAATGAGTTGTAATCAAATTGCTGAAATATTGACCGTCACTCCAATAAAGCAAATGGCACCCAGCAAGAGACTGGCAAAGACACCAATTAACTGCTGGCATTCCTTTCCATCCAGAGCACAGGGTTAGGGGGCAGTCATGGACAAGGGACTAAATTCAGAGAGTTTAAGTCAGGTACTAAGGAATGAACTGTTAATATCTGAGTTTTCCAGCTGTGGGCCCCTCAGCATCACCAAGTGTCAGCCTCTCTTCCAATCATCTACTCACTGGTTCATTCAGGCCCCTCATCAAGTAATAAGCAAAACTGAAATGGTGAAGTGCCAAAAATTTTGATCCCAGTATTTCAGGTTTTGACATTTCTTTTGTCCAGAACATACAAAAGCACATGGAAACATATAAAAAAACCATACAGAACCTTAACTATCACTCTTTCACATTTGAATTCTAGCTGTTCACCAACTTTGTGAGGTAATTTGTAGAAATATCCCAAACCCTAAGTCAGTCACCCACCTGAGCATCCTGCTCAACAAGAGCCTCATCAACTCCAACATCAGGATCTCTGTTTGCCTAAACAGTAATTCAGAAGTTGTTAAACTGAAGAATTAGAAGTCAAAAAGCATTTATCTGTTATATTGAGCATGTAAGTTACTGTGAGAAGTCACTCCCTAATGCATCTGCTCCAAAACCACCTTGTTTTGCCTCTTTCCTTGCATCTATCTATGAAATAACTGTCCTCTTCCCATTTCGCCCTCAAAACCTCACATAGCAGCACCTGCTACACTCACGGGCATCACAGAAGTTTTTTGCTTCAGTGATACGGAAATTACTCAGAAGGGAGCCCAAGGCTGACCCTGCACGTCTGAGGAAGTGACTCAGCTCCAGAGCCAATCCCGCCTAGCACCGGGCCCATCCAGAACCCAGCTTTAGTAAGCAGAAAGCAGTAAGTGCATCTGGAAGAAAAGGCATCACACAACAGGACACTGACCTGCAGCAGCACCACCAGCAGCCTCTGGAAATGACCTGATGTTTCTCCTGTGATCTTATCCTCCAGGCTGGCTTCGTACTCTGCAAAAGAGAAACATCCATTCACCACCCTACAGGCTACCTCAACTATTTTGAGGGGAAAGCAAGGAAAAGCAAAATGGATTTTTTTTTTTTGTGATTACAAAGTGTGAATCACTTGACTCACAATTTGTAGAATCATCTATCAGAAACATCTTTAACATTCAGAATGTATTCTGCTTTCACTTACAACCTAACACTACTCTAACAGAGGAAGATACAGCACCTCACACCTCAGGTCAGGAACAGATTACTCACAATATTTTGAAGTACAAGGTGACATGCATGGGTTCAGCTCCTTGAGGAACTAAAGAGGATACAGACATGAAGTCATGCTAAAATATGGCAGTCTCACTGTACAAAAACCATGAGCTCAGAAAAGTCTGCTACTAATAAATTTTGCCTCGGAGACTCTGTGTTTGGGCTCAAAATTTGTTAAAATGTAAGAATTTCTTGTGTGGCAGGAATCCGCATAGAGCTAAAAAAAATCCGTTGAATTAAACATGGCCCTGAAAAATAACCCCACAAACACAGGGTAAAAGCATCTACTCCTGTGGGCAGCCAAAAGCTGCACCTGCTTTAGCATAAGTGCACTTGAACACAACATGGAGCAAAATGAAAAAAAAAAATCACTCCTGCTTTTTTATGTGATATCAGTTTTCTTGCTTCCAATTACTGAAAATTACCTTCCAAAGGGATGAAAATAACAGGCGGAGGAAAGAAATACTTTTGAAAGAATTCAACTAGAAAGCACCACAACCTGCAGTCATAACCCTGAAATAAACACTATTTCAGTATACAATTCAAATTCTAGTTTCTTTCAACACAAAATCTTGAAACACAGCAGAAAGAATTCCCTCTTATTGGACACATCCATCAATTCAGAGATAGGCCCTATCTGAAAGATGATCTAAAATCATATTAAGGGAATTGAACAGAGATCCTTATTTTATACAGAAAATTACCTTGCTGATAAACCTGTTTAATATTCTGCACTTCTGCAGGTGTTCTGGAGGCAAGAATTTCAGTCAATACTTTTTCATTGGTTCCTGCTCCCTGCAGGGGTGCACATATGAATCAGTTGATGGAATAACAAAAGGAAAACAAGAATTCCCCTTGACAATCAAAACCAAGCATAAACTTATACATTTGAACCCAATAAAACATATTTTCTTCTTTCTGGTATACTTTTCTGTGGGGGTTTTGAAGATAATTTCTCCCAGTTCTGTTTTGACTGTTTTCAAAACCAAACCAAAAATTTATAAAAGCCCAGTGCTGTAGGATTCAGATGGGCCCTTCCATACCCAAGCACAGCCAGGTGTGCCTCAGTTCTTTGCCGTTACAATCAGGGACACCAAGAAAAGTGGATAGTGTAAGTTTGCATCAGGTCTAATTCATACCATGTTTGTCACCAGCCAGGACACAGAGCCACCCAGCACAGATCTGCACCCTGCTGTGAACTGTGTTGTTAAACAAACCCCTTCTTCCACTGCAAACACACTTTACAACAGAATTGCTAACCCAGATAGTTCTAGCAATTCTGCAGTTCTTAACAACAGCAGAAACAACACCCACTCTTTCACTTTTACAAGGATAAAAGTTACAAAAGCCAGGCAAATATCTTGTTTCCACAAGTCTAAGCCTACTTTGTTCGCAAGAATAATCCACTGCTCTTCACACATACAAAGGAGGCATTTCACAAAAGCAATACTGAAATGCAATACTGAGCATTTTTTGCTTCAGCATGCTATTTACAATCTTTCCTGTAAGGAAAACATTGAATACTAAACACATACAAAGATATGCAACTGCATGCAAAGCTATCCAGACTACAAACCTGCCAGGTTACAGGCAATAATTTCCAAAATGCAGACTGTTTCATGAACATGCCTACTCAACAAGGGAGGCAGGCACAGTTAAACTCACTGTAATCCAAACAGCAGCAGTGAAAATCGATGGGACAGCCTTCAACAGAGTTAGTGCTCTTAGTGAGTTATCTTGCACTCGAGTCCCTGCCATCACGTCTGCTTTACTGTCAGAATCCAGGGCATCCCTCCGGCTGCCCTGGGAGCTCAGGAACCCTGGCCAAACAGTCTGGGAACCAAGCAAGAAGGCTTGACCTTGGTACAAGGGGGTTACAGCCCGGTACAGGGGAGTCTGAATTTGGTACAGGGGGGTCAGAAACCATGATACAGAGCCCAGGAAGGCACCCTCTTTGATTTCAGCCCATGAGAAAGACTGTCAGCACTGGGAGAGGAATTACAAGTCTCAAGGATGTGAAAGGCAGTAGTATAGTTTATCACTGAATGAGAAATTTGTAGTTTTAGGTTTTCACAATAGAAGTATATGGGCACAACATGGAGATTTTGGGGTGGGGTTTAGGCTTTTTCTTCTTTCTCGTCTCCATCTTTCTGCTGTGACGTTAGTACAATACAGTTTATAGAGATTGGTTAGTAGTAGAAATAACCTGTTAGTATAGATAATAAGTATTGGCATATAAATGTAAACTAAGATATGTAATACAGGGTAGAAAAGAACTCCAACTGCCCAGGTGAGGTCAGTTCCAGCCACGGCTGAGGTGCAGGGCAGATCACACTGGGCACAGAGCGAACTGTGAGATAAGAAAACAATAAACATCCTAATAGACCTTGGAGAAACATCAGCTTGAAGCCTCCATCTCTTTCTTGCGTCTGGCTCAAAGGTCCCAGGAGGGCAAAAAGACTCTAACCACCTTAGTCTTGGAAAAACAACCCAAGACTTTACTGTTACCCCCCCCTTGGCTGAACTGCAGCCAGGACTGACATCCTTTCCTGCGCAGAAACATTCTCTGTAATTCTATGGTCTCTAAGGTTTAATACCTTTTTTGGTAAGTGACAAGAACAAGACCACTCTTGTTTCACTATCTCTACACCCATCTGTCCTGTCATTTCCCTGTCAGTCTTTGACTCCTAAATCAATATGAGGAGTTTGGGAATACAATTGTTTTTATTAATCAACAAGGCCTTTATCAGTTTCTCTGTCAGGTACCATCTTCCCTTCCCCCAATGCACATAAAGGCATTACAGAAAACCTCCAGCAACCAAGTTTCTATCTGAGGGATTATTTGCTGGGTCACAGGTGCATGAGCACTTGCTTGCACAGTTGATGAAAGCCTATATATTAACCAGCTGCTCATCCAGGATCGTGGGAGTTTACATGGAAGTGTCATTCCACAAAGCACTACCTCATGCTAGAGTCAAGTTCAGGGTCCTCTACTTTGATCAATACTGTAAATAGTCCAGAGACATCCAATTCCTGAAATTCCACAGATGTGACAGAAACAGAAAAAAAGAGTACATGGAAGAGACCCTGAAGTTCCTACACATCCACATTGTAAATTGTTTGCTTACCTGGTCTGTCCAGAAAGGCACTAAATGCATTTGCTAAAGAGAAAATATAGAAGGGTAACACCGACAGGGCCATCGATTATTCCCTCTGTGTTACTTGAAGCAGTTTTTAGAGCACATTCAATACCACAGACAATACCTGCTCATAATTTTGGGGGACACCAGTTTACACAAGCTTGTCAATTTCAACTTGCATTGCAATCCATTAGGGCAAAACATTCTGTAGCTTAAATAACAGTCAAGAAGAAACAAAGAGCACACTTCCATTAAATCCTCTGAACTAATTTTCATACCGCAGTATAGCTATAAAACCTTGTCTGCTCACAGCAGAAAAATCCAGAGCCCACTGGACTTCAGCACTGCACTTGAACAGCAAAAATAATATGAAAGCAACATGCACATCTACTCATGGTATTTAAACCAGAAAGAACAATTCTCATGCTATGTAGATTTCTAAACTGCCTCTGAGTTATTAGGATGAAAAAAACAAGACAAAACCATGACACTGGCAGGTGTTAGCACAATTTTGCTAATTTTTTTTTAATCAACTGAAAGCACCAATCATTTCATGCAACACATTAATTCCTCCTACCTTGATAGCATGCTTTAGTGCATGAGCATCAAAAATATATGCTGGTCTCATCAGAGACACCATCAAGGTTTCAAACTTGCCAGTAAGTTCTGATTTCAGGTCATCCACGAGATCCTAATGGAGAACAAACAGGGCTGTGATGAATAAGGCCTAAGCATTTTAAAAGGATGCACACAATCTGCAAGCTGAAGGACTCTGGAGACACAGCAAAAAACACAAGGGACACCTCTTTTTTTTAATTGGTACCTCAGCTGAAACAAATAAGGCAGGAGAAAAGAATAAACAGGGATCCCAAAATAAACCTGGGATCCCAAAAAAATCCCAACACATTGGGTTTTTTTTAGGATAAGGTAGGGTGGAGGAGAGGAGGAGACAAAAACAAAAGTAGATTTTATTGCAAGGAATGTTTTATAGGGAATATGGTGAATGTGCCTTGTATTTTAAAGTAATCATTGTAAGCCAGAACCAGCTCATTTCCAGAGGTATTTCTATTTCTTCTTACCCTGCCAAATAAGGTTTTAAAGGCAGAAGCTATTTCTTGACGCTGAGCATTGTTTCTGGTGGTGAGGATTGTCAGCACGGTTTCTTCATCAGTCCCTGAAGTTAGAAAGAATGACAAGTTACAAACACACTCTGAAAAACAAACTGCAGTGGCACAAACTCAAAAGGCAGTGAAAGACACTTTGACAACAGCCTACTGGCAAACAGCAGAAGCATTTAAAACAACAAATGTCACCATACCCCAAGCTGAGCCACCAAGTTTGGTGCAAAAACATGGCTGGAGGACTTAACATGTTGTTTGTTCTCCATCAGTCCTCTCATCCAAACTCTGCTCCAAGCACCAGCTATAACACTTAGTCACAGTCTGTATTCCACAGAAAGGCCTTCCCTTTGGGCTCACCAGCAAACTGCCAGCTCCCAGCAAAACTCAGTCCAGCAATCTCAAACATCCAAGAGGATAGCTGCATGGAGCTACTACCCATTTTATAGACAATGCTTGCAAGGTAGGTCCTCCCACCACAGCATCTCCCCCGCCCTCCTGAGTTTGCCTGTAGGCTGAGGTGTATCACACACTGCTCCTTCCCTTCTTTCTGCTTCCTTCCACAGGTGGCTTCAGAGAAAGAAGCGTATCGGGGTTTGGTCTCCCAGGGAAGTTTTGGGGCAGAAAGCTACAGTGTGGGTTTACAGACCACTTCTTAGTCTGCATTCACACTGTGTGCTCACATTCCTTGTCCCAGTAACTGCACTGTGCTCACACACTTCCAGGCCCAGGAGGCTGCTGTGGATTTTCTGTGCAGATTACCTACCATGCTGCTGTAATTCTCCACAGCTATCCCTGTAAATCCAGGGCTACTATGCTGTAAAACTTTTGTGAGCCCAGAACAGCATGTGGAGCATCCATTTCTTAATGGGGAATGTGTGAACTCCTTTTCTCCCTCACGCTAATCCAAAAATAAACACCCTTGAGAGGTGCACAGTCACAACCAGGACACACCCAGACCTGTGTGGTCCTGGGGCTGTCGTTCCATGGCTTGTAGACACATGCCCTACTCTCATCTACTGAGACAAAAAAGTAGATCAGACAGGATGTTTGCAAAGGAGGAAGAGCCTTTTCTTTCTTGTAAAATAAAAATTATCCTTACCCATTCCCTTCATGGCCTTACGAAGGGCTTCTGCATCAGCTCTGGCTTCAAAAGGAGCAAAGGCTGTCACGGTGCCTCTTGTGTACTGGGGGGTAAAAGGGGTCAGGGGGAGAGGTAAAAAGGCATGAAATAGAATATTGCATCTTTCAGTTCATACACAAACTCAGGCTAAATTTGAATTCACGATCCAAAAGCTGACTGTACTTTTCTGGCAATTGTCTGGCTAAAGAGCAGTCTGTAGGTGCTTAAACAACTCACTCCAGAGGCACTACTATGGTTTTCCTTAGTAGTGCAACAGCTAAATTTGCGTATATTTACATACCAATTCTGCAGACTACTGTTATCTCCAACGTTTGAACCTGAATGCAGGGAAATTATTAAGAATTCATCATTTATCATTGCTAAAGTAATTTGAAAAATTAATTGCACAAATCATGTATGCTAGGCAAATGGCACAAAGACACATATGGAAATAAGAACAACTCCTCAAGAAAACCCTACTGGAACTCTCAAGTAGTATCATACTGATTTTTTCCACTACTCTGTATATGAGACTCACTGAACTCTACAATGGCCTTCAATTGTTCATCATAGTGCTTTTGACATGAGCAACTTCTTAAAAAGTGATTCAGCTACATTACCTTAGAGCTAAAAAAAACCCAAAAAACCAGTTCATAAGGATAAGAGATCAGCTTGTCCAAACACAAAAAAAACCCCTCCACTTGGTTTCCATGGAGCATGGCTCTTGAGGGAATTTCTCTTTGGATTAAACACAAAAGGACATTCATCACCCTTGTGGAAAAGTTTTGCCTTTATTTAAACAGGATAGTTCAAGAACCTATATGTATTTAGCACAGTAGTTAATTTATTAACTATGGAAGTGACCAAAAGGGGAAACAGCTAGATTTGGGGACTAGGAAGGTGTTTCCAACAGCTAAAGAGGGAAAATTTCCTGTAAGCACTGCCATAAAAACACAGCAATCAGAACAGGCAGGTCATTTTTCCACTCTCAGGAAAGCACACAAGAGCACGTGCCAAGACACCTACTGAGACAGGCATCAGATTACTCCAGAGGCCGCACAGCTATCTGGCCTTCTCTGGAGTTAGGAATTTCAGCCACTCCATGCTTCGGTCTCCAGTCAATGCACTCATCAGAGACAGGTCAGCCAGACTGGCAGAGAAAAGAGCAGTAACCAGAAACTGCCCCAGGGCTTCCATGTGCTCCTGCCAGCAGAGACTCCCCACGGCTCCACTGCAGCAGCAGCTGCCAGGAGTCAGGTTCATTTCTCACATATTCTGACAGATCAGAAAAAAAACTTCATGGTGTTTATTAATGGCAACAACAAATTTCTTTTTGGGAGATGGTTTCCAATAGCCAGAATAACTCAGGTGTAACAATCTCACTGGAACACTCTGCTTGTCTCATTATAAGCAATTTTTTTTAGGTAGTACTTTGAATGTATTTAGTGTCACCTTCCTAGCTAATTCCAAAGGATACCATGATAAATCTCAAGGATTTGGGATTCACTTTTATGAATTGAATTTAATTTGGTAAAATAGATAAAGACTGAAAAGCCTTTCCCTCCTTGTTCCTTACAACCACTCCAGCCAGAGTGCGGTTATTTATTTTATTTTTGTTCCATATCATGTCAACATAATTAGTATTACAGAAGTACCACAATTCTCCTTTGGAAATGACAAATGCCAACAAATCTCAGAGGAAGCAGACATTGATCTTTTGCTTATCGTTTTATAAGCAAGTGGAATTCCCTTTCACAATTCCTAAGTAGTGTGACAACATTCCTGTGTGGCTGTAACAGGCAAAGTATGTGTGAACATTAAATGCCAGATGGAATCTCTCTCTGCACCCCTTCTCATTTTTGTTAACTGACAGGAATACTTCAAACAAAGCACTGCATAGAAAGCCTGAACATGCACTAAGCTTGATGAACAGTTCCTGAAAATCTCCTGGTGCAGCTGAAGCCTAAGAGACTTTCCTTGATGTCTGAGCACCGTTTGCCTGCCAGGCACTCCCTTGTGGCACACAGCACTCGGTGGATTTTGGCTCTCCACTTGCCACAACGACCCTCTATCAGAACCTGAGCCACATCTGCCTTTAGGAGCCACATGTGGGCAGACGTGACACTCCCAGTCTGGCCCCATACTGGGGAAGGGTGAAGCCATCCCTAACTTCCACATCAAAACCCTACTCAACTTGAGTGCTTTTTAGAGCACTGCAGTTTGGCCTGACAACTGGGTTACAGTGGGGTAACACTCAGTACACCATGTTCAACAACCACAAATGCATCTAAAACACTCCACTATGCACAAGTGCCTTTCTAGTTATTCCAGTTCAGATTTCTTAATTGTGAAATACATGGACAAGAGCAGACGGCTCTGCAGCAGTAAGATACTCAGTCCATGGAGCTGTCTCCTCCTTCCCAAACATGGCACAGTTTGGCCACATAAAGATACGGCAGCACCTCTTCTGAACCACCATCACACCCTGACCCAAACTTGCTGTTGCAGCAAATCTGAAACAAGAGCTATGAATCAGACAAACTTCATTATTTATAAAAACACACCACCACAATTTACCTCTATGAAAAGATAGCTTATCTTTAGTATCACTAGAAACATTCCTTGCCATTTAAGTAAGCAGATACACAATAACACTACAGCCTCATAGGTCCGTTTTCCTTTGGATATTAAGTTCCCCACCCAGTAGCAGCCAAAGCACATCAATGAAAAAGACAAATAGTCTTTGATATAAATACTTTTGCAATCTGGAGTTATCCTTTACTCAATCATCACACCTTACACCAGGTAGTAAAATATAAAGAGAAGCAGAACACAAAACACCTCAACACAAACTATATCACAAGATTGTAACACCCCAAACCTACGTACATTCTCTTCTGTTTACATTCCCCAATATAGAGATTGTTGTTAAGGACTCATGTATAGTGCAAGTGAAATTTGTGATTACACACTGGAAATAAACAGCAGCTTTCATTTTCTCCAGACACTTCCCTATGAGACCAATGAAGTTCCTAGAAACACAAAATTAGCATGAAAAGGCAGAGAGGAAAAAAAGGAAAAAAAATTTAAAATACTACAAAGCAAGAGATAATATTGCTTTAGAATTTATGCCCCTCCAAATGAGGAAATTCACATTATCTGGTATTTTTGTTGAATTCTATGCTAGCAAAGGTTTCCAGAAGAAGATAAAACCTCATCAGGTGAAATGTTTCTAACCAGCACCCTGAAGTGAATATCTCCCAAGAGACAATTCAGCATCACAAATTAATACTGCCACATATCCTGGCAACAGCAATAGCCACATAATGAGGTTCCTTTTCATTTTCCTCACCAAGACACAAAATATTTCCTGCCCACAAGCCCCTGTGTTTAGCCACTGTTAAATGCAGACCACTGATATCAGCAAACAACAGACCATACTTGAACTGATTGAGACTCCTTCCCCACTACCATGGCTCTGTACCACATACAGCAACTTCTTCTCAGTCAGAGTTCCACAGACGAAGTGCCACCCCCTTTCTCTGCAGCAACAGAAGCAGTGTCTCAAAAATTTGTTGCTGGAAAACCCAGTATTTAGTGCAGAGAAGGTGCTGTGAGACATTTTTTTCTATTTTTAAGCAGCCATTTGTTTACAAGATGCCACAGGAAAAATGTGGCGTGGTAAGACTGGAAATGGAGAACATTTACCAGCAAAGAGAGAAAGTATGCTATTTCCAGCAGACAGAGGAGAGCCCAGAAGGTCATGTGCTAGAATAAATGATAGACTGCTGTAAGATGTCTTACACAAGAACCATCTTGCAGATAGACACAACACAGTGTTGACTGCTGACCTGAAAGCCTTCACAGCCATTGAAGCCCATACAGAGATGGCAGTTCAAACTGTGCTCTAAAACCATGACATAAGAAATATGCAATTACTTCCTGGCATTTCAAGGGCAGTACAGTGCAAATGACATTGTGAGTGGATGGACACAGGCACAGAGCTGATGCAAATGAAAAATTATAAAGACATGTCTTCAAAATACCCCTCCAAGTTTAACAGTGCTTCAGACCATCTGCTTGCACAGGAGGAATAAGCTCAGGTCAGCAGACTACACTCACATCTGCCCTACTAAATTTAAACTCTTGAGAAAAAAAACGATTACACAACATCTGTGGCGAACTCTGAGTCAGTACACCATGGAGATATCAAAGACAGGGAGGATGGATGGGAAAAAAAAAAAAAGGGAAGAGAGGGGGTGGGAGAGAAGAAGAGCAAGCAGCAGCCACAGAGAAACCCAGACAGAGACATTTGAGAAACCCATCCTCACAAGTAACCTCAACAGACCCAGAGGGGGCTGCTCAGAGCCCAGTTCTGAAGAAGTGTTTGTACTTTGGAAGGTGACACAATCCCCTGGAGCACTATGGAGCTGGCAATATCCCCGTGCTCCGAGTCAGAGTCACACATGCACATCGGCAGAACAGGAACTCCAGATATAGCACAGAGCGGCCACACCTCACCAGCAGCAAGCAATCCTTTCCTGGCAGTTTACAAATGGACACACTAAATACTCCCAAAGTTTTATTCAGGAAAAGAATTGGGAGTAGCAGACCAAAACAGATCAGTCCACAGCACTTGCTGTTTCTTTCCAGATTTCTGAGCCAGCAAGCACAGTTCCAAGCCTGTTCACAGAGCAGGAAGAGATGGTGCCCTGTGCATCGCTGAAGTAACAAACACCACTGCACACACAGCTGGGAGAGAAAGGGCAGCTTGTCAGGGCAGTGGTGCTCCCCAAAAGCAAGCAGATAAACACAGGCAGGGAGAGACCAGCCTGTGCAGCACATCACAGCATGCTGTACTTTTCCTACAGAATGAATTAACCTTTCTGTTCTGGATAGTGGACACACAAAATTCCTCAGGCCTTTGAGCAAAGAAAAAAAAAGGCTTCACAGAACTGGGCAAGGACAGGTACTTCAGTGACCAAGACATCAAATATAACTTACCTTCTTCAAGGGGTTTATTCTTTAGTGATGTACCTAGGCTAAATTGGACTCCAGTACACTGTGCTGTGCAGCCTTCGTGAACTCTGAAGCTTTAGTTGTACACAAGGAGTTTCTGTCAATTGACAGCTAACATTTCATGGGCATTTTCACTCTTATCTCCATTTCATAATGCAACATATAGAACACACAGCTGTCATGAGAAGTAGAGTTTCTTCTTCAACTTTGCTTTTTTCTGTTTTCATAAAATGAGTTACAGGCTACAACACTTTAACACTCCCAGTCTTTTGTGGCTGCCTAATTGCACAGGCAAAAAATACTACTTACTGGAAAGAAGCCCTCTGAATGTGGAAATTGGAGAACAAGGCCTCCCTAGTAAAAACCCTTGTGGCTCCAATGGCTTAAATCTACCACCACCCACCACAGATAAAAAACCATCCCCAAGTGTCACCTTAGCAGTAAATTTAGAAAATTTACTGCCTGAAGCCAAGAGTAACTAGTGAAGAATGAAATATTCCTGTTTAGAATATGAATTAAAGTTTGTCTCTGTGGGACAGACAAGAATATTGTAAATTTCCATATTTTTACTAAAAGGAAGTTACCCTTAAGCCTATAAGCAATGCTACATATACTGTAATAAAAGTCTTATTGTCTAAGTATATCCCTCTGGCCAGGTGCCCTGCATTGGCATGGGTAAGGGCTCCTGTTCTCCTAACATGCATCCTTACAATCCAGGCCTGATGTTTAGAGAAAGAATAATCCCTTCTTTGTCACTCAAAAGAAAACTCCAAAACAAAACACAACTTCAGGAATTTAGAAAAATACGACTGATTTTTTTTTCTTTAAGAGAAGTTTCCTTTCTTCCTTTTAAAACTAAATCCAGACATAATATGAGTAAATATTCACTTGAGTATCAAAACACTACTAATCACTCATTAAGTGCAACTATTCTGACCTTTGTGAAAGCCCTAAGAGATCCTGATTGCTTTCACTTCCTACAGCAATACAAACCTCATAAAGCCATTACAAATCCTACAACTATGCTGTTAAACTTCTCTTTTATTTTTCAGAGCATATGCATTTGATGCAACTATAGAAACAAATGCTGGAGTCCGCCGCATTTTCCACGCCTTCATCCAGGCTTAAACTACAGCAACCAAAGGTCTGCAAAGGAAAAATCCTCAAACGAAGAACTGCACGACAGCTCCAAGGCTCCCAGAAAAACTCATGTTAGCTATGGGAAACTGGGAATGGTAATACCGAGCCGCGAGCCCCCACTAGACACTGCCACGACGATATTTTTTTCTACTTCCTTTCAGTGGAAGGAGCCTCCACCCATACGCAATATAAACACAGGGTACCGAAAACTTGGCCAAATTAGTGGAAAATGGTGGGGGGGAAAAAAAAAGAAAAAAAAAAGAGTTGTGCCTGACGCGTCCCTCACATGATCCCTGTCCCCGTCCCGTCCGTGTCCGCCCGGGCTTGAGGATAGGCTGGTTTAAGGGAGCCCGAAAAGAAATCGGTGAGGAGGGAAAGTAAGGAGAAGGATAATACGAGGATGTCCTCAGGAGCGGCCGGGCACGAGCCGTGCCCTCCCGGAGCCGCCGTCTTCCTCACCTTCGCCATCTCTGGGATCCTCCGGGTAGGGCCGAGTTCGAGTCTGCAAAGAGAGATGCGACAATGAGGGACATAAAGCGACAGCGCCTGCCCGCCTCGGCTGTCCGCGCCCCTCACCTCCCGCCGCGCCGTCCTGAGCGAAGTACCGAGCGAGGCAGCGAGCGAGGAACTGAGACAGGACCCGAGCGGAGAGGGAGGAGATCCCGCTGCGGCCCCGCCGCTCTTGCCTCACCCGGGGGCAGGGCCAGCCCCACCCCGGGCGGGCAGCGAGGCTCGGTCGCCTCCTGGGGCCGGCTGCAGGCCGGGCACTGCCGGCTGCGTCCCGGCTTTCTCCTCCAGCCCTGTGACGCCTTGGAAGGATGGCATTAGTGCTTGGTTTCTTAGCGATCGTGAACACTTTAAAAGAAAAATTACATTTGCCGACAGACAGCCTCCAGCAGGTGCTCAAGCGCCCTCCGGATGAAGTCTGTAATAAAATCGGTTCCCAGGGATCTGAAAGGGATCCTATCCCAGCGGTAAAGGGCAAGTCCGAACTGAATTCGGTAAAAAGCAAACATTTCATTAGCTGACCTAGCTTGGCTTCCAAGTAAGCCAGGTTAGCACAAGCAACACAGTGTTGAATGGAATGTCAGAGCTGTAGCTCTCGACTATCTGAAACTGCAAGCATTTCAGGCAATGACACTTGTTATTTCATGTCTTCCAGCAGGACCATTTCCCTGCCACAGAAATAGGGAAGATAATATCCCGTTTGGGAGAGAAAGGAGAATGCAGTCTACATGGCTACTCAAGGAGCTGCTCCATCTAAGCTGCAGACAGACTCACTCCCTCAGCCACACAGCCTTGAGTCAGATGAAAGGAGGAAAAGTGACTGCAATGCGAATGGAATTCACTGTCTCTGCCAAAATAAAACACAAATGTAATCCTTCTATGTGAGCATTTTAACATGTAACAGTCGCTTCTGTCTGAAAGTAAGTTGCATTTACCTCACAAACAGCAACAGAAACATAGATCATGATGTAAATTTAAATATTTGGTCCAGCATTTCTTTTTGCCCCAGCAATGCACATACAGTTCAGCAAAAACATGGGATCCACCCATCTGGCTTCCTCTGCAGGACCGAGGAACAAACTGTTTGCTAAAATGTCCTGATTAACTTATTAAACTCCGGTTTGACTCTAATCCATTGAAGTTGCATTCCACATATGCCCAAAGATGCATGAAGAGAATAGAGAGCTGCTCATAGTATGCATGTGGAAATGCACATATGGATTAGATGTAGAATCACAATATTAAAGGCAACATTATAGATCATAGTTTAAAAAAAGAGCAGTTGATATGCAAATCAGTAGCTTTTAACTTAAGCACAACCTTGCTTAGACATCCACCCCTTTCTGCAAAATTAAGTCTTTTTCTCCTTACACATCATACCCAGATGAGACACAGGCCACATTGGATCATATTTCAAGCTGTACCATCTAGAAAGTGCAAACATAAGAAAATGCAGTGAGAGCAAAATCCACTCTGTTTAACACATTCCAAAATTCTATCTATCAGAATGAGGCACAGGAAAACTGCAGTAAAGGGTCCTTGAGTGCCATATGGAAGTCAAACCTCATTAGTGAATCATATGTGTGATAAAGAAAAAATTATTGGGTGAGGTAGAAATTTTTAAAAAGCTATGTTAGTATTATGTGAATAATTAATGAGACTCTAGGAACTAATAAATCTGTAATCATCATCACTTTGAAATATGTTAATAGAACACTACAGTAAATATCACACAAAGGTCAGGAAGTTACTTTTCTTGACACAAAAATATCTATTAAACTTCAAAAATAAAACAAACCCTTGCGTAATTTGGAAAAAGATGTCTCTTTGTCTGACAAATTATTCAGCAGTTAGCATGGGACCATCTGGACTGCATCTGCTCTGCCTCCCTCTCCTCACTGCAGCAAGCCCATCCCAGCTCGCAGTGCTGCAGTCCAAGGTTTGAATCCTTGGCTCCCTGATGAGCTGGGTATAGTTTAACCCAGGCACACACAATTCCTGCTATCCTAAAGAATTTGTTGCAAGTGTGTGGTGTATAATAGCACATTAAGAGGCAAGAGTGGACAGCTTGGCTTTTTACCTTTCAATTTAGGACAATAGATTTTTCTGGATTATAGGATTTTTGTTTCCTATGCCTTATTTAGTATCTTTACTACTTTCTAGCAACTCTCAGATTCAAGGAAATGATCCAACAGATGTATTGAATTCCATTTTGCCCTTTAAACTTTGTGTTGGGGGCTGTGGATTTGGAATCAAATCAACACAGGCCTTTTGTTCTGCAGTAAGTGTCTCTGTGTACACTTTGCTTCTCATTTCTAGTGGCAGAAGTCTATTTAATTCAAAATCAAAACATTTGAAATGGTTTTCCACTCTTCTCCCTTCCATCAGCTCGTTATTCTATTCTTTGTGAACAAACAAGAGGTAACAGTCAGTCAATAGGAGGCTACCTCTGGATTTCTAATCAGTGAAGGACAAGGAAAAGAATCTTGGGAGTAAGAACACAGAATATTTTCCTGCTCTGGAAGGGGTCTGAAATGCATCATCCAAGATGAATTGGTAGGAAAAGGTTAAGCAGAGAAGAGAAGAATCTTCTTGCCAACAGATATTGTTGGGAGTGTAACCCACTGCAGTCAATCTAAAATGTTATCAATGTGTGCTTACGCAAGGGAATATTTACATAACTTCATAAAGCAAAGAGGCCTGGGGGAGCAGGGGGAAATGTTAGAGTAAAACCATGGGAAAGACTCACCAGGCCATTTGGCAAGATGCAGATGTTTGAAAATAAACCTGATTATCACAGAATTTCATTTACATTGATTTGAACCCAAAGGGAAAAGGCAGGAGTAGCTCTGTGAGCAAATCCAGGGTGAACCTGAAGACATGAACATGTGCCTGGACAGAAATGCATTTTGCACTGATCGCCTTCAGCAGAAAAAATTCAAGTTAGGTTAAAACAGTTGGAGATGGTGACTCACATCATCAGCTGCAGGACCTTCATGGTCACTGTGGGCAGGTATTTCACCAGCAGTTCTAACAGTCGATAGTGCCCATCCACAAGTCACAAATAAGCCTTCTAGATTTAGTATCATTCTTTTTATAATTTTTTTTAAATTAAGACAAATTTTCACACAAGTTAAGAAACCACATGAGGTCACATGGCAGTCTTTTCGCCTTCCAAACCCCTCCCTGTTCTTTGCATCTTCAATCACTACAAAAATCATACCAGGATGTAACAGTCGGCTTCCCAGGGCTGCTGCTGGCACAGTGCACTTCCAATTCTTCCTTAACACAGAGTTGAAAACACCTAGAATGAAAAACAGCAGTAAAATATCAGAAAAAGAGTAGCATTTCCTTAATAGTATATTTAGCTCTGGCATACATTGAGACTTTTCAAACAGGGTCCTGTCAGTTCCCAATCCACTTCAAGGCGCAAGTCTTGTCCATACAGAGTGAAATCCTGGGGTTGTAGCTGCACAGGAAGGCAAAGGATGCATGCAGGAATCATCAGATATGTGAAATAATTAGCTTGATATGGGGTTTCTAATAATGGGCTTGAAAATGTTTTCAGAGTCTGGCTGCAGCACTAAAACACATCTGTGTGTTTTTCTGGAAACAATGGAAAAGTCTAGGGGGATGAAAAGTTAGCACAAAAACAGTTCATTTCAGAAGCACAGCCCCTTGCAGTTGCTTTGAGGAGTCTGTAAAAAATAAACAGGAAGATGGATGGTTTGCTGTATCAAGGGAGTCTCCCAGGAGGTCCTCACCTCCTGCCCAAAGGCATCACACCTCATTTTTGCTACTAATGCTATTTCTGAGCTGTTATGTGACCCTACATAACGACCTTTAAATGCATCACAGAAGAGAATAAAAGAGCAAAGCCCTCCTCAAAGCTGAGTTTGCTCTATGTATCCAGAAGCTGCTGAAAGGTCCTTCGATTTATCAAACAGAGTTGGGCACAGAAATCATGTCAAAGCACTTCTCACACAAGATAGAAAGGCCAAGGCCTGTTATTGTCCTAATTAAAATATTTCCTCCTAAAAATAAAATCCCATTGCAAAATATTTTAAAAGCCTATTGTAGAGGCACTGAAGGGCAATAGGCTTACCAAGGGAGATTTTCAGGCTAGGAAATTTCATGGAGCAGACCATTTCCTTATGGAATTATAACTCAAGATCAACCCTTAATGCTTTTCCACACTTTGATGTCTTTTTGGAAGTGAAACAGTCCAACCTCCTTGATGAATGACAGTCAGAAGCAAAGGTGAGGGTGGGGAAAATAGAATAGTTTCAAGTTCATGGTTTGATTAATGCTGACAGAGAAGAATCTGTTTTGTTGCAGACTTGGTGCCAGAGGATAGAAATTTCTCAATACCTCATTTCCCTGAGCTCCTACTCGAGGGCAGCTCAGCACAAATGGAGAGAGCTTTGTGCTGCACTCCAGCATCTTGTGGGTGCAAGGTGTGAGGCAAATACTAAGCAGCTGAATTATTAAAATATAGATATAGATATAATATCAATATCCATCTATGATGGACAAAGAACTCTAACAGTTTAAAGTTAGAAAGGGTATGTTTATTACGACGCTGGGCAGCGTGAGAGATAGCTCCCAGATACACATGTGCAATTTACAGATGTTTTACAGGGTCTTTTATCTACAGGAGTATTGAATACACAAAACACAAATGCATATTCATAAATCTGGTACATCCCATTCTTCGCTTCGTATGGTAATGAGTTAAAAAGCTATTAAGCATGTGTAGTTTGTTCTTTGAAATGGGTCGGTGGTCCCTTTTATGGGTCAGGAGTCCCAAGATAAGGAAGTAAGATGAGTCTTCCTCACTTTGACTTTTTAACCTTTCAGTGTTACGTGACAGCTGGACCCTTGCTTCCATAAAGTTTTCCTGTTTTTCTAGGACTGTTTGATTTATGATTGTATTGTATACTTGGATTCTATTGATTAGTCTCTCTGGTTATCAGAATACACAAACATAATGTGACAAGCCTCATGATTTACCAGTTCCTTAAGTCCGGCTTCTGTTAGCAAAGGGGAAATCTATCTACCTTACCTCAGCAATATCTAGTTTAACTGAAATCCTTAGTCCTTTAAAACTAGTGTCTCACAGTAACACCATTAAAATAAGGAATAAGAGAGTTTTACTGGTTTACAGGCAGGGAAAAAACTTTAGAGTTTAACACTGACAGAAAGTTTATAAAATTCTTTCCCTGCTGCATGTGCTGGCATCAGGGTGCTGCTAAAGGCCAAGGTAAGAGTACAAAGTAGAAGATTTTACTGTTTCTTAAAGCACTTTGACAGTTGCTTTGGAGACTAAATGTTGTCTTATATTCCAACAAAGACAACTTCCTGCAAGTGATTCATTACTTCTAATCCACAACCCATTATAGAGCAGCACTCTGTCAGATTCTTCATTTCTCTGGGGACACCAGTACAATGTGAAGAGATTAATGGGAGGTACAGGCATTCATACCAATTACAGCAGCAGGCAGCTGATTTCCTCTTACTGGAAAACAATGTTATTTTCGTTTACTCAGAGGAGGTGTAGATTTCTTTGAAATTTTCTTTAGAGTAAG
>VZSR01001831.1:2348378-2358950 GCA_013398615.1 Brachypodius melanocephalos | reverse complement strand
CCTTTTCCAAACTTCACGAATGCTGCACAAATAGTGCAACAATGGATAATGTTATAAATTAATCAGCCAATTTGATAATTAAAAGGAATTTATTCCATGATCAAAATAAAATCGTAAAAGCTACAAGCAAAGTCTAACACCACTGTGCCAGCATGCAGTGCTGGGTGAACCACTTGCGAAATCTCTCTCTCGCTCTCGTGGTTCACAAATGCTGCCTTCTTGGGGTCCCCTCTTATACTTTTCTTGGGTTTTGCAGGGTGCAGTTGGTCTTATCTTGTTAGCATATTCATGTATCTTTCCTTTCTTGTTGCCAAGCCTGCTTCTCAGAATTAGGTAAATAATTCATCTCTTTACTGGAATTCTCTGGTGGAATACACATTTTTGAGGGTGACACATATTATCTTGCATATCACATTTAATCTTGCATATCAAGGGCATATTGCAGTGATTTTGGCAGACTATAATCCTTTGGAATAAACATCTTTTGGAGACAGCTTTATCTCTGCTTGAATTCTTCTTCTTTTCATCACTTTCTACAAACTGTCTTTTCACTGTCTGGCTTTTAGTTATGAGGATGCTGTGGTTTTTAATTTCTTTTGCATGAATTATTCTGTAACATATATTACAGATAAGGTGACTGAATTCAGTCAGGTTTGAATGAGGTATGTGAATATAGGGCTGGGATAGAGCAGCAATGAATCATCTTTTCCTCCATGCTTATTCTTTGCACAATAACACATTGCAGACCTGTAATTCCACTGCTAAACATCCATAATTTTCTGACAGCTGACAAATCTCCAGGGGTTCATATGTGAATCATGGCAAGACATAGACAAGTCCATTAAAGTAAACTTCACTAAAGCAGAGCTATAAAATTTATAGACTTCTACTTTAAACAAGCTGTGCATTTTAACAAAGAAGTGGTTGACATCATTTCAACTACTGGCAGTCTTAACAAAATTATCTCATTGGGGTTCATGAAAACACCATGAAGATATACTGCCTAATTTCTACAATTTTTAAGTAAGGAGGGCATATCAACCCAAGACATGATATCCCTCTGTCTAGGAAAAGGGTGCTAAGCTGCATTCACAGGACAGATGAAAAAACCTCTATGCAGACACCAAAACCCCTACGGAATTGCTGGGGAGATTTAACAAAGCACGTGAGGCCTCGTCATGTCGTGCTTTGTAAGATCTCACTGTTTTCCTGAAAACTATTTGGCTGAAGAAGACAAAAAAAGCCACACATGCACATTTCTCTCCACCCTCTAAGGAGTGCCATGCTCTGCTCTTTCCTACACAACAACCCAAGTATAGCAAAATACATAAACATGTCACCTGCTGTTCCTGGATCTCCTCTGCCCTGGGCCCCTCCATCCTGACCTACTTCTCTTGACAGACATCCACTAAGCTGCTCCAGAAGGCACCACTACTGCCCAAGCCAGCAGCTAAGACCTGAGACATCCCTCCCAGTCCTCCCCTCTCCTCCAGAAAATTCACAGTGCTTTTAACCTATTTCCACCCTCACCTGCAAGTAAACGACCCTGATCCCCTCTCTACTGGCCACACCTGTGTTTTGTTCTGCTCCTCCTCCACCTCCTGACATCCTCACTTCCCCCAGGGCCATCAGAATCCCCCAGGGCTCACAGACACAGACCTAGGCTATCCTTATGAGTCAGCAACATTGTCATAACAATGACATAACAAGATCTGAGAGTTTTTGGGAGGCTTTTCTCATTTTCAGGATGAGAATATCAAGTTTTCATGCCACGTCTAACGTTACCTGGTATTCACATCACATAGAAAGGACTGGTTGGAATACAGCCATCACCCCAAAGGAAGAGAAAATAACAAAGGGAAAGTATACAGCAGTGATCCTTTCTCCAAGCAGAGCAGTTAAACTTGTCTGCAGCAATCAATCACAGGTCCAGCAAAACCTGTTCTACCAAAGACAGGTGATCTTTTGTGAAAGAACAGATTCCTCTGAAAACTTCATTACCATGCATGAACACAGTTACCTCTTGAGAGACTCCTTAAGCAGCACAAATTTTAATAAGACATCACACACTACTTCCCAGGTGTTAAATAGATGTGAGCGTGCCCTGGTGATCGCAGCAGACTTGCAATGAACTCAGCTTTTAAATCTTACTGAAAAAGCAGAAGGACCACTTGCTAACACAGAGATTAAGTAAAGTTTTGTGCACAAAGGCTGGAATGAAAATTGATTTGTTTTTCTCTATCAACTGCTTTCTTCAGCAAGCAGGGACTTGTCTTTTAACCATTTTTGCAGAGTGCCATTTCTGTCAACACAGATCCAGAAAAAGTACAAAATTAAATTCTAAAAAAACTCACCCATAAAGACAGAAATAATAAATTAAGTAGACTGAGGATGTACATTTTATCCCTGATTATTAAAAATGATCCAGGAAATGCAAAATACCATTTTAAGACCATTGACAAGATTGTTATTGACAAGATCTGTTCTGAAGATGTTAGTTTTCTGAAATCGAAAATAGGAAATGCATTTCACAGAGAAATCACCTGAAGCACATGCTGCTGAATTTCACTGAAAGTCACACTGAAAACATGTAACATTCGGATTTGTGAGTCTTTCCATAAACTTCCTCCGATAATTATATAGATTTCTCAAAGAACTGATTAATACTTCAATTTTTGTAACTACATGAAGCAATTTGTTCCCCATTCTCTAAAACTTGCAGTCATTACCATGTGGTAAAATGTCAAAGTAGCAGTAGTAGTTGTAATAATAGTAATAATAGTAATAATAATAATAATAATAATAATAGTAATAATTTTCTTCTGTAAGTCCAAATAAGATGGACCATCATATTCTGTATTGAAAGCTTTGTCAGCTCAGATGTGCCCATACACCTGAACAGAAAACCTGCTTTGGCTGAAGCCCCACAATGCACCTCAAAACACATCTTAAGTGACTGTCAGAATTTTGACAGCAATTCAAAGAGGTGGATTTTCAAATTGGAATTTGAGAGATGTAACAACGTATGAAGGGAAGCAACACAGCAGAGAGTTTCTCAGGAATGCCAAAAAATTAAAGGTACTGAGCAGGCCTTGCATAGCCGTGGCTGTGAGTGGAGCAATGCCATTACCTGTGAAAATACACCAGATTAATCATCAGAAATAAGAAACAGATTGCTGTGCTTGGTTTAGAGTACTTGTAAATACCCAAATTACGACATTGCTGGCATAATTCTTCAGGCCTCACTGGCAACTGTTCTGGTCCAATGAGCCTTTGTGTCTTTTAATCTACAGATGGGAAAAGAGGTGACAACCTAGTTAGTATTCCCTCTAGTGACAGTCTAATTTCCAATGGGCAAACATCGAGCTTTGTATGTCTTTCCTGGGAGATCATTCTTGAGTACTTGTCAAGTACTTTCTCCTGCCTTTAGTGTTACTAGTCCCTATCTGTACTCTTTTATGCCCAGTTACAGATCATGCTAAATCAATCATCTTCTTCTTCAGAGTTTGTATCTTTCAAGTATTTGCAGATGATTTCGTTACCCTATAGCTGCCAGCTAACAAAAGCATACATATTTAACTGTTTTATTCTTTCCTTCTGGATGCCCCAAAGGCTTTTCATGGCTCTTATCTGACTTCCCTCTGGTGTTGCTGGCAATGGCCCAGTAATGAGGTGTCCAACACCTCAGTGCTGAACAGAAGGGAGACCTTGCCCCTGCCAGGACAAAATACCTGTGCCTGCGCACTTCAGCAACACTCAAGGCTCAGGAGTAATGTCCTACTAATGATTCCATGTTGTATTTCTCTCACTCTGCACCTTGTTTACATCTTCCCATGATGATTCATCTTGTAGATCTAATCTTTTAGAACCTTTGGCTTACTTCTGCCTCTCATCACTGATTAAACAAAAGGGTGTACACCTTCTGTTGAGAGGCTGGACATTGCGAATTTTGCAGCTTCCTACATCTCTGGACAGTGGGACAGGCTCTTTGCACAAGGGGTAACCTACCTTCCTTCCTGAGCAAAAGGATCAATCAAAGGATTGGCAACAAAGTACCTATAATACCAGCACAGAAGAGCTGAATATCTACCCATCTTCCTGCCCTGTGACCATACCAGGGAGAGGAAAGTGCTGCCTCCACAGCTGTGCCCTAAAACACACATCAAGAAATGCAAAATTGTTTGAATGGAGCAGATGTTTGATGCCTCTTGGGTGTGCGATGTCAAACAACTCCCATGCTTGTCCTTCCAAATTACTCTGCAGATGACAGCACTGGAACTTGGAGCTTACTTAAAAGGAGCATTCATCTTGTGAATTTGAGGTATTTATTCCTACACTGCAGGTATTTGTGAAATGACAACATTTGAGATGCAGTACTAGTACCAAAACAAGACAAAGCAAAGAGATCATAATCCTCTGACCTGCAAATGTTTCACTGAGTAGCCCCCACAAACTTTTCTCCTGCACTCTTGATGTAAAATGCTTATATGTCAGAGAAAAATCATGTACTAGTTTACATTTTTGAGAGAAAGGCAACTGTGGCCTGTCAGTCATGCTTGTAAAGAGTCATTACAAAAAATTATATTCTCTCTGCTCCACACAATACAGTAAGTATGAAGGGCTTCTGCAACACGAGTTATTAGAAGTGCCCCAATCATTCCCAAGATTATAAACTTCACGACTACTTATCTGTGAAGTCACCTTCTGCAAGTAATCTCTTGGTGCTCATGCAGAATATGTGTCACAGTTTTACCCACATTAATTGAGCAAAACCTTCTTTCTAATCACTGATGTCAGGCCAAAATCATTCCCACCATTTTCACAGAGGAAAAACAAGAAAACCATAGAGATAAGAGGCTGATGGGACACTGGCAGGGAAATCTACACTGGATTCTTCTCTCATCATTTTCCCATGATTGGCTGAAAAAAACAGCCAAGAGTGGAGAAGGGCAGCTGGGGCATCAGGCACTAGGAGGGGCTACAGAGAGCAAATCCTCATGGCCCAAGGTGTGTGAGGCAGCATGGCATCAGCTCCAGGACTAGAATCCCAAACAGAATGTCCTGTGTCTTGCAAAGCCCCTGCCAAGTGGGACTGCCTGTTGGGACAGTCTGTATAAGAGATGATGGATTTGTAATGATGCAAATAAAAGACCTGGCCTAAATCACAGATTGTGCAACAATTTCAAAAGCTTGAAATAAAAAGCCATAGCCAGCAAGCTGGAAGAAGGGCCAGAGCAATGCCAACACCCTCTGGAGGAAGGCCTTTGCTCCTTGATTTTAACTACCCCTGCACCATTAGCAGATTCTTCCCCCATGCCAAGCTATCCAGCAGCGAGCAGGAAAAGAGAGCTCAGATCACTGCAGCAAGGGCTGGAGAGCTGGAATATCCTATGTTCCCTCTAACAGAGTCCTTGTGCTCACAGCATGCTGCCTTGTAACAGAGCAATGCACAGCAGGAGTGAAGAAGGCAGATCATGTACTGAGAGGCATTTGTTGAATTAGCAGCAACCTGCCCTGCAAAAATACACTCCACAGCAACGCTGGAGACCCGGCTGCCTGCAGCCACACCACCCCAACAGCTGCCATCTAAATGTGGTCTAAAGAAGAGCCCCTAGACCCCACACTTTTAAACAAGAACACCAGCTCTACAGCACTAAAATAATTTCTTTTTGCCAAGCTCACTGCACAGCTGTTAGAACCTATTCTTAGCTTCTCCACAGGTCCTTCCTTTAGGGTTAAATCAGTGTCGGTCCATCTTTTGCCATGGTGCAGAAACTCACCTGAGCACAGGTCAGAACTCATGTTTGCTTAAGCTCACTCTCTGAAAGACACCCTGATTCCAGAGAACTATCAAAAACCCATGCTGTGAAAGGTCTGCAGCCAAAGGTCTGCACGAACTTCCTAAAGGCCTCAAGCACGAATTTCCTAAGGGCCCAGTGGCCAAGTTGCTTTGTCCGTGCCACCCCTGATGCCCTGCATGGGATGGAGGCAGTCAGCAGGAGGTGGCTGCTCAGCCACGCTACATCGACACTAGCTCCAGGCATTACCTGGGGAGCAGCAGCTGCTGTGCTGGGGCCAAAGTGGTCCCTGGGGAATATCAGAGATGCGGCAGGGTCAGCCACGGGCTGTTGCCAGGTCCGTTCCCACCCTACAGGGAGTGAAGCCTACTTGGCATTTTAGCTATATGATGGAGATGGTTTTAGCTCCTGTGAAGTAAAAGGAAAACTGAGGTAGATGTGGTTAAAGTTAGGGGTGGAAAAAAAGTTCTTTTAAAAGATGAGTGTCTTCTACACTGGAAAACGCTACATTTAAAAATTCTCCAATCTGGTCAAAGTCGGATCTCTATATGCCAAAGGGAAGCCTACATAACCTCCTCCACAAAGAGAGCTTGAGGGGTGTTTTATAATACTTTCTTACAGAGCGAAAGCTGCAGGGTGAGCGCATCTTCAAATTTCCCCTGAATTTTACATGGCAAACGTAGCTTCTCTAGAGAGAGCAGGGGACTGGGGGTGCTGGCGGAGCAGCACCCAGCCCGTGCCTTCCCGGAAGGCGCGGAGAGGCGGAGGCGGCACCGGGGGCGGCCCCCAGCCCTTCCTGCGTGTCGCGGACTCACCTGGGGGCGGCCCGAGGTGGCGGGGGCGGGGGGCGGCTCCCAGCTCCCGGCTCCCGGCTCCCGGCACTCAGCCCAGGGCTGCCGGGGTGGCGAGAGGCGGCGCGGGGCTGCTCCCGCCGAGCCCCGCAGCTGCCGGAGGAGCAAGCACAGCAGGAGCAGCAGCAGCAGCAGCAGCAGCAGGAACAGCGCCAGGTAGAGGAGCAGGTTGAGCTCCCACTCCATGCCGCCCGCGGCGCGGCTCGGCTCGGCTCCCCGCGGACCGCTCGGTGCCTGTGTCGGCGGCGGCCGAGCCTCCTCCCCTGCCGCAGGAGAGGAGTACTGGGCGGAGGGGCCGCGGAGCCCGTCCTGCTTTCACCCCCCGCCTCTGCGGCACCTCCCGCCGGGGCAGCCTCGGCGGCAGGAGGGCACCGGGGCAGGGGCGGTGGGTGCAGGGGGCACCGGGGCTGCACCGCGACGGTTCTTCGAGCTGCTGCGTGTTGTACCTGCTCCTTGGGCACAGGTCCTCTGTCACAGAAACAACGCTCCGAGACCACCTGTTACCGGCAGGAGAAGTTCCTGGTGTGACTCACTTGGAGTCGGAGCCTCCCATCCAGACTGAAACGTCCGCATGTACACCCATCCTCCCTGCCTCCCCAGCCCGCGTCACCGTACCCCAGCACAAGCTAAACAGCTCCGAACTCCAGAGGTATCAGAAAATGTCTTTCTCCTTGAAGACATTTGAGAACCCTGCCCTTGGCCTGAAGCACAAACACTCGTCAGATACTGCCATGGCAGAAGGAAAGTTATTCCAAATTTTGGCTGCTTAACTCAGATTTTGGTGAACATTACAATTGTGGTGGAGCCACCATGAGTTCTGCTTTTCATGGTACCACTTGCCTGCATGATTTGTCTTGACTGAACTCATATTCCCAAAGCTTCCATGGATTTATAAGCCAGGGAAGTGAAATTTCACAGAGAGGGCATTAGCATGGCTGCATATACTGCAAATTTTGTGAGGGCCAGAGAAAGTGTACTGTTTTCTGAAGAAATATATAGTAAAAAAAAAGCTCATAAATTCTACTTCATCAAGCCTCCCAAATTCTTAACATAAGTACAGCATCACCCCAAGTCTGAGCTAAAGAGACAAATATGTATTGAGTTATGATTTTACACTAAATCTTCTATTCTTGTTGTACCTCTGAATAGTACTTCGCAATAAAGCTCAATATAACAATTTGGGTCAATTTGGGAAAATGATTATTTACCTTTTCTTAAAACATCATTTGGACAACTTCATCTATTCTGTAGAAAATATTACCTTGTGGAAAAAAGCAAGGCCAGCATCCATCATTCTCCAGTGCTCATCCTGACTGTGATCTCTGACACAGTAATTGGCACGTTCCCATTGTGGCTGTATTACTATGAAGAATTCAACTGCTCACAACAATTTTCTTGTAAGCATTTCTCGAGAGGGAATGAAGAATTGGGATCTTTGGGAAATGTGGAGAGATCAATACTTCATGTGGTACACAGGGAATACTTAGTGTGAGACAGTCTGCTCTTGTGCACGAGATACTGTTGCATGAGGGGCTGTTCTACATAGCAGGAGGCACTTCTCAACCACACTTCTATCTCTTATAAAAACACCTGCATTCTAAGATAAACTGTAAAAGTGAAATTTCATTTAAAATCAGCCAAATCAACAAAAAGATGCATCCCCTGTTTTAAAAGGAGCAGTTCAGTATCAAGATTTTAAGAGACGTTGTCCATGCAGAACAACAAAAATACTTTGTTGAGAAAGATTATGACTTCCAGCATTTCAAGGCAGTCAAGATTAATTTCTGGTCTGTAACAGATACTTGGAAGCTGAATAAGCAGGAGAAATAATTGAAAAAAAGAGAAAAAAGCCACTTTGATTTAATGGTTTAACTTGATTATCTGATTATCCCCCAATTTCATTAAATGTGCAATCATCTCTCGGGGATCAGATGTGACTCAAGCTTGTCAGTACTCTGGATTTCCTCTGTATTGTAGGACTATCAATATGTGGTATCAGGAAACATTTTCTGACAAATAGAAATTTTCCAATAGAAAAACAAAACAAAACAAAACAAAACAGTTTCCAAATAGATATTCACTTCATTTTCACACTCCTGAGTTCTTGCATCGAGCAACCATTTAACCTGTCAAGTAATATTTAAGATTAGAATATAAGAAAGTGCTTTTTTTCTGGCAACAATTTTTGTTCATTTATGCCTGTTCCTCATGAAACGACATTACAGTTTCTACTTTAACATGGGCATTTGTCGCTTCTTAAGAGAATTTGAAGATGCTTCTAAAAGGTTTGAAAATCTTAAACCATGCTAAAATCTGAACTCAGACATTGGTTTTGTGTGTTCAAAGCCTTCAACACAAGCTGTAACAATTCTGGCTTAGCATGACTCAACTCAGCAACTGGTTTCACTTGAATCCATAGAAATCACGGAAACAGTTTTCCTGGAGACAGGGAAACTGCAGGGTGTGGAGACAAAAAAAAAAAGAGGGGTGTAACGTCTTGTCTTTGTTTGAAAGACAGGTATCTGGACAATTCAAATCCCCTCCCTCCAAATTACTATAATTTAGACAAAAAAGGCAATTAAAGGGGCTTTTTTCCAGGCAGAGTTATAGGAATAGGAAACAACAGCTCTTTACTAGTATGTATTACAAAGTAAACAACAAAAAACAACTACAGCGTTAGCAACCAAACAGAAGTACCAAGAACCCTGAAAGCCTTGCCTCCCAAAACCCAGGACAGTTTGGTCTTGGTGGCTCGGTGGTCTTGGTGGCTCCTGCACGGAGCTGGAAACAGTGCAATGTCACAGGCTGGTAGCTCGGAACGGTAGGATGCCCAGGCAGGGCAGGGGGTAGGTGCAGGTCACACTGCAGCAAAAAGAGCAGTGCTGAAGAAAAGCCGCAGTGGCCGGGCAGGGCTCTTCTCCAGCTGGGCAGGCCAAGGAGCTCAGAATTCCCGGTCACGCGAGCAGACGGTGGAAGACTTTCCCGGGACTGGTGCTCTTTTTCCAGTGACAGCGGAACAGCCTGCCTGTGCCCTCTCTGAATGAGTGCCCCGAGAGCCAGGAGAAAGAAGCTTCCTTCAGCTCTGCCTTTTACTTAAGCACCACCCGCCCTTCCCCCCTCTCAGAGCAACCCTTTTGTTTTGGTTAACGACCCTTAAGTACTGGTTGCATTTGTCTCTTAGTAACCATGGGAAAAACAAAATCCTTAAGCAAAAAGGAAAAAGGAAAAAAACTAACCTCCAACACGTCTTTTCCTCTGACTTTGTTGCTTGCCTGGCACCCAGCCTTGGAAACATTTCCCACTTTCCCAAAGGGATTGCTGAGAGCTGGGAAGTGTTCAATGTTCAACTGTCCACAGGATCAGAATTTCTGGCAGGACCCTTTGGAGCAAAAACTTCTTTCATGAGAGCAGTAAACCCTAAGAGATGATGTGAAGGCTAAGTACAGGTGGAAACAGCAAGAAAATTTAGGGGTTTACTCTGAAATCTAGCCTATGGAAGATGATCAAGCAAGCATCCAGCAAGTAGATGAAGATGTTATTACCAACTTGCCTTTTCTTTCTTCCTTTTTTTTTTCTCTCTTTTTTTAAAACAAAATTATTGGAACATATACCAGGAAACTCCTTTCCTAAATGTTAGCCTTGGAAGCTGTGACACATTCCTTCTAACACCTAAGGACAAAGGTCCTTATCTGTGCTTCAGATAAAGAGCTGGATCTTGGCCAGAATATCCTGTCCTTCATCTCAGGGGGGAGATGAAGGACTACTGTTCATGCCTCCCCTCTGCCAGCAGCACTGCTTGTAAGGACTGCCCATCCTCCCACCCCCCGTGGAACTGTTCATCATAAAAACAAATTATAAATTACATTATTACATCTTTCTTCCTGTTATAAATGAATATGAATCAAATTAATATAAAAAGACAA
>VZSR01001831.1:2316872-2341365 GCA_013398615.1 Brachypodius melanocephalos | reverse complement strand
AAAATCACAGGTTTTGTCTCTATGTTGTTTGTAAAAAAGTGAGCACTGGTGGAGGGAAGAGAAGGGTTTTGAAGGTTTCATTTTTTTCTTTTCTTTCTTTCCTTAGTGTGTGTTGTTGAACTATCTGTTTACCTTTAAGTTGAGCCTGTTTTGCCTTTTTCTCCCAAAATCCTGTCTCCTAGAGATAAAAGAAAGTAGACACTCAAACCACTACACTAAATTAGGCAAAACAGAATTCAGCAAACATGAAACCACTACACCTGGTTTGCTCTCAGAATACAAAGAATTTTACCAGCAAACAGCAAGGTTTTTCTTAACTCCTGCAGTTTTGCCATTCCAGTATTGCACACTCCTGGGACAGCCCAAATTGGGGAAGGAATAGAGAGTTCCTGGGGAGACCTTGAAGAATCTGAGAAGGAAGAAGCAGTGGAAGAGGAAGGTGAAAGTGAGGTAGCTGCTTTTGAATGTGAGAAAGTGGAAACTGAGGATACAAATACACTGAGGGAAACTAAGAGTGGTAAGTATTTGTTTTTCTTAATATCAGATCTTATTAAAATGTGAAAAGTCCTTAGGAAGAAAGAATCATTGTAGCCACTTTACACATTTGCTAATTCCACTTGACCTGGTCAGTTCTTTTCAAAACTTGATTTCTGCAGTATAGGGAGGGCCCCAAATGAATCAATAGCCCCTCTGAATGTTTCTTTTAAAATGCTGTGGTTATTATTTACAGGGGTTGTTTGTACAAAACTGATCAGCATTTTGGAGTTGGTGGGGTTTGTGTGTTTTTTAGGTGAACCCGTTGTACTGTCTGACAGTGAGGAAGAAGAAGTTGTCATTCTGGAACCACAGGAACTACCAAGGAAAACAAGGTGACCAGCAAGTGGAATTAGGAGGGGAAAGGAGTTTGTAAGGGGTGTCTCTAGGAAGGACAGGATTTTGGCAAGGCCAGGAAAGGTTTCAGTTGATCAAAGGGAATAGATATAGCTGAGAGCAGGAAAGTTTAAGTGTACTCTAAATCTCTGGCTTCTGTCTTGGGAGGCCAGAGCCTGGCTGGCCTGCAGCTATCTGAGGTGGTTTTGGCTGTTTGATTCATTTTAGTCCTTCCCAAGAGAGTGAGAGTGTAGAAGTGGATCCCAATCAGTGGTTCCTTGAAGGTGCTGCAGAGATTCTAGGTGCTGCACTAGAGCTTAATGTTGAGTTTTACCTCCAAGAACTGAGATTTGCTGCTGTATCCATGGAAACCCATGTTAGTGCACTTTCAAAAGATTAACTTACAGCTTGGCCCCAGGCATGGTGGGTAGTTGCCAAGTTATGGATGATCAGCCTGTATTATTTTGAAAAACCATTCAATATGTTTCTCTGATACAACTGTTGTTTGCTGACAGAACACAGACCAGCTCCAAACAAGACAATCCAAGTAAGAAAGCATTTAACAAAAGAAGAAGAAAGAAGAGAACTCATTGAAGCGGTCATCCCTCCTGCAGAAATGCTGTATAATATGGATTTTGGTGTATTACTACTGAGCTTATTTTTGTAGATAATTTTATTTCCTTCCCTCCCAATATCTGGTTCTGCTTTTACATATATGTTAAAATGATTGTAAGCAGATTTAAATAAAAAAATGGTGCCTGTAAATCCTATGTTTGCCATCCAGCAAAAACTCACCCAGTTCAGCTTTCTTCATAGGGGAAAATCAATGTGCTGTGATGAAAACCTTCTTGCCCCTGTTACTCCACACCTTATCTTGTACTCAAACTGCTTTGTATGAAAATCACCCAGAGTGCATGGACTTAACAAACTAGCACAGAACTTCAGCAGTGGAGTTTCTTAAAAAGTTTAATTAAATATTACATGCAACCGACAGGAATGCTTCTTGGACTACAGGGGAAGAGTTAACGCTCTGAATTTAGGATCAGGTACAGCAAAGAGACAAGGAAGATTGCAAAATACCTGATCTGGGCACTTTGTTTGCAAACAAGTGACACTGGAAACACACACATATTTACAAAGTGAAGCAGGGCTGTTTTACAGATGACCTCAGTGTTACATAAGCTGTGAACAGGAGAGAAGTTACTGTTGCAGATTTTACTGTTCCCAAATCAGGTTAAGATCTTACTGTAAAAAAAACCCAAACCCATATAAAATTGCTCCCAGCCAGGCAAAGCTTGAATCAAGTTGTGTGTGCTCTTTCAGGAAGGGACCAACACACAAAACCTTTTCTCCAGGAGCTAAACCAGTCCAGTGTCAGTTCTTTGAACCCAAAGTCACTGTCCTGAGTACAAAAATGGGTGAAGGTGCACTTCCTTCTTAGTTTTGTAGTACCATAAGACTGTAAACTTCTTCAGAAAAAAGAACAGTATTTTTTGCACCGCTGTTTCTCTCTTCATCACACATAACATCCCTGTGTTCCTTAAAGGCTTTAGTTGGAAAGGATTAGAAGTTAACCTGGATAGGCTTAACAGTAGTACAGTACAACCTGGGATGTTGTATTCAAAGCTTAGAAGCAAAAGCTGGAGCTGGTGAAGATAAAGCTCAGGGAGTGTGGAAGAATTTTTCTCTGTGCTATGGGAACAGTGAAGGAACAGTTCCATTAAAACTCAAGCACAGCTCTTTGATTAAGCACTAAATTAATACTAAAACTCACTGGTTTTTTCACTTAAGTACTGCTTCTTGCTCCTTTTCTGGAGAAAGTAATTCATAAGCTTCCTTTAAATTACCCTTCAAATGTTCATATTTTGCAGTGGTCTTGGAATATACTAAAGAAAGGAAGGGGAAGGCAGAACTCAGTTTTCCAGGAAGAGCACTGTGGCCTATTATCTTCAACTAATTGCTGCCAGTTAGCATTGCCAGTTACCCTTCCAAGGTCACAGTGAAAAACACATTCCTCCCTATATAAACTCCCTCTCCTGCAAGGTTTAAGTGTTTCCAACTGCAAGCATCAGACATGATACACTGCACAGGCTGTCCCCAGTCTGTCTCAGCATTTCAGTAGCAGCCCACTGAAATTAATCTAAACTAAGGCTGTTGGCCAATGAAATGTGGTTCTTCATTAACCATCAGAATATGCATAAAGGTCCAAGTGCATCCTAAGAAGCTCAGATTGGGCAAAAAGGCCACTCCTGCTGCATATTTCAACCAGATTTTTGACCACCACTCCTGCTGCATATTTCAACCAGATTTTTAACCACCACTCGACTCCAAGCAACTCTACTTGATTTTGTAATTGAGGTGGTTCAGGGAAGGCTATGGCAGGAGCACAAGGGTGGGGGCAGAGCAGTAACTTTGAAGTTGCTGAGGTGAGACAGAGTTCTTTCTCATTAACACATGCTCAGCCTGACCAATGATGATGAATTTAAAAAGTTCTTTCAAATGGCCCACACCCTAACAGCTATTGGACGTCTTTGAGGACTTCATACTGCTGGCTGCCTAGATAACCAGAGAGACAACACTGACTGACTCAACTTCAAGTCAGAGAGGCACAGGTTTCACAGGGCAGCCCTTGCCAAAAGGCTTTAGAAATGAATGCCAGTTTAAGATGACAGTACTCTACCCCTCAGTGATTTTAAGCTATTGGCAAGACCACTAACATCAGATACAAAAATTGTTTATTAGCCAACCTGGAAATGGCTCAATTCAGCCCATTTCTGTGCACTCGCTGCTTTACATGCAAGCAACAGCAGGTACAGGGCAGCATCACTCCATTTACACAGGCTGAAGGTAAAACATCCACTTGATCTAATGCTGATTGAGTGCCAGTTTGCTCATGTAACAGTTCCAGACCTAAGGAAAAACATGGCACATTTTTGCTGTGTGCCACAGAGAAGCTCCTCCCAAGTGTGAAGGGTGTACAGAATTCATGCTGCACTGCATGCAGCCCACCCATGCCAGAAGACATTCCCTGCCCTTGAGGGCACAGAGCAGCAGTTCACCCACTGCAGTTTAATTCCTCCACCACCCCTACAGAGGTACAAAGCAAGCAGACTGAGGACTAATTCTCTCGGTAGGCATCAATGAACTTTTGGGACAGCCAACACATATAATGGGAAGTCCATGGGTTTAGATTTGTACCAGTTTTACACTTGGACTAGAAAATACCGACAGTAAGACCATTTTCTGCATACTGGAAGCACGAGGTATGAACTGGTGCAGGGGGTTTTAACTGTGCAGACCCTGCAGCAGAGCATTCAGCCATTTCCCTGATGAAGATCTGGCACGTTATACATTATACAGCAACTGGGGCACATCCTAAAGAGCCTCATGGGTTGGTTCCAGCAAGGAGTTCTCCTTGTGGCCCATAGAGTTTCTTCCAGTTTTGTAGCCAGTAAGGCACATTTTGGATCTATGCTAAGTCTCAGTTTAAACTAGACAGTACAAAAATGCTACTGATACTCTGTGGTGACCAAGTCTTTCTTATCCAGGAGAAAAAGCCCTACTATAATAATGCATTGCTAATATTAACATTTAGTCTATAATTAGATAAAAGCAGTCTCAGACTTCATGTGGTTGGCATGGTTAATTCTGTGCTTGAAGAGAACATTTTGATAAAAACATAGTTAAAACTCTTAATAAGATTGCATGTACAAAAGATTTACATTAAAACCACCTGAAACTTCATAATTGAAGTCATCAAAGCCTGTATACATATTCTGAGTGATCATATCTAGAATCCTGAACCATGTTTCAAACTGTACATCCTTTCCTGGTAATATACATCTCTTTAAAAGATCAGTCTCTTGATTATTACAATAAGTTTAGTGTGTCTGGTGGGTCAATAAGCGATACTCCATGGTACCTAGAGAGGGAACAAAAGAGGCAGGATGTCATCTCGTTCAAGTGCCCTTTGCCACAAAGTTCAGCATAACTGCAGCAAAGCACATTTCCCCAACAGGCAGGAAACATTCTGGGGTTTGTTGGCTGCCATGCCCCACACAGATTTTTAGGAGCATTAGATATCACTAACTGTAGGAATGTCATGAAAATTCCTCCAGCTTCTACATGACAGTTCAGGCAGCAACAATACACCAAGTATTCCTTGACAAAGCACCATGCAAAAACCCCAAGGAGTCTTGTCACCATCTCACTGAAGAGGTGAATTTGATTAGTTGAGTCTGCCTGAAAACTCAGAAGATACATCGCACAGTATCTTTTTTTATCACATCCCTTCCAGGCAGTTACATGTTTGGGCAGCTCAGACCTTAACAGCTCCACAGATACTCACTTGGTACTCTTGTACTTTTCCCTTATGGACTGTTGAGTGTGCTGGGCAGCTTTGAGGTAGGTATTGTGTAGGTCTATGAGGCAAGGCTTGATGTCTTCAAGGGTGTAGCCAGTTACTTTGCACAGGGATTCAGGCTGAGGGTAAAACAGAAAGGGAGAGGGGCATTTGAATGTTGCTGTTCACTTATGTTGATCACTGGTGGAGTTTTTAGTTTCCTGTTGAACCATATTTTCCTTACCCCTCCCCCATCCCATTTTTCAATTTTTCAGGGGGCAATCCCTAATTAACAGCCTAGGAGCACAGAGGGGCTGCAATTCCTGCAGCCCAGGCCCAGCACTCACTATATACTAATAGACTGAACACACAGAGAAGCCTGTGGAGGCTCACACTGGACTGCTACGTACCCAGGTTTGTCCAGTGAGTGTGTAGTCTGCCAGATGAAATGCTGCAGCAGCAATAACCGATGGCAAGTATTTCAGGTAAGGATCAGCATCAATTAGACTCAGCTCTCCCAGGTACTGCAAGGGAAACAAAAGACGGAATCGTCTGCTTCCAAAAGTTAACAGTTGCTTTAGAACCCTAACTTGAGCTTCCAATCCTGCCATGAGTTGGAAGGATATGTTTTATTACTTTCCACTTATTTTCTCTTTAAGCATCTCCTGATAGTTACTGTCAAACAGCATTCCCCAACACATGTTTTCCCAGCACATTTTATATTTAGGGATATATAAGAACTAGAGGGAAAAGTGTAGTCAGGTCTGACCTTCGCACAGTGAGACAAGGATTGTGTTTAGGACCTCTGGTACCTACCATACAGCTAGGATTTACTATAACTTCAGGTGAAATGTTATCTGTGCTCTGCTTTAGCCTCTAGATTTAGAGCTTGTTGCTAGTTGAGGGGAAATCCAAATCAAAAGTCCTTTTTTGCCAATGTGTGTGTGGGGGTAGGTGTGGCAGCTGTAGATAAGAGAGAGGAAAAAGAAAAAATCTATCTAGCAGTACAACAAGCCTCAATTTAAAGATCATTTACCTCTGCTTGAGCCAGGCCAAGTGCCAACCTGTGATAAGCATAGAGTATCCCACACAGAAATAGGAGTGTTAGTTTCCTGCAGTGGAGCACTACTTCTGGAGGTGTACAATTCATAAGGTGTTTATATGTCATATATACATATATATATGTGCAATAAATATCTGCAATAAAACTCGCTAATTACTGGACTGAGCTAGTAATTCTTAATTACCATTGACAGGCTCTCCACTTTAGCATCTGTTTGCTGGTGTAGGAAGTACTGGGTGAGGAACTGGTTGATTGTTGGAGCTGCCAAGTCAAATGACAAAACCTTCAGAATTAAGTGCTCCATTCTTAGGACCTGCTTCTTGGTGTAGGTGTCATCTGTGATGTAGACGAACTCAGCTACTTCAGGAGGGTAGATCTCTTCAAACTTTCTGCCAGGAGAAACGTTTATGAGTAAATAATGGAGTACTAGAAAACCACCAACATCTAATTAAATGCTCATTTAAATTCTGACTCAGGAAGGAGCTGGGTGCTGGTGCCAAACAGGTTTTGCTGCAATTGGTTCAGTAGCTCTTAAATCAGCAGGATTTGAAATTAGGGAGCTACAATAACATGATAATTTATGAATAAGGAATTTGGAGGCACTGAAACTCCAGAATAACCCACTAAATTAGTAATTGGGCCAAGTGCAACTTGCTTTTCACATGCATTGTGCATATTCCCTCAAACACTGTTTAGATCCTGGCTGCTGCAACTGGAAATAACATATCCTCACTTTAGGGTCAAACTGCAAAGATAACTGCCAAGGTTTTAGGTGGATAACTCCTGATTTTTATCCTAGTGTGAAGCCCTCCCAAGTCACTCCTGTTCTAGGCAACAGAACAGCCACAAGATTTTCATCTGTATGAGACCAGCAGGTGGAACTTGATATAAAGCAGTTTCACTTACGATGCCAGAAGCATAGCTGCAGTACCCACAAGCTGAAGTTTTCCTCTCAAAACAGACATGGAGGAAAGAAACCTATCAATGTAATTTACAGCTAAGTGCAGGGTTTCATTCTGTAATTTGTATTCTTCTCCAACTTCCACCAGCCAGTCCACAAGAATAGCCCGCATGTTGTTTGTGATATCAGGTTGCTTCTTCATGTAACCTATTTTGGGCTTGCATTTCACCTGTAGGTTTAGATGACAGATAAAGTTGACATTGGACCACATGCTGGTAGGGAAGCAACTGTTTAAACTCCATTTATCACAGTTTAACAAATCAGAAGTAAACAGTGGTGAGTTTAGGATCAGTAAGTTCTATTTCTGTAATCTTGCTTTCCAGCTTGTGCATGGCACAATCAACTTCATCACAATAAACCAGTCCCGTGCTCTTATTTCTCCTTTTCTAGCAAGCTCTAATTTAGTCACTGTCTTAGAAACTCATGTTCAGATACATTTCTCCACCCCAAACTCTTCCCTCATGGGCTGTATGCAAATAAGAAAAGGGATAGCAGCTCACCTCCATTTCCCTCAGGTACGTATGGATTTCGCTGATATAGTCTGGCACGTTATTAACGTTTGGCGCTTTCTCTTCTGTTTCTGAGGTTATTGAAATATCCATAATACTTGGAGAATCTAAGCAGAGGATAACAGCCATGTTAAAATGGGCACCATCACATCACTGCCTCACAGCCAGGGAACCTTGTGCAGGCTCACTCAGCTGGACTGGGAGTTTAGACAGCCCTACAGAAGTCAAATGTTAGGGCAACGGGGAAGTTTCCCCTTCCCCCTTTCTCTTCTTCCCACGAAGAATAGAGAGGTGGAAAGCACTCTTGCAATTACGTTGCACTCAGCACACCCTGTGATACGTTGTTACATAGATGCAGATCCTGTGGTTTAAAATAGGGCAGGGGCGCCAAAGCTTTTTCTAGCCTGCAGAAGTGGATTACAGGAAAACCAGTCCTGAGATATTCAGACGTGCTACAGAAGATGGGTCTGGCAGTTCCCACTTCTCACATACTGGAAAGAACTCAAAACACTTGCACCACTACCTGAGAGAAAAACCTTTTACATCTTGGGATCTGCCTGGGTAAAGTCCCCTGCTAACTCTGTAATGGTAGCAAAGGCCGAGGCTTTATGGGTTGATCTTGTCTGTAATCTGGCCTCTCTCATGAGGTACTGAGAGTTAAAGTTATAAAGTATAAAAGGGCCTAAAATAGCAGGGCATAAGAACACAGAGGCTCAGGTGCATTGAAGAGCAGTTGCATCCTGGTGGCAGGCCCAAAGGAACCAAACCAGCCCATGTCCCAAACCACAGCCTTGCAGATGGCTCTGGAAATCATTTCGTGGGTGAGCTCCTCCGCGCCCCGCGAGGGCAGGGCGCTGAGTAGGGAGCAGGTGGGACGCGGCCTGCACGGCGCAGCAGAGCCGGGGTGTCACCTACCGAAGCTCAGGTCCATGATGTTGCCCAGGGGGGCCAGGGGCCGCCGCTCCCCCAGGGCACACACGGCCGCACGTAGCCCCAGCGCCGCCTCCTCCTTCTGCCCCGCCGGGACGCCCCGCTGCCGCCGCGGCTCCCGCTCCCCATCGGGCTCGTCCACATGGATGGAGAAGGGCTGATGTTGATGCTGCTGCTGCTGCAGCCCCGCCGCCGCTCCATGGCCCTCGCAGCCGCCCCGCGCCGCCTGTGGGGAGAGCGGCCGTCAGCGCCCGGACCCTGACAGCTCCCGCCGCGTCGAACCGGCGCTGCCCCTTTCCCGTCCCCCCGCCGCTCCCTCCTCACCTGCAGCGGGATCCCGGCGCGCTGCTGCGCTCCCCGCAGCAGCCCCAGCGCCACGCGGGTGCCGGCGGCGGACAGCGGCGCCGCGGCTTTGCCGGCCGCCGGCGGGGGCACGTTCTCCTGGTTCTCCTGCTCCGCCAGCATGGCCGCAGCAGGAGAGGAGGAACAGGCGGAGAGGACGGCGGGGCGACGGCGGGGCCGGGGACAGGCGCGCTTGGAGCCGCCCGCGCCGTTCAAGTAGCCCGCGACTCTTGAACCGCCCAATGGGCGCGCGCGGCGTCACGGCCGCGCCGGATGGGGCGGACAGAGGGACGGACGGACAGACACGGGCAGACACGAAGGGCGGGCAGTCCACGGGGAGGGAACAGGGCTGCCGCGGACACCAGGCCCCGCGCCCGCCCAAGGGAGGGGGAGAGAGAGAAGGCCCTCGGGCGTTCCCGCCGAGAAACGTGTGTGGGAAGCAGTCCGGAGCTTGCCCAGCCAGGGTCGTGAACTGGTCCCGGCCGACGGAGAGTTTAGTCGGGAGAAAAGGAGGCTCCGGCGGGGAGACCTCATCACTCTCTACAAAGATCTCTGAAAGGAGGGGGTAGTGAGGGAACAAGAGGAAGTAGCCTCAGGATGAGACAGGGGAGATTTCGGTTATCAAAGAATCGCAGACTACAGACGCACTCTTGTTTCAGCCATCCTGCCATGCGCAGGAACACCTTTGACTAGACCAGGCTGCTCAGAGCCCCATCCAACCTGGCCTTGAACACTGCCAGGGATGGGGCATCCACAGCTTCTCCGGGGAACCTGTGCCAGGGCCTCGCCACCCTCACATGAGACAATTAGGAAAAAAATCACTGTTAGGGTGAGTCACCATTCCTGGAAGCGTTTAAGAAGTGTCTGGGTATGGCGCTCCCACCCTTGATTCTATGTCACTTCCAATGGAGTTGATCTTCTTTACCTTCAAACAGAGCTCTGTCTCCACTAGCTGCTTCATCTCTTCTAATTTTAAATAAAACCAAGTGAGAAAGTAGGTGGAGTTTTGAAATGAAGTACAGGGAGACTGGAGAAGCACTGAGGAAGTTTATTGCCATCCATTCCTAAACAGTTGTGGCTTTAAATGGAGCTGTCATCAGTCTAAAATTCAGAGTTCTCCTTGCTCTACATACACCAGCTACATCAAGTCTGGTGACATTCTCACACCACATTTTCAGCACAAAAGGGAAAACTAAGTTAGGTACAGCTTAAACATACAGATTTCTTCCAAATCCATCCAAGTCTCTGGAAACCAGTTTCTTCATCCATTCTTGCAGGTGGAGGACAGGCTAGTCCCTGTCATCTTAAACATTAGTCAAAACATCTTTGCCAAAAGGATATTTGGTATTTACATCTGATCTTACTTGAGCTATTAACACTGTACATAAAACCTCTGCACACAGTTAAAATACACAACAGTTTATATGAAGGTTACTACTGTATCCAATATGATAATAAATATGAATAAAACCTAAGAGCTGACAGTGCAACAAAAGAGTAAAAGTGTTTTTGACTTGATACTAAAATGCCTTGGTTAAAACCAGAAAAATTACTCCAGTTTTTCTTTGTCAGGCAGCATCAAAAAAAGCAATCAATCCATCTTGATCACAGCCATCCAGAATTTCCAGAAGGAGAGGAACTTTGGTTTTCACATTGGTACCTTTAAATTTAAATTTATCTATGAAGAGATCTGTGATCATACCTGCAAAAGTAAAATTCCAGGAATTACTATTAATTTTCAGTAGGTGGTATCTTTACTTTTAACTCATGATTATGTACAAAGTATTCCAGTTGTTAGAAGACTTTTAAAACTTCATGTTTTAAACAATGGTTTACTGGTAAACAAATCCAAGCCACTTAACTTTTGTATATTCTTAAATGCCATTCTGAATTTGAACACCATCTTTAACAATGTCCATAAAGACAAGAATCATCTAAATATAAGCAGCTGTCTATTTCAGCCATGTCTCTGGACATTAAGCCCTATTTAAATAAAGCTGAATTGTCAACAAACCATAAAGTCTCTCGAGATGTGCAGGTTGTCTCTTGTATTCCTCGAGTAGCTGATCTGCCTCTTGCAAAATGCTGCGGTATTTTGGGAGCAGGAAGTCCACGTTGCCTTCATGAACTTGTAATTCCTCAAAGATAGTTTAAAATGGTAAGAGCTAACAGCAGATAAGTATCATAAGAACAGGTAAGAAGAAATTAAGCTTAGATATGTCAGAAGGAAGTACTTCAAAGGGAAGACAATCCCCTCCTAAACTAGCAAGTGTTATTTTCAGAGAGCCTCATTTTCTAGTCTTCTAATGAAATGCCATATATCACTTCATAGACTGGATTCTCAAAATGCTGTGTGTTACAGCTTCCAGCCCTGAGCCAGAACAGGATCACACCATACAGACACAAGCCTTGATCATATCTTCATTTTCAGAGTAAGTGAATTCCTAAAAAAATGTAGCACACAGTGAAGTCTGAAGGTAAAAGTAAACTCTGAAAATATCACTCAATTTATGACAGAAAAAAAGTTTTGAAGGCCTCTTGTACAAAGCCTCAGTCCATCAGCAAACCAGTTTGGGATGGTTAATAGCATAGATTTTCTATCCTCCAGAGAAATGCGCTTCTGTTCTAGACAAGAGGTAATTATGTTGTGCACTGTGAGTCTGCTGGGATAACAGCTTTTATCAATCATTCGATTATTTTACTGTCTGTCAGTAAGTTATCATCCAAAAAATGAGTGACCAAAAAATTTGTCAAAGAGTTGCTGTCTAAAACAAGCAAGATGTACACCACCATTATTATTGCACAAACCCAATAGGCATTAAGAATAAATTCTCTATTATTGTTTTGTGCCTGGTTTGCCAAACCAAGCCCAAGTAAAATCCTTTTAATGATAATAAAGATTCACACTGTTCTCATTGGTAGCCAGCTTTTCAATCTATCTAAAGAGCTCTGACAAGTATTTGATTCCCCCAAAAGGAGAAGAGAGAACTGGTTAAACATTTGCACCTCCCCTCCCATTAAATAAAAAATATCAACTTGATGATGGGCAAGCTTTTGACAGGAAAATCCTGGCTGTTGGAAAAAAAGTCCAAGAAAAGAGACAAGCTGCCAACCTGGTACTTCCCAAAGGCTATTGAGGAGGGTATTAAGCTAAAGATTCAAAGGCAGATGATTCAGAAATTATGAGGCACTGGGATGAAGTTCCAAAGCAAAGAAGTTGCATCTGGCCTGGATTACCTAAAACACTGTAAATGTTAGTATTTTAGGAAAGATGGACAGAAGGAGCTAGAAAATAACAACGGACTAGGAGACAACATTAGATGATAAAGCTGGCTGTCCTTCTACCATCCAGTTTAAGCATCTTCAGTAATCCTACATGTTATTCACTATATAGCAAAAAAAAAAAATTCCTTGAAGAAATTTGTCTCCCAGACATTTAAAATACATGCTTTAATTTAATTTAACTTAAGGGAACAGATCCCCACATGACACCCACCTGACTTGACCCATGGTTTGGTATCTGACAGCATAACCCCTTTACAAAAATCAAACCCCGAGAGTTCAGACACTTACTCTCAAAGCATCTATTAAGTGAACCTTCTTGGCCAGCAGCTGCTGATACTCTAATTTAGGGTGGATAAGCTGTAATGTGTGCCTCACAGATTCTTCATTTACATCTAGCAGAGAATGAAAAAGAACCCCAACACACAAATGAATACTACATATTCCATTTATGGGAATAACAAATGAACTGAAGGACAACAAAATAGAGAAGGATTTTTACCATATGATATGTTGAGATTAATCTTCCTTTTAGTAGCCTCTTTGGAAAGCACATCTTTGAGGATGGATATTGTAGAGATGTTGTCAGATTTAAAATATCCCTCACCTTTTCTATAAAAGAAGAAAAATTTTAAATAAACCAACTTGAACACACAAGCATACATTAGGCTTAGTAACTGTGTTTTACCTGTAGGTACTTTCAAGCTGTGTTCCCAAGAAAGTGTTCTGAAAATAAAAGGTGATGCACTCTCCAGCAGGAGTCTTTTCAGGCACCTCAGGCAAGCAAAACACAACCCAGGAGTGAATTTCAGCAAAACTGAACTGGCCTTTGAGCATCAATGTATTCATGGGCCTGTGATGTTGTGAAATTAAAAGAGAAAAAGAACAGTTAATAGTTAAGGAGGAGGGACACTGTCCATGTAAAAGAAGCTTAGTTCCATGTGGTGGTTTCCTTTTAATCAGCACCCTGTAAAAAATCAGCTCTCTCCCTAAGTACAGATACATATTGCCGAATGCAGCTGTTTTTCTGTACTTCAAAATGCAAAGCTACATGCACATTCAAGTTTTACCTCCCACTAGGCATGTGAGATCTAGGAAAAAAAACCAACAAAAAACAAAAAACAAACAAACAAAAAAACCCAAAACAACAAAAAACAACAACAACAACCAAAAAAAAAACCCAAAAAAAACCAACAAAAAAACCCCCAAAACCCCCAAAAAAAAACAAACCAAAAAAATCCCCCAAAAAAACCACCAAAAAACCACCAAACCCAAATTGGAAATTTCTGATGTCCCATTGCAAGTTGCTAAATCTGACATTTAGGACAAAGGTAAATAACTGACAAGAGCAAATATGAGTAAGAGCCTCAAGAGCCTCCTGTGCTGTAAACCCCAGGTGTTGCATTTTTATCAAGAACAAGGCATAGTGGAGCTCATTTGCACACTGAAGCCTTTGGTATCCTCCCTTCAGTCTTTCAGTTTTGGTTTGAATAAACAGATCCTTGGAGGCAATACAAGATGTTAGCTGAAGGTGTGCAGAAATCAATCAGAAATTGTGTAAAATACTAAACTTCTACAACAGAGAGATAAAGGTAAAAAAAAGACTTGGCTCATTTCTGGGGCCAAGTTAGCTGTGAGAAAAAATTAGAGGAAAAGGGTGGACCAGAGAATGAGGCTGAAACTGAAAGGACACAGTTACCTACGGAGGAAAGTTGCCTTTCTACCACACCCTCAGCTCTACTAACACATGGGGCTGAACTATAACCCAGAGCAGTAAAATGAAATGTAGCCCCAAAACAAGAATGGCAAGGAACCCATTTAATCCATAATTTCTATTAAGAAATCTATGAAATGGAACTACAGGCTCAAAAGTGTAGATTAGGGGTTAGAAATTCTATACTAAAGTTTACAGAGCAAATGTTTCAGCTGGCTTGTGTCATTTTTTCCAAGTGAAAAAAGGCATTGCTTTTTTCATTGCACATACCTGTCCTGGTCAATAGAATGAGTTCTCTGGTGAAGTGAAAGTGGCTTAATTTGATATTGATGAACTTGACAGGTTTTTGGTTGAATTCTGGGAGTTACGTATGCCTGAAGTGTCCCATACTGTCCTTCAATCGAGCGAACCTGCAGAGAGGGAAGAAGGACCCACAGGAAAGAAGAAAAGGCGAAGGATTATTTTATCACTGTTTGGAAATTTAGTGAATATTAAAAGTATGTTAAAGTATTTCAAGAATATTTAGAGTACTATATTTACTTGATAGTGCCACTATAAATAAAGCAGATGAGTTTTAAATCTAAATGGAACATAGTCCAATGAAGTGCTGCTGTATTAGATGAATTAAATATTAATAAAACAACACTCTCCAACTCATTTTCTGATCAGTTAAAATAAAACCCCTCAAAACTAAAAAGGCTGCAGTAAAAAAGAGAAAACCTGCCTGCCTGTGTGCATGCTGAGCATTTTCCTAATCAGGATTTCCTTCATTATTTCCTGTAGTGGTTGCCATAAAATGTGTGATTTTGGTGGATCCTTAAACTCCAAAACACCCACATGCCTTTCAGTATAATATGCATGGGATGACAAGATTTGCTTCCTCTCCAAAATACAAATTGAGTCTATATTCCCTTGTTAGTTCCCAAACTAACTTCAAACATTTCAGAGGATAGACAGTACCAGAGCTTTCTTTCCCACACCTCCCTCAGCTTTAAGTTTCACACACTGCCTTCAGAATCCTGTATTTTCCCAATCTGTCGTGTCCCCGCTGCCTTCATCTTAGGGACACTCAAAAAGACCCCAAGGCTCTCCTCTGACACATTTTCGGAAGCCCTTAGAAATCCTAATGATAAATAAAAAGGCACACTAGTCCCAAAAAAAACCAGTAGTAGAAACTGGACTGATCCAAGTGGAGAACTCTCCATGCCAAAGCAGGACTAACCATTAATTTTATGGAACATATTTTTGAGCATTTTACCTTAAGTTCAAGTCTTGTAGTATTTGCTTGGCATCTGTAAGTTGCAAGAAGAAAGTTGCTATTTGGCTGAAAAAAGGGAAAAAACACCCCAGCTAAATATGAAAATTATACAAAATAGGCCCGTGGATTCACAAAATTTCTACTGGTCTGTTTTAACTGTAGATATTCACTTGTTACTGTGAAGTTTTTGCTATGCATGTACAGCTGTTTACAAGAGTTAAATACAAAAAAGCAATCCTTAGTTCTCCTGAATGTTTCAATTCGTTTTAATTATGACAGAGTTAAAAAAAATAAAATCTCTCTATAAGGAGAATACAACCAAAGTTCTTTCATACTCTTTAATATCTCCACAAAGATTATATAGATACCTACTTTTAATCTGAAAAATGCATGTCAGCCTGACACACTCATCTGCAAAATCAGTTCAACATTCAAAAACTAAAGCAGGATCAGTAAGAAAATACACCCCAAAAAGCACTAAGTTAATCATCATAAATGGCACAAAACCTAAAATAAAAAGCTGATTTCTGTGAGCTCCAGGGGAGAACAATGATGTGCAAATTCAGTTCTTAAAACTAAAATAAAGAACTATTAGAAGGGAAAAGATTTTACAGATGATTTTCATAAATCCTAAGGTAGTTTCTCAATTTTCGCCCCAACCCTCAGTTTCAAGTAATTCTGTAACTATTTAACTCTGTAGTTATTATATATTAAAAAAGGCACACAAACATTTGACTCCCCACACAGCAGAACTGTCACATTCTAAAGATGTATTTTAGAAATTAACTAAATAAAAAATGTAACACTCTTTACCTAAATTACTTGGAAGTAAATGTATATGAGTCTATGAGTCTCCATCCAGAGAAAAGAGCAATACTGAATGTGTCTCTCACAATTCTTATGAAAAGAAAGGAAGAGGGCAAATATTTTTTCACATATTCAGGTTTGCCTTATGCCAGGACCTGCCTTTAACTCCTAATTCTGCAGTATCTCTAATGAAGCTGTGCTCTCCGTTGTAACCAGATAAGTAGTTTAACTGAATGTATTTTAAATCAGAGATCTATAAATCCAAGTTCTACTTTTACTACACAATAGTAAGAGTTTCCATCATGCCATCTCTACAGACATCATCTCCTCTGCCTCACTCACCTCAGAATCACAGCTGCTAAAACTAACAACAGCAGAATTTTTATCCACATCCAGCAAGTCTAATGGGACGTCACTCTGTAGAACATAGGAAGAAGAAAAAATAAAGAGCTTACGTTCCTGAGTAGCTCCAAGTGCATTTATCCTCTAACTGTCATCAGTCTTTGTAATAAGGGAGAGGCAAGGAGATTGTTTCATCTCAGAGGCAAAAGCCTAACAGACATACAGCTTACTACTTAATCCTGGAGTAACGTGATGTTCTCTTACTCCCTTAGAGAGTCCTGAACTCCTGGGGGGCTGGCTTACCACAACCTCAGTGTAAAATCTGTAACTGTCTTTCAGACATGAAAGGTAGATTAAACAATTCCATTACTTCTCATTTAGCTATGGAAACATCTGATATTATACAGTGGCAAATTAGCTGTAGCTTAGCATTGCTCTGTAACATCATTAATAAAACCAGGATTTTTATTATGAAGTGAAAAATAAAATCCTTCTTTCCCATTTGTTATAGAAAACTCGACTCATAAATTCCTCCTTGTCACATTTTTATCCTCTTGCATTTCCCAAAAGAAGGTAATTCAGTACTGCTACTCTTTCTGACTACCAAATAAAGCATTAATTTCAGCTGATACAGTAGGAGGAATAATTAATTAAGGTTGCTGTGATGGGCAGGAGTATTTCTCCCCAACTGCACACAAATCAGATGCTGTTCCACACTGAAAGTGAACAGGTGGCCCACAACATTCTGAACTTAATTTTCCACTACAGAGGGCACTTAAGTGGCAAGTGAGGATGTGCACCTCATTTAATTGGTGTTTAAATAAGGACATCCAAAAACCCCCATAAAATTACAAAGAAATCTTCTGTTACAGCAAGCACTTTATTCTGTTTGGGTAAGGTAAGATTGCTCTGCTCAATACAGATTTGTTGTATTTGCTCCCTAACAAGCATGTCCTTAAGATGCTGTAACTTGGCTTTTTCAACTAGAAAGTCTCCCAGTGTTTTATTTATGCATCAAGAAAGCCAACAAGAACAAAGCCCCACTGACCTGCACCAGGACATTATCTATGGCTGTTTGCACCTCCAAGATGAGGCTGTAGCTGGCATCATCCTTGTTCAGTGTGAACTTGTCATTCACACTGAAGGCAGGTACTGAGGAAACTGCAGTGCTGAATTGAGAGGACTGCTGGTATTTGTCCCGTTCCTGAAGTACTTTTATCTGCAATTGTTCCAATTCATTCCTAGAAAACCGAAACATTTTCTTTAAATGTCTTTTAAAAGGCAACTACAGAGCTACCCTAAAAATTAAGTAGTTTAGACTTGCAAGGCAATCATGTTTATCTCCTGTCCTCAATATTCCAGCCAGAAGGGACTGGTGATTCGCCTTTGATGTACTTAGGAAAGATAAAATATTAACTCTATCACATGGACACACAGATTTCACATGTTCCTTGCCAAAAGAGGCTTTTGAGACACAGGAAAGGAAAATCTCTTTCCTTGAAGAGTACAATGCATTTTGAATAATATGGTAGTGACTTCTTTCCTGCCATCATTTAGAAGCTATAGAGCAGCAAGGAAGAAAGGAATCTTATCTTGCTGATACTGAGGCAGAAAGCATTAAGACATCATCATGTGAAGGCAAGATAAAGAAGGACCATGAAATGAGGCTGCTATTCATTTCTACTTTGAAAAGGTTTGATTCTGCTTCTAGATATATTAATGATAAAAAAATCCAGTGAGATAGGAAGGAGAGATGACATTTCAGCTTTTAACATTTCCATTCTTCCATTTAAATTTCTTGCTAGTGCAATTACCTTAAGGAGGAAATCTTGCTCTGCATTTCTTGGCTTAATTTTAGTTCTTCACCTGATCCACCTTCTCTATGGACAGGTTCTGTAGTCAGTCCTGTCAGCCAGCCTAAACCAATACATGAAGTTTACATTCCTTATAAGCTAAAAAGAAAATTCTACACTCAGCTACTTTATGTGTGGAGTGATGTTTGTTTCACACACTGGGTAGGGAGAATTGAGCTCAATTTAATCCTTTTTTGTAGATTAATCCTAGACACTGAGCATCATTTTTATGGGTTTCATTCTTAAACTGGAAAACATTACTTTTTTTTTTATTAAGTACTTTGAGCAATAAATTCCTCTTTAACTGTTAACTGAGCAGTTGGATTTTTTCTCACCTCTTTTTTTTCTAACAAAACCTTGAATTACTGGCAGTACTGAAAACAAAACAAAAGCTGTGCAATGTGCTTATAGCAAACTGGATGCTGCTCAGTAGGCTTAGAAGTTGGATGCTGCTGCTGCTTGAAAAAAGTTATACTTTTGCTTACTAAATTACATTTATTTATAAAAGCAAATACTAAATGATTATACCTCAGGCATGACATGCAGACATGAATGGGTGTGTACAGCCCTGGTTCCCTGCTAAGATCAGTCTAGTGCACATCCTACCAGAATTCACCATTGAAAGCCAACAGGGGAACACGGGCTTTCAGTTTTCCCCTTTCTTCTATGATCTATGGATCTTTACAACATTCCCACTAAAAGAAGCCACAAAGGGCTTAGGCTGCAACAGTACGGTGGCAGATCATACCAAAACAATTCATATGAGGTAAGGTGTAAGGGTCTTTTGATCACTGAAAAAGGTTTCAAAGAGGTACTTGGAACACCATTATTTCTCAGTAACTGACTTGTATCTTTGACAAATGACATGATTTTCATTACAAGAAGTTTCAACAGGTTAAATTTTAGCACTGAAGGTAACTAAAGAGAGAGAATTAACAATCTTTTAGCTTCCAGCAGCTGACATAGGCAGCATGTTTATCATGGCCTCTGTCACAGATAGGCCCATAGCTCAGGTCTTAGAACTGCTGAGATACCTCACATGGGGGAGCTTTATTTCCTACTAAAATCAAAATCAACCCCCTTTAAAGCATTGTGAAGCTGAAAAGGAATGAAATTACATAAAAGATTGAAAAAGAGAAGAAAAACATGCTTGTATGTCAACTTTTCATATATATTAAAAAATTATAACTAATTCCTTCAGACATACTCTTAATTCATCACAATAAGGCAGCAATTTACTCCAAAATATAGCCAGTCACTGTATTACACATGATGAATATCTTAAAATATAAAATCCCCATAGTTTAAGTGTAGGAAACTTCTTTAAAAGTGTAAATATTACATCAGAAGAGATCTTCTGGACACAAAACTTTAAGAGATATGAGTTGCACTAACAATATAACCTGCTTCATTTTATCACCTCATCACACATGGCATTTATTGTGTCAATGATATGAAGCTTACCTGAGTATGTTGCTGCTAAAATTTCATCGTAGCCATCTTTTCCCACACAGCCACCCTGGATTGATGCAATGCTCTCTGATAAAGCCTTCAAATAAACACATTTAAGCAGAGGGAAATATCACTGCACTCATTTTAGAAGTTTTTAGAAGATTCTACTCCACATGGCAAACACATTACAAAGTTGAAAACAAAACATTGATAGACAGTGTTTTTCCAGCAGAAATTAGCAATCTGACTGAAGTGAAATGATCCATCTGGATCTTTTAAACAACTGATAATCCAAATAATTATGCTCAGTGAAGCCCTGGCAGCTTTCATTTATTAATACACAACACTCTCAGTTTTTTCACTCAGAGAGCAACTCTGCATTAGGTTTCACCCAGCAGTCAACTAAGCCAAAACTTTAACATACACTCTCTACATTGTTTTGATTTTTGCTCAAATCACTACTACTTCACTTTCTGGTTCTTACATGTTACCATACTGGTTTCAAGTTTATGTTGTCAATGTTACAAACCTCTTAAATTAAAAACAAGCCACATATTTTAGCAGTAATTATCATGTAAGTTTTGACATGCAGATTTTTTTTTTTAATTAATGGGTTTTTTCCTAGCAGAGTATGAAGAATGAGGACTTACATAATCATGTCGAAGGACAGGATCATCAGCACTCTCAAAGTTATAAATCTCTATCATTCCATCATCTCGTCCAACAAGTAATTCCTTAACTCCATCTCCCAGAATGTCAAAACTATCAATACACAGAATACCTAATGAAGAAGAAAATAAGGCCATTTGCTTCATCTTTATTAGTTTATGGTACAGTAATACACAGGCCACACTCAGTTACACAGAAACAGACTCCTGGCCAGCTTTTAAGATGTCAATAATGAGATTCCTGGATGACTCCTTGAGGCTAAAGTCTCTCCCACGTGCTTCAGGTTCAAGGCTAACTTTTATGGCTCCATATTTCATAGAAAGACTAAAGACAAGGACATACCGGGAAGCATTTTAAGAAAATAATGTACTGATAGCTCTTATAGTTAAACAAAAATGTATTTATACATCCCATTCCCTTCTCCTTTACAAAGCAGTATGGGCTAATAGATGGTCCAGAAGCAGCACACCAAGGCTAAAACTGGGAAAGTTTTGATCACTTATTGTGGAGACATATTCCACCTTCAGACAAAACCCTTTATTATGATTCTTTAGAGACCTTAAAACCACTGAATATCTGGTAAATTTGGCAGGTATATTTGCCAAATATACACACACTTAGACATAGAAAAATGATAAACATCTCATTCAGTCATACTTGAATCAACATTGTTTTACAAACACTACTTTAAAAATCGTGTAAAAACAAAAGGTTGCTAAAATACTGGAACTAATATGAACACAAAATTCAAAGCAAGACAAACTGATAAAAATTACTTGTCAGAAGAATGAAAGAGACCTTAGTCACATCAATATCACATACTGACATAATCACAAAATGCCTCCAAAGTTATCTATGAATAAGATTTACTGATTACCTCAGGTATGCTGGAAAGCTAAAGAGTGAGAAATTGAGACACGTACCTCCTCTCTTCTTTTCATTTCCAACTTCCCATCTTGGTATTGCCTTGGTACCAGTAATCTGGGTGAGACCCAATTTCCCATCGGAAGTCCCATACACAATTTCTTCCCCAGAATCCCCTAAACAGAACTGGATTTAGAATTGATAAAATCAAGCACACCAACTTCAAAAGTGTTGTGCAGTTACACTCTGCAGCCCATGGGAAAAGAAAAAACTGATTTAGTGATGTGCAACAGAACTGTCAGGTTTCAAACCTGAAAACAAATCCATGAAAACTGCATCCATCCTGATCATTTCCTTGTGGCTATCACTATTCTGTGTTTGGCTGCACCCCTGCACTGGAGTTCTGCCTAAGAACCAGTCAGATCTATTACTATATATTTCAGCAAAGTTAAGATGCAGTATAAATGCTAATCAATGGACTTTACAGAAGAAAAACAGAGAAATTCTTTTAGAACACACACCCAGCAGTGAATGTTGTGCCAAAATTTCAGCAATTAAGAACTACTTTCCCAAACCAGTTCTGGATGTTTGTCACATAATCTAACTGAAACTAAATTTAGCACCAGATTAACACTCTAAAGCGATTTCTGTGAGGTTAAAGCAGATTAGCAAGGAGGATGATGAAACTATTTTAAGTTTGAACCTTCCAGTCTCAGTTTCTTTTAGCTCTACTCAATATTCTCATCCATCCATGTATTCCAGTTATGGAAATCCATGTGTAAGAGAAACACAAACCCTAAACCTGGACATGGCCCCTAAAAGTCCAGTTTGTTTTTACACAGTCTGAGATCCCTCAGATCTCACTAGTGTTGTAAGAGGCCTTCAATTAAATGTGAATATAATTTGGAACTGTGTCAAACAGTCATATCTCTGTCTATTTATATGTAAAAATAAAATCTCACATAGTCACTTTTTGACTGCATTTTTAACATCAGCTTAAAAAGCAAGACAAAATAATTAACAAAGGTAAGCTACAAAATCTTTAAAATATAGTAAAATAGTATTATTAATTATGTGTATCTTCAAAATCTTGTTACCCCCATTTCCATTGCTCAGAGCAAGAACAGTAGGTGGTCCAGGTAGCTCTACTTCATACAGCAAATCAGAACCCTGAAGACGAGAACAATCTTAAATGAATTTGCTAAAAAACCCAAAAAACCCACAATCAAAAACAACAAAAAGAGAACAAAACACCAGCCACATCCCAACCAAAGCCCCACAATGACAAAATTATTGTGGATCATACTAAAAGGTAAGATTTACTTATTCAAACTCCTATGGCAGAATAATTTCTAAGCCAAAACCAGGGTGAAGTCTGTAGAAATAAAACATAGGACTCTTGAAACATGTTGTTATCATTAAAAATGATCCAGGAACTCATCTGGCAATTTAATATGTTAAAGCACTTAGTATCGCTTAAGACTTCTTGCAACAGTAATTTATGAGAGCAAGAATTCCCAAAGTGATAAGGACTTCAGGAAATTGTATGTGTACCTGAGCACTTTTACTTAGAAGGGACCATTTTGTCATCGACTTCCACCTATGGATTTCAAAGCCTGTTTACAGTGGTTTTATTAATCTTCATTTTTTGCAAGTTTACAATAATGATTTTCCTTTAAAAAAACAACAGAAAGGGAATGCACCAGCAGCAACACTGCCAAGTAAGGCATAAGTCACTGATCCTTATGATGTTTATGCCATGCTGATATATATTTCCTGAATAATTAGTCCAATTCCATAGCATCCATACATAAAACATAAAGAAGGAAGCATTTTAACCTGTAACACCCTGAGGACTCTGTCCTGACATGCAAGCACCGGTGTGATACATTTCACTTTGTCTACAGGAAGGCAGAGAACATCGTTGATTTTATCTCCTGACAGGAAGTAGTGCTGGTCCTTGCAGTCACAGTAATGGTTATAGATGTAGCTTGCACACAGAAAGAGATCTGCTCCTGATATGTACCTGAGGAAAAGAAAACGCTTTCTGTAGCATCTTGCTGCAGCAAGAATCTTTTATGCTTTTATGCCTTACTATGCTTGCAGCTCCAAGGTATTATGGGGCCCTGCAAGCTGTTCCAGCTTTTAGAGTTCCTTGAAATACTAAAATCACGTGGTTGCTACAGCTCTCACATTTCTACTTTGTCTTCAGGTAAATCCCTAAGAATATCTTCACAGAGATTTCATTACTATATTTTTTTATGCTGATTTGTTTATGGCAGCATCTTACAACACAGTCCAAACCAGATTTTGCTCCAGGAGTATGTGGACAGGACACACTGTGGCAATAACCCCAGCTCTGCTTACATAGATTTTGCACTGCTATGAGTGCCTCCAGACCACTCCCAATTCCCCCTACACTTCCAAGACTTCTCCATGATGTTCCAAATTCCTGCTACAGGTCGCAGCACAAGCTGAGGCTGGACTGGAACTTAGTGTCACCTACACAATATGCTCAAAATTATTCCATAAAATCATAAACTAACAATCTGCTACAGCTCTCAAAAAAATGCAAAACATCATACATACATAGCTTTGATGCTTTCAGTAAGGTTAGTTTCAAAGGAAAGAAACTGCTTCCCTCTTTTTGTGAAACCTCTGACTTCGGATCCTACAGCCACAAAAATTTTCTCCTGTGGTGTATTAAGAGCTCCTCCCAGCTCCAGTCTGGAGATCTTTCGTCCTGGCAGTGTCTTGAACACTGGCTATCAATAGGAAAGCAATTTTCATCATCACAATATCATATTTATGGTAATCTTCTAACCTAAAGGATAAGAAATGACTTTACAATTTCTATCAAAACTAAGATGCAATGGGTTGTACACAGAAAAAATTAATTCTATATTTATCTTCAGAATTACAGAGCAACCAAGTTATCAGTAAATAAATACAAAAAGCTTTGAAACATAATAAATTAAGACTTCATTACTTCAGTGTTATTTATTCATCCATGGGAAAAATTCAGCACTGCTGTCAGCTTTTTTGTTTGTGGTTTGTTTTTTATTTTAAAGAACAACACACACACTCCCTCCCTCTCACATATTACATTCTTATTCCAGAAGTCTACATTGATTTATTTGTATTGCTATAGAATACTTATGAGCTAACCATGAACTTCCTGGAGAAGAAAACCCAAGAAAGAAAATAGTTTTTCACTGAGCTGGGCATAAAAAGC